>CM047425.1:66481937-66871937 GCA_026168455.1 Theocolax elegans
GAGAAATTAAATTTGCTCAAAGCCAATCTAGCAGACACGCAGGTAAAACCAAACAACCCGAGAAACAGAGGTTAAATTTTCTAAAAGCCAATCCACCAGACAGGCAGCTAAAACCAAATAACCCGGGAAGTGAGATTTAATATTCCAAATTTAATTCTAGCAGACAGGAAGCTAAAACCAAAAAACCCGGGTAGAGAGAGTAAATTATCTGAAAACGAATCTAGCAGACAGGCAGCTAAAACCAAATAACCCGGGAAAGAGAGATTTAATATTCCAACCTCCAATCTAACAGACAGGCAGCTAAAACCAAATAACCCGGGATAGAGAGAGAGTAAATTATCTGAAAGCTAATCTAGCAAGCAGGCAGCTAAAACCAAATAACCCGGGAAAGAGATTTAATATTCCCAACTCGAATCTAACAGACAGGCAAGTATCTGATATGTCAGAACTATAAGACGTCTCAAGCAGGTCCTCAAGGCTTATGATTTAAATTGCCGTACACTTTCCTAAGGTGCGTAAGGCATGTCTGCTAAACTGGCACCAAAGTATGACAGACCCTTTGATGTTAAAGAAGTACTATCTCCAGTAGTTCTGAGACTAGAAGAGTCTGGTCAGAAACGGGCCGAGGTACACATATCCGATGTGAAGAGATATGTACCACCTCGGGTTGCCATGTAAAGCGGTAGGGAAAACGTATCGGCGTACGTGAGAACAGTCAGTGAAGGCTAGGCTTGGTGAGTGTATGCCACGTCAATATCATCCGAAGCACGAAGAAACATTGAAGCAGCCTCCAATTGAAGAAAAGAAGAAAAGCGTACAGCGCGCAGTCGTGGATAGATTGTGCCTTTCTTTCGACTCGGCCTTCCCGAGGGAAGTGGAGTCTAGGGGGGGACTTTGTGACGGAAATCGTCACACAATCTATTCACGACGAATAGAGTATTTAAATTCGCGAATTGTAAGTCGTCGGAGCCTTTCGTATGTCAAGGCCAACCGTCGACACTTGTTTACTTCTCTACGAGTGTACAATTACGCGCGCGACAATACGTAGGGATGGGAGCGCGAAAGAGTGTGTGAGTTTCCCCACTCCCATCCCTTTTTCGGGAAATTAGGCGATCGCCTAGTTAGTGTGTAATGATCCGTCGATCGTGACGGATTGTTATATTATCTGGACGTTTCGTACTGCTCGTGAGTGCCGAGAGTGCGCCCCACCCCCTCCTGCATTAAGCTCTGTGAACGGTTGTTCCGGAGCAGAGCTAGGTGCGGAGACCCGGGTGGACCGAACGCGTGTCCGGATAATTTGGTGTGTGCTTGTGAGTGTGTGTTACCAAGGACGGGGTCGTGCGCGAGTGATACCGCGGATCGCGACTCGCTCGCCGCGGCAAGGGCCGCCTTCACCACCTCAACCACCGGTCGTCCCCTTGTCAAGGAGGTCGACTAGTCACCGAGGATCGGCTGGGCCATCCCCGAGGAGCTTCACCGGTAAGTGACTTTTACTATCGTGACCCTCCCCCTCCCTTGTGTGTGTGTGTACCACGGGAGTGTGTTCGAGTACAACGGTACTCGAACAGCGGTTCCCGGGAGTGAAACCTGTCGCAGGCGAGGATCTCGATCCGGCAGGTTTTCCGGGACTTCCGCCCGCGCGTAATAACTTTGTCGCGGCACACGGCCCGAGTGGCCATTTTGTTAATTATTTAATTTAAAATAAACATTTCTTTTATTTTATTTTTAATCAAGTGTGTTTTTGTTATTTCTCCCCGCTCCCGCCGACATTCGTTAATTTTTCATATCGGGCCGAGGCAAGGAGGATTGCCCGAATCCTCCATACCGATCGTCCCAGCGAACTCGCGTTCCTGGCGACAGCCGCAGTTCGGAAAATAAATTAATTGTGTGCGCGGTATTGGGCAACGCGGCCCAACGGTTAATTTTAATTATTAATAATAATTAATTTCACCCGGGCACGCGAATACCACGTCACAAGTAGTAGTTAAATAAATCCACATTATTATAGAATAAAATTCTCTCCATTTTATATCCACATCTCAACGTATATATATATATATATATATACGTATCTATGTATGTATCATGTTCTCTGGAACCATATATATATATATGCCCATACACGGGCAATAAAAAATTGTTATACACAGCGGCATTTATTATATAATATAGGCGGCGGCGAAATATTTATATAATATAGAGAGATATATATGTATTTCTCTTGGGGGTTTATGCAGCCCGGGCTGCGTAATCGGAACTTCTCTTTGGCACTTTCTAAGTTACGCATCTTCCCCCTCTTTCTTGGGTTGCATAGAGCCCCATAAGAAGAAATATATATATAAATATATAGAATATAAGATATGCAAGAAATGCAAATGCGAAATAGTACTGTACTGCACGCGCACGGACAGGAGAGTGATACGGCCGGGAATAACTTTGATGACAAATGAAGCGAGGGCACTTCTTCGGGTCAAAGACCCCTGTGCAGCGGCAGAGCGTACTTCTCGGTTCCTTGAAACCACTCGTTCCGCTAGGGGAGGCAGGGTTGCCAGATGGCGATTTTTTCTCTTTGTTGCTCTCGTATAATAAACATCAAAATACGTTAGAGAGTAAAGAACAGAAAATCGCCAACTGGTTACTCTGAGGGGAGGGCTGAGGCTGCAGCCGGGTTTCCAGCTTAACGGCATTTCTCTTAGCACCGTCCGCTTTCTGCTGGGGACGCCGCTGCTCTTCAGCAGTCTGCCTATAGGCTGCCTGAGCTCTCAGCCGCTGCTGGCGCTTCTTCTCGCGCTTTCTCTCCTCCGCAGCCACCATTTCTTCAGACATCCTGGATGATGGGAGCCGTAGGATGAGCCGCAGCGAAGGCATCAAATTTCGCCAAGGCCTCCTGCTTGGCTACCCGTAGCTGGACCCTCAGGGCTATCATTCTCCTGAGGGCCTCTGTCTCCTGACACTCCTCTTCTTCAGTCAGGAGTCGTGGAACCTCTGACGCTGCGGAGATTCCGGGTCGGGACCCGTTGGAGTGGGGCCGACGGAGTTGGGGTCTGGCGGTGTCAGATTCCGACGCTGTTTTCCCCTGCGGATTGAACTGCACCGGGTCGCTCTCCGTCTCCTTCCGCTCTGGTACCGCGGACTGCTGTGTCGACGGAAACGGCGGAATCCTGTTCTCAGATTTCCTGAGTTGGGAGAGGGTGAGTGACTCGGCCCCCATTTCCGAGAGTTCGATTTTTACCTTCTGCGACAGTGGAGGAAGAGGATTGTCACTAGTGCGCCTCGAAGTCGTGTTGTTTCGCCGAGCCTGTGTTGGCGATCAACTGCCTAACATGCTATATGATTGATACACTAACACGCTTAGTTATTGAACACATGCCGTTGACGGCTATACAATTCATCAGAGCAACCGAGGTCATGGAAGACCTTACCCCAGACCGCAACCGCCGAGATGTCTCACAGAGGTGTGTTATCGAATGACGGGAAGCCGTCCAGGCTTTTAAAAGTATTTCTCCCGACGTTTCCTTACGTAGGTTCGATGCACCATAAACTCGCACGAGAAGGCATTAAGAGCGTCAAGCTCCGAGCCCGATCATGCCGACTACACTATTGTCGAAAGTGAGTGAAGTCGAAAACCCATTTGGCCGGACTCTTTTATATTGTTCCGGCTCGGTGTATACCGGGGTGGGAACAGCCTAAAAATGCCTTCGAAAATCATTGTGGAGTTCAGCGTACCTTAAGGACTCAACTCAGTCTCTGGCAAGCCAAAGCAGGAGATCAACTGAGGGGAAATTCCTTAGGAATACGTTCCACACGCCTCGAAAGGGGCGAAACCAGCATTGTGCAGAAAGTTGTTTCGTGAAAATGGTCCAGGTAACTCGGGTTTACTCGGGTAGATAATAAATTTCCGCCTATCGCCTAGCAAGTGATGGGTCCACCACTGTGGATAAAGGGCCTCGGCCGGAATCATAGCAGCTCCCAAAAGCAAGGAACCTCCGAAGCACAATGTAGGGTTGAACAACCAAATACAGGTCGATTTCTTTAAGCAAGGGTTAGTAGGTTCGCCGAAGGCCCTCGAGAAGAAGTTAGCCTTTCAATCACTCAGTAAAGAGTTGGGCTCCCTTATGGCAGCCTCCAGACTATCCAAGCTAAGAACTCAGGTCTTCGGACATGAGCTCATCACCCACCCGTAAGGGTGGGTTTTTCCATTTCAGGAGATTTTTCGAAAGTAGCATAAAAGGATAGTGAGGAGACAGACCAAGAAGTAAGGGTAACTCAAACTGAACCAGTTTAGCACTTGGAAATTTCGAAAGCATGGAAGTCGATGGGTACTACGTGGACCCTGTGGAGATTCTCGAACGCCAACTAAGGAGAATCTCTATTCCATTCCAGTGCGATCTAAAGCCTGAGCAGTTTGCCAAGGCGAGTCTTACCAATAGAGTACCACATAGAGAAACACCCGATTATGACGCTTAAAGGCAGGCAACCATACCTAGCCTGAATCTTGTACATAAAAGAACTGCTAAATGCAGATAAACTCGAGATGCAATTGATCCTGTAAATAATGGAGATCCGGGGAGCGGCAATCAGCCGTAACCCGGTTGCGATAGCGAGATTGGCCTAATGCCATGTAAATATAAAGATTTCTATGGAGAGCATTCTATGATAAAACGATGGAATATGAATCAAGATGATTATCCATCAGTGTACTATTTGAACCCTTTGGATAATCCAATCAAACTCAAAAATAAATTCCATTGGGTAATGAAAAGAAATGCACGAAACAAGATTCTAGATTCTGTCTCAAAGAGACGAGTAGGTGTAAGTTGTAAATAGTAGATAGTAGATGTAAGGTAATATATAAGGTTTGTAAATATTGTACATAGTAGGAAACGATAAGTTTAGTCTTAAAAAGAATCTCTCCAGCCGTACGGACCCGGCACTCGTGTATTTTCAACGCTATTTTCGACATCTTGTGGGGAATATCAAGAAATCTTTAAACGTTTTAATTTAGGAGATAATTGCACTTGAGTGGACCGCTAACAAGCGCTTACCATCAAAAGATGCCCTCTTCCAATAAGGAATGGCAGCGTCCTCGAAAGCGAAAGGGTGGATCTACGAAAGGGCCCTCCAAGGCGGCACGCCTGGACACAAACCCTGTCGATCGAAAAAGTTTAGTTAGGAGTCAGACTCGTACGGACGGGCCTCCAACAGAGTCAAGCTCTAACAGAGGCCTGAAAGTTAAGATCCTGCAACTAAACATGGCTCGTGCGAGAAACGTCACAGACAAAACTCGCGAACACATGTAGATTTGGAGTAGATTTGGCTTTGGTCCAAGAACCATACTCCTTTAAAGGATGTATTTCGGGGATTGGACTAAGCATGGCCACTGCGTATACTCAATGGTGAGCGGTCGCTTTGGCAACTTCTATGTGGTCACTTTATACTGCCAATTCAGAGATCCCATAGGGATATATCTAACGCAGCTTAGACGCATTCTATCCGAGCTTAAAGTCCAAAAGGTTCTTATAGCAATGGACCCGAATGCTAAGTCTACTTGGTGGGACTCACCAACGAGAGATGGCAGAGAAGGCCAAAACATTCGTATGCTTAAGGAAATGAAGTACCTGGGCGTCACATTCGAACCTAGATTTGGAGCCATTCAGCACGCTAAAAACGTGCAGAAAAAGTGGTTCGACCTCCTCGGCCGACTACATCTCCTCTCTGGCGCGAATTGGGGGATGAAAGAAAGATCCCTCAGTCTGATATATAAGTGCCTCTTCATCCCAATTGTCGCCTACGGTGAGGCAGGATGGTGGAACAAGACTTATAGATATAGCAGGAGAATCCTTGCCACTGTGCAAAGGAAGACCCTAGTCTGGACTTCGAAAGCATATAGCACTGTCTCCCACGAGGCACTTCAGGTAATCTCTGCCTCTCCTCCCATCGACTTATTGTTAGATGAGAGGGTTGCTCATTACCGTATCAGGCGTAGCAAAGTTGTCCAACCGTCAGATGAACCAGTCGAACGAAGCCGTAGTGGAAACTCGAAAGATGCGACTGCCATTGAGAAAGCCAAAGTTTGAAAGCAAATCATGGATCAATGGCAGGAAAGATGGGATTCCACGGGCAAAGGTTCAGTGACACATAAGTATTTCAGCAATGTTGATGACAGGATGCGAAAGGGGTGTTTAAAGCCTAACTACTACACATCGCAGTTCCTAACGGGACACGGATCTTTTAAGTCTTACCTGAACCGCTTCGGGTTGAGCGAAGATTCGAGATGTGAATGTGGAGAGTTTACTAGTGAGTAGCCAGGAATTGTATCAGGCATTCAACAAGTTTGCCAAAAGGTACATAGAACCTTCTAAGCTGATACTTGAGGACAACTCCAGAGACCGACCCCAGACTCCAAAGACGCCTAACCCGTATGAAAGTCAAAGAGCGGATGTTTCGAGGAAACGGCCACTCCCCTGGCAATCATGCATGAAGCACTGTACTGTGAAGCTGGTCAGACTGTCTCATCAGACTCTCCAGTCTGCACAGAATGCTTAAAGGCTTCCCTCAACAGGGAACGCCAGTCAAATCCCATCGTGGAATAGTTAGAACCCTTGAATTGAACGGCCTCGTCTGAACGATGAGAACAGAGGGATCTAACGCTTCACGGAATGCAAAGGAATTTCTCCTGCAAACTGCATTCATTCGAACGCTAGGCCACCTACCGCAAAACCTCCTCGTCGAAAGTTGGACCAATATGACTTTACTCTGGTACGCGGGGACTGGGTACGAGCCCCACGGTGACGTAACTCTGTGTCAAAGTGAAACGCCAGCGTGTCCCAGGAGGGTTGGACTGTTTGTGGTATGTGGTTGCAAGCTGGCTTGACGGGTAAAGCGAAATTGACCCGGATGCCGCTTATATACGAAAGCGAAAGACGGCGGGGAGTTAAACACCGCCGCATTCACACCGAGGATTATGGCTCTAGGCTAGCCGTTGCAAGGCGGTGGACCAACGTAAAAAGTTTCGGTACATTGATTTAAGTGGCCTCAGATCGCGGTTAACTGATTTCAAAGGCGACTCTTGACGACTTTCGTAACTTGATAAGTTACCGAAATGCCGAATCGAATTCGAAGCGCTTGGGACCATTTAGAACAAACCTACTTGAATCTCGAGGGGTTGCCAAAGTCGAATGACGGAGGAACCAGTGCAATTAAATACTGTCATCTAGACGGTGCAATATTGCTCTATGGAAAGACTCTAACACAGTTATAGAATACATGATGTATCGACGGAGAGGGAAGAGGAATAGTCCCCTTCGCATGTGCCAGTTGGTCCGCAAGGGTTTGCACGTAGGCCGTGTCCTGGTCCTGGCTATCCTCCAGGACCTTTTCCAGGACAATGGCCGCGATTTTCTCCTGGCCACGACGATGCTTCTCCTAGAACTGTAGGTGTCGGTAGTCTACGGCAGCGAGTACTGCAGACAGTACGTCCACTGTCTACATCTCGCCGTGGCTGGCCAGAGTGTCTATCATCCTCGCTAGGAGGAACTCCAGGGCCTTCTGCTCATCCCCGATGATCATCTGCAACAAAATTAAGATCTCAATTTATGGTCTATCGTTTCAAACGATAGTGTTCGTTTTTAATTGGGTTTTGGCCCACGAGGACGCCCTCGTCCTCGTCGTAGGGGAACCATTTTTGGCTGTGCATCAATATGGTGTCTTACTGGGGATCGGCGTCGCATGGTCGCACTTGGTTTCCGGGGGTGACCACGTGGTCGTTTGGGAGCGCGGGCCCTATCTAAGGACGTACGCGATACTTCACGCGAATTACACCGAGTCCCTACGCCGGATGACTCGCTCGCATTATACTCCCTCGCAGGGGAGATCTCGTTCGCTAGAGGCCGGTCGCACATCGCCTGTTGGTCCATCGGCGGTTAAGATCTCTCAAGGTGCTCTTCATCGGTTGACTCAGCATCAGTTACGGGGACGTATCTCTTTAGATGCTTGCTGTGAGATATATCTTGGTCCCCATGATCATCTTGTAGGACATATGTATTCATGCCTTTCCTAGTGATGATCAGATATGGCCCTGTGTACTTCGGAGCAAGCTTTGCCAAGATACTTTGTGCGCTGATCGAGAGGATCCGGTTGCGTTACCACACCAGATCTCCTACCCCGAATTCCGCTGGCCTCCATCGTAAGTTGACGATTTCGACTTGCCGGGCCTTACTGGCAGCCGACTGATGATTTGCGTTCTCGTGCAGTCTTGGCAACTGTTTGTCGATCCAATCCTGCAGTCTCCGGAACTCAAACTGTTGCTGGGCAAGTTTATGCTGGATATACTTAAGGGTCCGATTGGCTCTTTCGAAAAAATTGACCTGTCCGTGATAAGGGGGTGTCATCGAATGATAAACTCCCTTAAGTTCGAGGTATTCGTCTACGAGTTTATTTTCAAACTCGGTCCCGTTGTCCGAATGAAATACTTCCGGGGTGCCAAACCGGTTAATCACTCGTTCGTGACGCTCGTGGACTATCGTTTTTGCGTTAGCTTTTCTTATAGAGTTTGCTTCAATCCAGCGCGTGAATAAATCCTAGAATACTAGAATGTATTCGTATCCTCGACTAGAACGTGGAAGCGAGCCGGTGATATCTCCTGCTACCACCTGTCATGAACTGTCCGATTGACAGTGACCCATTAACCCTGAGAGAGCACGTTGCTCGACCTAACATTGCTCGCACACTTGACATAGCCTGACGTAATCCGCATCTTCTGCGTAGAAGCGTGGCCGATAATAATTCTGGACCACGCGGGCGAATGTCTTCCCTTCCTAGATGGCCAGCTGAGGGGTCATCGTGATACTCTCTCAGAATCGAGTGACGATTCTCTACGGGTACGACCAGCTTTCATGCTTGCTCGTTGTCCATCACTTCTTCCAATTCCTTGCCAGGACGATAGAGGTATAGATTCCCTCCGACTAGTTTCCAGTCGGGGAAATCACGAGGTCTGTCGGATACGTTCTTGATCCAGTCAAGGTACCAAGGATCCTCAGTCGTTTGAGCCCACGACATTGCTGCTATTTTAGGCTCGTCGTTTTCATACATGCGAGATAGGACATCGGGAACATTATGCAGAGCTTCTTTTCTGTGCTCGACGACAAATTCATGAGCTTGAAGCTCTAGAGCCCATCTTGCTAGTCGGTTGGTTGGACTTCTCATATTACACAACCAGCAAAGACTATTGTTATTCGTTATCACCTTGAAGTGGTACTTTTCGATGTAAGGTCTGAACTTATTAATTGCCCAAACCAAGGCCAAGTATTCTCTCTCCGAAACGCTATAACTCTTTTCTGGGGCTGTGAGAATGCGACTGGCAAACTCAATGACTCTTTCCTCTCCGTCTATTTCCTGGACAAGCACGGCTCCTATGCCGGTGTTGCTCGCGTCCGTGTGCAGGGTAAACAGTCCATCTGTACTGAGACGTTGAAGAACTGGCGCAGTTATGATCAGGGCCTTCAGCTGTTGGAAGGCTTGCTCCTGTTCATCGAATCACTCGTACTTTTGGTTCTTCTTCCTGAGAAGGATAAGCGGTTCGGCAATTGCGGCGTAATCCGGCATAAAATGCGGATAGCGCAACGCCATGCCTAGGAATCGTCGAAGCTGTTTGAGGTTCTTGGGAGCCGCATAAATCCTTATAGGCTCTGTCTTGGCTGGGTCGGGTCGAATTCCATCCCTGTTGAACAGCACGCCAAGATATGTAACCTCATCTTGACAAAAGACACACTTGTCTTTATTCACTGTCAAGTTAGCTTCGGTCAATCTTTTCAGCACAGTCTCGAGATACTTCTTGTGCCCTTTAAATGTCTCGGTGAGTATAATAATGTCATCGAGGTAAGAAAAGGCATTAGGCTCGAGATCAGGACCAATGACTTGAGCAATCATGCGTTGGAAGGTTGCGCCAGTGTATGCCAATATGTATGGAATCCGCTTAAACTGATACAGTCCCACACCCGGGACTGTAAGAGCCGTATAAGGGCGCGACTCCCTCTGGAAAGGTATTTGATGATACGCTGAATTCATGTCCAGGGTACTAATGTACCGACATCTTTTCCGCTTGCGCAAGATATCCTGAATGCACGGGAGGGGATAAGCGTCCGGTTTCATTAGCGCATTAATTTTCCTAAAGTCAATGCAAAACCGACGCGATTCGTTCTCCTTGCGTACCATTACCACGGGGCTTGACCAACGGCTGTTCGAGTTTTCTACGATTTCCAAATCTAGCATTTCTCGGACTTGGCGGTGCATCTCCACCTAGATCTTTTCCGACACTGGGTAATACTTCTGCTTGATCGGGCGAGCTGATCCCACGTCAATCGAGTACTCGATGAGCTGGATCCGCCCTATTTTAGGAGAAGCATTGGACACAGCAGTTTGCTTACCAGCTCTCGCAGCTCTTCTCTTTCCGCCTCGGTTCCGTCCGCTATCCCAGCGGATGAGAGGGTGGCCATACCTTTTATACCAGCCACTTCGAGGTGGATCTGCTGCATGCTGTCCTTAAGGAACAGGCGGTCGCTGTCCTGATCCCATACGGCTCTGAATGTTCGTACAAAGTTTACTCCTACGAAGCATTCGGCGTCAAGATTTGATACGATCGCTACTGTTACTTCACGTGTCTCATTTCCGACAGTGAAAGGTAATAGCACGTGACCGCTCAGCGGTTGGTAACTACCATCCTCCATCTTAACGTGTCCGGTGTTCACCACAATGAGCTCCTTGCCCTATACTGCGGCGATTTGCAGACCGCTGGGTCCCATCACGGTTGTGGAGGCTCCGGGGTCATATAAGGCTATGATACGGAAGCCCTCAATCTCCACGAGAAGCCACTAACGACTCTCATCCTCTGGTTTATAAGATGAGGTTGGTTTGCTGACTTCTTGGGACCGTTCCTCCTTTTGAACCCCATTTCCGCTCCTCTCTGGACCGTCCTTTCGGTCGGAACGGGTCTGTCCCGAACTCCCCTGGGACAGCGGGGATTCAAATTCTTGAGTCGCGGTTTTCGTCCCAATTAACCGCTCCCTTTGGCGTTTCCCAAGTACACCGGACAGTACCTGCAGGAATACCCTATCTTCCCGCAGCCAGCGCAGGTGAGAGGCTTGGACGGGTCGAAGATTGAGCCCATTCGGTTCTTTGGTTGTTACTTCCGTTTTTCCCTATGTGAACTCGCACTCTCTTTCTCCTGTCTTTGTCCGGAGCTCTTCCTCGTACCGTTAGGCTTGCCGATCCTCTTTTCTTTCGGAGATCGGTACGCCGGCGAACCTTTCTTTGGAGAACCGGACCTTGGGCTTCTCCTACGAGACTGCCGAGCCGTCGACGACAATTGGGAGACGATGGGCCGCAGGGCATCCTCCAGCATCTTGGCGCTGCGGTCGACGACGTCAGGCTCGCTCGATTTGGTTGAGGTTACCTCAGCGGCCGCTACCTTAGCCTTTGGAGAACCTTTTTTCCGCTTCGACTTATACGCTATTTCTGGAAGCAGAGACCCTTCCTCTGTAGGTGATGGACGATAGACTTTTTCTTCTTATATCGTCTGCTCCGCTTCTGTGGCGAGGTTCAGCATCTGTTCAATTAAGCTCACTTCCGCTCTCATGAAGAGCCGTTGCAGTTGTGGCAGCATATACCGATACAAATGATCGAGCTACTGTGCTTCGGTTGGCGTGGGAACTATCTTTCGCATTATGGCAATGGAGCACGTCATGTAGTCCCTAACTGATTTATCCGGTCCTTGAGTCCGTGCGTTGGACTCGACGATGATCCTCTGTTGGCCGAAGTCACGAAATCTTGCCAGGAGTGCCACTTATGTTTCTCATTCTGGTACCATGTGGCGGCGGTGTCTGTCAGCAGTTCCGAGAGTGAGGGGAGTAGCTCGTCTTCTGACAGATTGGCCAGGATCCTGCAATCCTCGATTCTGGTTGCTCTTTTCGCCAGAGAACTTAACCTGCCACTTCCTAACAATGCCGCAAACGTCTCGAAGTGTTTCATTCAACCTCGATGACGTAGAGTAGCTTGGTGTGGAAAATGCCCGGCTGGTGTTTGGCGAGCTGCGCGTTTGCGGAATCCTCTGGGAAACACGCGCATTCTCCCCCATACAAGCTCCATCAGGCTTTGTCTGAGGGGCTCTTGTGCGTTGTTGCTTGCGCCTCACTTATTTCGCTCACGTCAGGATCACGCGTATGTGTCCTGAAATTGTACATGGTGTGATTAGTTGGCACCTTCCAATCTCGTGCTGTGAGCGGTTTGATTGCCTAGGACATTAACTTACCCACCTTCTTCGAAAGGTCGTTTACTTTCTGGATAAACTCCACCAAGTTCTGGGAGAACAATCGAGGGATTCTAAACGTGCTTCCCTCGTCCGGAACCAATGATAGCCATTCTTCTCCTCGCGCCGGTTGTAGCTCTGTGTTGGTCGCGGCTGACATCGTTGCATCTAGCTCGACGTCCTCGAACTCCTGCACCGTTCTGTGCAGGTTGTCCTTAATTGCCGCGTTCTCCCGCAGTACCAGATATATCCTCTGATCTGGGCTAGGTTCATCAGACTCCTCGTCCTGATGTTCTCCAAGCATCTGCAGCCACCTATTTCTCCATTAAAGGCGACTGCGAACAGCTGTTACTTCATCTTCCTCCTGGTTAAACTCCTGGGCCGAATAGTTCCCTAATAGCCACTGGTGGGGTCGCTCGGCTATCCTATATACCGAACCTACCGTTTCGAGGTTCAAGGCATCGAGGTCGATTTGCTCCCGAGTGAGCGTCTCGATCCATGCGTCAATCTGGTTATCGACGTCTTTTTGTTGAGCGTCCATCTTTAGTTGTCGCGTTGTTTGTACCTTTAACAATATTTAGCCTTGCTGGCTCAACGCTCTATGTGTGTGCAAGGTTATGTACTGTCGATTATTTAAATTTGGAGTTACTTGCCAAGTGTCCAATCCGCGTTACTGAGTTTTGCTTCTATCTAAGCTAACCGCTAAAGCACAAAACCGCATGCTAAAAGTAAGTCCTGTCTTACTTTGACCAAGGAACTACAGAGTTTAAATTATTTTTAACAAGTATACTATTAAATTCTCGATAAACTACTGCCTGGCTCTTACCTTGCGCTAAATTGACGGTAATATATAATAAATAATAAATAAATCAACAAGTAAATAAATTAAATAATTAAAGTTACCGCGCGCTTGTCCTCTAACAAAAATATAACCTATAATACAATTTGTAAAGGTCTGAGCCAGGTTATAAGCTTCCTGTTTTGTGCCGGTAAAAACCAGTTAAACCTTGCATACACTTATAAATAATTTATTTTGACCGATTAATTGCCACCAGGTTATTTCGCGCTGTGTCGCGTTCTTCCGTTCCTCTAGGTGGCGCTAGTTACTTGGTTTGTTCCAAACCATCCAATTTCCAAGTAAAACTGGTCGGTCTATCGATTCCGTTATAAAACCCACCAAACTTCCTATTAGTGCGACCTGTTTCTAGTAGCGCCGCCTATGTTCGTCCAGGAACCAGTTTCCTGTGTCTACTACTAATTAATCAAGACGAGAAAAATAAAAAAAAATTTATTTGTTGTAAAAAAAATTTTTATTTGTTTATAACAATTCTATTTATTAATATACAAATCCGTCTCTAGAGGGAACGAAAGAGTATCGAAATATACTTTACAATTTCGAAACGCGACTGCTGACCTTATTGTTCGCGAGTTATCCAATTGTTAATTAACTATATTATTAAGAATTGAACAACTATACCGTACTTGTTAATTTTTTCAATATCCTTTATCCTAAATCCTCACGTATTGGGCGCCAGCTGTAACAGAGTGTTTGGCGTTGTGAACGGCATTGCACGGGAATCAAAGTGATTCCTGGCCGCAACGTGGGACTGTAATGCTTAGATCGGTAAGTTTGGGCAGATTGGGCCTAATCGGGGCCTTATATTCCCCTGTACTGAACCCGTTACAACTTGCCCCACGTTGGGCGCCTATGTTACCCGCACTTTCTCCCGTGAAGTGGCTCCCACGAACCGCCGACCTAACCACCCGGGCGGGATTTGTCACGAGAGGGGGAAGCTGATCAGTACTCACCTGATCGGTAACTCGCTTACCGTTATAATATATATATATGAACGTGTTATTTATATACATTTACTTTAATATAATTATATTTATAACAAATTTAATTTTTTATATATATGTGCTTTAAAATTTATTTTTTCTTCGCCTGTCTTTATTTAATATTGAATTTATAATGTGTAGATAAAAGTTTTGACGTCTTTATTATTATCTATAGGGCTTTGTCTTTTCCACGGCTCTTTGGATAACAGTAAATATGTGGGTCCAAAACTCAGCTTCATATCAAGGGTTACCTTCAGGTACTTAACCTCGTCCTTGATCCTCAACTATTTTTTCCCAACTGACTCAAGTATCCCCATATCAATACATCGTTCAGTCAGCTGTATAAGTTCAGTCTTTCGCTGTGTACCCATTACATTACTTGGTTCAGTTTAAGCTGAACCAGATGACTATCTCTGGCCACTATCACGGTCGTTATGTCATCCATATAGGCGATAAGAGATGCATCTGTCGGCATGTCAAGTCTAAGTAATTTGTCACATAATATATTCCACAGGTCAGGTTCTATAATACAACCCTGAGCAACCCCTACAATTATTCGTCTATCCCTCTATCAGACTATGGTGTCGTATATTAGTTTTCGGTCTTTCACGTAGTTACTTAAAACACGGAGAAGTTTTACGGGTACTTGAAAACCTGTTTCCTGCACATCCAAGATCCACTAATTTAGAATTACTCAAATCATATTCTACATCAACTGTCTAGCAGTTTCAAAATTGTATCATAGCTATGAATACCTCTGAATCCTTAGCATGCCAGAGCTTCGGATTTTCTTTTGGGAGTATTCAATTGGTTATATGATAAATGAACAGTATTCAGTATTCAATTGGGTTGAAATTCTATGACATGAACAGAATTTCAAGAAATAGATAGAATCGGGAATGGGTTGCGGTAATAGAGTAGCTCAGAAATAGGTAGGTAGAAGTGGGGAGCTCTAAACGTTATAGCAGCCTTACGAATTGTGGTGAGAAAACAGCATTCGAGGGGAAATGCTCCGGTCGTAACTTTTGAGGCAGCAAATTATCCAGAGTCTACTGTAAGTACGTATTACTGTAAGCATTACTTCCAATTCTCAACAATTTAGGATCCTTTTACAACAATTGGAAAAAATATTTTAAATAACCGAATAAATAAATGACGAATAAATGAAAAATAATTAATTAATGACAAATAATAATTCATTCGGAAAAATATTTTTATTCGAATAATTTTGTACTTTATGAAGAAACTATTATTTTTCAAATTACCATTCGTTATTCGCTATTCGAAAAATATGCTTATCTCTGTCTATCAACCATTTAAGTAGTAAAATTTTTTTAGCACTGATCAAATGATAAGGTAATTTTGTTGTGTACAATTTCTTATTTGAAGAAAACTTACCGCACAAGAAAATATATGGATGCGAAATAGTTTCTATAAAAAATTTTGAAATGCATATGCCGATTTCATTTTAATTCTAACAACAATAACATAAGCATTATTTAACTTTCAAAGGGTGATTTTATCTTACAACTTTTAAATGAAGGTAAAACAGATTAATTTCGATTCATCTTGGTTAAAATATTACTGTATGTATAGTAAATTGCATTGTTTAACATCATATCAGTAATTTTAAGATAAAATATAAAGCTAAAAATTTTAAATAATAATGTATTGTATTCTTACCAAAAACATATGTTTATTCCGTTGTATACTTTCAAGTATTGTACAGTTAAACATCATGAATAGTTGTAGGTGTTTTTATGACTGCATTGCAGCATTTTTAGTAAATAATCTTGAGATATTTGTAATCCAAAAACTGAAGATAAATTTTCTTATTTCTTATATTGAATTCAAATTATAATGAAATCATATCTCGGTGGTTATTAATGATTCCAAAATATATTACAAAGCGCTTTGGCGGATGAATGAGGGATG
Organism: Theocolax elegans; assembly: GCA_026168455.1. Lineage (NCBI taxonomy): Eukaryota > Metazoa > Arthropoda > Insecta > Hymenoptera > Cerocephalidae > Theocolax > Theocolax elegans. Next base: position 66,498,013 of record CM047425.1, read on the forward strand.
CAAATTATAGAATTATTACAATTTGAGGAAAATGATAATGTTGTTAACAAATTTTATTTTTTGTAAAATATGAATTTAAATTGCACTGGTTCACCAATAAGGTGCATCGTTATCAAGATGTTGCCAGGAAGCAAATTCGCTCCAGGTGCGCAATTGTACTCTTGCAGCCTCGCCTGCCGGACGAATCTGATTAACTTTATTGTTTTGATCTGCTGAGTTTTGTGTAAAACTATCATGTATGATACTTGGGCCACAACAGGAGCTTAGCAACTGGGCAACTTCTTCCTCCACAGTCACCTGCAGGCATCAAAAACAAAAAAGAAGAACAACTAAGTTGTATATAGAAAATAAATAACCTATTTATAATAAATTTTTTATTACAACCAAAACCATATGCAATTTGTTAATATAATTTTTGTAACCTGTTGTGTATAAAAATAAAGTTTTAACTACAAATAAGTTTTACTTTTTAAACAGTGATGTATTAAAGCTCAGAGAAATAGGCAATTACATATTATTATCTTTAATTTATGAGTAAAAGTCAAGAATTGTAAGAATGCATAACTTTGCCTCCAAATAAAAAGGTATTGACTCAAAATCTATAGGATAAGAAGAAAACTCAAAATTTTGTAAGAAAATAATCAATTTAAAATTCGCTTGGAAAAGGAGTTAACTCAAAATCTGTTTAGAAAAGGTATCAATTCTCGAACTTAAATAATGTTTTTAATTTCAAACTGATAACCACTGTTGCAAAATTTTATTTTCATGACGAGTATCTATAGATATTTTGGAATTCTAAATATTAATCTGAAGTCTATTTTGGGCTAGTAAATTCAGAAAATATAAAGTAAGCAAAATAAATTCAAAATTTACTAATATTGTAACTTTATTTGTCTGTATTTCAGAAATTCTTATATGTCAAAATTAACTATGTAATTATTAATTATTTTAATACTTATTAGATACTCTGATTTATAAGCCTAATAATATTGTTCTTTCAATTCTGTAAATTGTTGATATAGTCAGTGTTCTTCTTAAACGACAGGAGCAGTTGGCGGAGCGGATACTTAATTTTCGACAAGATAATCTTCTTAATACAACTCAGTTAACATTGGGAACTGTCAAGGCTTTGATTGAAACTTTACAACAACTCTGGAAACAGTTTCGCAAGGGGCACAAGAAATTGTCAGGGAAACGGGAACATCAACGGAGACCTTATTTCACTAATGATATTTTTGGCGCAACTCATCGGGAATATACCACGATTCTTGGATTTCTGTACGATAGCAAGGCCCGCCTATCAGAGCCGGAGCGATCGGAGGCAAGGACGCCAAGTTCAAGCACAGGTACAAGGTCGCATCACCCCAAAATCAATCTTCCGAGCTTCTTCGGATCCCAGGACGATTGGGAAATTTTCAGGAATCTGTTTGGATCTCTGATCAATAGAGATGCATCACTATCGGATGTATAAAAACTCCATTTTCTTAAATGCTGTCTATCCGGTAACGCAAAGTCTTCGATCGAGCACTTGTCGACCACCAAAGCAGACTATTCTACCGCGTGGAAAATCTTCTCGAACGGTATGATAATCCAAGATTGCTGGTGTTTCGACATCTACGCATTTTATCATTCCTTCCCGCAATCAAGAAGGAGGATCCAACTCTCCTGCAGGAGTTCATCGACTCAACGCGAAGAGAGAAGCTCTCCGAGCCATAGGTCGACCAGTTGAATACTGGGACGACTTCTTCCTGTTCTTTTGCACCAAGGCACTTGATCCGGTAACACGAAAGGATTGAGAGAATTCATCGGGAAAAGCGGAAGGACTGTCCAAGTTTCAACAACAGGCTGACTTTCTACAAGGTCGCATTCGTGCCCTCAAACGAATGAGTGGTTTAAGTCATCAAGCAGCGCCGCAACCACATCCCGAATTGGAAGCAATGCCCCCTTCCGAGCTGAGCGTTATTTACACTCACTAGCGAACCGGTTCATTCGGATCCATGTCCCAAATGTCAAGGGCCGCATTACTTGGGACGTTGCTCCAATTTCATAGAGGCAACCACCCAACAACGTCGGGACATAGTCTCGCAGTACAAGCTCTGCTTTAATTGCCTTGGTCAAGGTCATTTGGCGACTCACTGTCCCTCCACCACCAACTGCTGTGAGTGAGTAAGAGATGCTGCGGGTAAACGGGTTTGCTTGAGTGCCATGGAATCCCCGGTCGCCACTCAACCACTGCTCAATTTTTCATCTCGTCCGGAAGCGGTCGGCCGATCGAAGTGAGAGGACTAATGGATCAAGGCTCGGAGGCAACTTTTATCTGAGCAAATCTAGCTCAGAGACTCGACGTTGTCTTTGACGAAGTTAACGTCGCCATTAAGGCTATCGGCGGACAACAAGCTGCAGTTGCCCGTCGTCGAGCAACGGTCAACATTATCACGAAGAAGGGCGATTTCGCCACTGAGGTTTATGTGTTAAATTCCTTGGGACTTTGGACACCGAGAGTCCCCATTACGGCTCCTGAATGGAGTCATCTGCAGCACCTATGGCTAGCTGATCCCTACTATCGAGAGCCAAGAGCTGTAGACATTTTAGTCGGCGCAGACCTTTACAACCACGTGATTTTGCCTGGGGTGAAATTGGGCGCTCCCGGTGAACCGGTGGCTCAAAACGCAATTTGGTTGGATTGTGTCAGGATCGATCAACCAGCGTATAACCTCACTCAAACAGTCCAACAATTTGACAACTCAAACGCAGGTGACCATCCAAGAGAATGCAGACGATCTTCTCCGTCGATTTTGGGAGGTGGAAGAACTTTCCGCAGAAAATCCAGTCTCAGCAGACGATCGGGAATGGGAGCGGTTGTTCAAGGAAGGCTGCCGCAGAAGCCCTGATGGCCGATACACGGTTAGACTACCAGGTCGATCGTCCCTCAAGAGTGGACTCGGAAGCTCATACCAATCTGCGTTACGACAGCTTCAACGCTTACAACACCGAATCACGAGAGATCATTGTTTTCGGGATCATTGTCAAGCGTTCATGTTGGATTACGAGATGGCCGGTCACATGCGCAGAATCAATGACCCGAGCCACTTCCATGACCGGGTAATTATGTACACCCTCATCATAGAGTGTGGCAACGATCCGACACCAACTAAAAACTTCGAGTTGTCTTCAATGCTTCAAGTCAATCAACGTCCGGAGTCCCTTTAAACGACATTGCTTATACCGGACCCTCCTTACAAAGCAATTTGGACACGGTGATACTGGACATTCCACCGTGTAGTCTTCTGCTGCGATATTGTCCAGATGTACCGCCAAATTCGAGTGGACCAGCGAGACGTGGACCTTCAGCGAATCCTCTGGAGAAAGAAGGATGATCCAAACGTTGGGCACTACCAGTTGCTCACAGTGACGTACGGTCTTTCTTGCGCCCCCTGTTTGGCGATTCGAACGTTGCGTCAATTGGCTCAAGACGAACAAACCAGCTATCCGCTCGCCAGAGGCATTATTGACATGGACACCTACGTGGGTGACATCGTTACTGGGGCCGATGATGTACCCTCTGCGTTAGAGTACAAGGACCCGTTAACCCGGATGCTTCAATCCGGTGGCTTTCAATTGCGCAAATGGGTATCCAACACCCCCGAATTGTTCAGTAAGCTGAGCGAAGAAGCGCATCTTCGCCTAAATTGGAAGAGTTTTCAAGAGGGCGGACCGGTGCATGCCCTGGGGATATCGTGGGATCCAGTCAAGGATGAATTCCGCTTTAATGCTCCATGTGTGTCTCCAGCTGAGTCCGCAACCAAGCGTGGAGTTCTGTCAATTGTGGCCAGTCTCTTCGATCCTATCGGATGGCTGGGACCGATCATTGTTAGAGCTAAGATGCTTATGCAGACGTTATGGAAACTGAGACTCGGCTGGGACAAATCTTTCCCTCAGGACTGCCTCCACCGATGGAATGAAGTGCTGATAGATCTTCGACATCTAGCATCGTTGCGGCTACCTCGATAGCTGAGCACTCGATCAAACTCCACCATCGAGCTTCACGGGTTTACTGACGCTAGCCAGCACGGTTACGCGGCAGTGGTCTACGCAAGAGTGCTCTCTGCCCACGGTGAAATCAACTCCAAGTTGCTCACATGTAAGACGCGGGTTGCTCTTGTGAAGACTGTGTCCATACCAAGACTGAAGCTTCTGGCCGCAGTTCTTCTCTCGCGCCTATTGCAGCGGTTGATGAAGAGTCTAAATTTTCCAGTTCACGCCGTTCATGCTTGGTCGGACTCTCAGGTTGTTCTGTTCTGAATTGCCTCCAAACCTTGCCGCGATGTCTGAAATTCAAACCATCCTCCCGGACACAAGTTGGCACTACGTTCCATCATCTGACAATCCTGCTGACCTCTACTCTCGTGATGTTCAAACAAGTGAACTCATCAAGAGTCATCTCTGGTGGTAAGGTCCCGCCTGGTTGATCCGATCTTCAGCCGAGTGGCTGGGCACGGAACCCCCATCCTCTTCACTTTGGGCCACTCCGCCGGAGGAAGATCGAGCCAAGATGTGTGGTTATCAACAAGTCGAGGATAAAATGATCGACAGATTTTCCAACCTCACTCTTTAACGCGTGCGGTCGCTAGGTGCGTGAGGTTTCTTCGCTATCCATCGCAACTCACGCTCTCGGGGCTACAGTCTTTGTAAAGCGTTCAAAAATAAAAGTTTGTTGCAAGTTTTTGTGAATAGCGATTCTTGTTTTTTATATTCACTCATTTTAAAGTATTTTTCTTGATAATGTTTTCGATTGATTTATTGAGTTAAATTGTAAGTATATTGACAACGTTTTGGAAACGTTTTTGTTCCCCTCATTAGATACAGTCTTTTATTTAATATGCAGCACAACAAAGCGATGACAAGTGTGCGATATACCAGCAGCAGCACAGTAGCTTCTCTGAGGAGGTGCACCAGTAATAGGAGAGGCATCACACTGCCTCCAGGAGAAGTACCATCGATTAAGAAAGCACCCAAGTTGCAAACCTTCAGCAGCGTCAGGTAGTCCAGGGTATCAGATCAGCAGTAACGAACAGCAGTATGGAAGTCTCAAAGCTATAAAATAAAAATAATTAGACTGTGCCTTGATTAGAAGGACACAAGAAAGCATATAGCTGTATAAAAGCTTTGCCAGTTACATATATGGAAATAATTGACAATTGAGGTTATATTAATCATAACATTACCATAACTCTCGAATATTAACTATATTAGTATAATAACTATTCCCTCAGGAATTGGATTATTACCTTAAAATACTCGTAGCAACGTTACAACCAGGAGATACCGTAGCAGCAGGTCCAATGCGCATCAGCTGATCGAGCGCAAATTCTCAATGAGCAAAATCAGTATTTCTTTATACTAAATTATTAATCTTTTATTTAATTGCTTATTACGCCATGACGTCACGCCATGATTCCCAGCGTGACTGTTACATTGGCACCCAACGTGGTTTTTCCAAATCGGCACAATAATCCATACCTAGGATGGAGGCATATTAATTTCTCGGTCGATGTTGAAATGTGTAATGGGATTATTTTTTTACATTTTTTTACATATATACAGAAAGGAGGAAGAAGCTGCGCAGCCATATTTTTGGCCACCTTCTATTTGCTAACTCGTGGCAAATAAATAGCCACATAAAAATGAAAGATTTATATTATTTAAAACATTAAATAATTTATTAATTTTTGCCACATAAATTGACGCATTATTCGTTATACATTAATTATAGTATTTATTATTGATTTCAAATTATTATATATTTTTTCTAACCATTTATTACTTTTTCTTGTTTAGTTAATGAAAATTAGTTTAGTATTTAATCATTTGAAGTAAAAGTGGAAATATTTTACTTTAATGACAAAAAATCTGAAAGCAACCTTTGAGGATATAAACTTAAAGAACGTAGTTCATACTTTGGTGAAACGATAGCAAATGTCTGGTCTAATCTTCTGATCAGCTGAAATGGTCAATAGATGATAAACCGACCAGATTATATGATCTTTTTTTACCGGGATCACAATTTAATGCAACTACCAAGAAATGTAAATACCAAATAAATATATAACTATCGTTAAAATATACATACGCACACAACTACATATATAAAACATTTTAAAAGATCATTTAATAATTTTTAATATCTTTCATCATTTATATAATCGTGCATTATTGTACAAATTATTAGAATACAATAAATTATAATGAATATGTAACTTAATAAATAACGAGCAAGCTTAAGCAAAAGAGAAAATTTTGCTAGTTTTTAATTAAAAACCTTACTGATTTTTTAGAAAAATTTCTCTTCTTATATTCTTATAACTTTAAACCAAATCAAGATATTTGAATTTATTTTTTATTTAATCTATTTGACCTTATCTTTCCTTTGAACTTACAAGGAGAGGTCACACCCTCTGGGAAACGGATCCTTACCAAACTCTAGGATATTGTTTCTGCTATAAAAATATAAAGAATGCCGGAGCTTTAAAGTCCAATGCCCTTTCTTATAATAGATATAAGCAAATGATGAACAATTTCGCCGAAAAAATCCTTGAGTTTGATTGCTTATAACTCGAAAACAATTAAAAATGTACATATAAACTAAATTTTAAAAGAAAGCTGAGGTCGAGTAAATACGTTTTCCACGAATTACACGAAGTTTTGGCCTAAAAAAATCATCAAATTGTATTTCTAAATTTTCGATAAATTTTGGCTAATTCTTATTTTTCCCATAATTTTTGACCATGGTAAGATATTTAAGCTTCCTTTTTTTTAAAACATATCTATTTGATTTCAGCTTTCTTTTAAAATTAAGTATAAATTTAAATCATTAATTGTTTCTGAGTTATAAGCGATCAAGCTCAACGGTTTTTTCGGCAATATTTTTGATTATTTGCTTATATCTATCGTAAAAATGGTCATTGGACACTAAAACTCCGGCTTTCTACATGATTTTATAGTAGAAATTATATCCTAGAGATTGGTAAGGGTCCGTTTTCCAGAGGGTGTGACCTCTCCTTGTGAGTATTATATTAAGAAAACCAGAAAAAAGTCACTACAAACCTATTAAATATATATATTATTAAGATTATATATATATAAGTTGTATGATACCTGAAGAATACGGTATTAGAATTATAAAATAATTAGAACTTATTATAAGTAAAAATTTACTTTTTAACTAAATCTTAAAAGAAACCTGAGGTCGAGTAGATACGTTTCGAAAAAAAGGAAGCTCAAATATTTTAATATGGGCAAAAGTTATGGGAGAAATAAGAATTAGATGAAATTTTGGGCTAAAAAAATCATTAAATTGTAACTAAATTTTCAATAAAATTTTTGCTAATTATTATTTCTCCCATAACTTTTGACCATATTAAAATATTTGAGCTTCCTTTTTTTCAAAACGTATCTACTCGACCTCAGGTTTCTTTTAAAATTTAGTTTATACGTACATCTATAATTGTTTCTGAGTTATAAGCGTTCAAACTCAACGGTTTTTTCGGCGAGATTTTTCATTATTTGCTTATATCTATCGTAAAAATGGTCATTGGACACTAAAACTCCGGCTTTCTGCATGATTTAGTAATATAAATTATATCCTAGAGTTTGGTAAGGATCCGTTTTCCAGAGGGTGGGGCCTCTCCTTGTTAGATTTGAGTATTTTTCTTTTTTGTTTTCGAGTTATACATTATCAAAGTCAAGGGTTTTTCGTTCTTTACTTATATCTATCGCAAAATGAGTGTTAGAATCTACAACTTCCGTTCTTCATATTTTTATGGAAGAAACATATCCTAGATTTCGGTAAATATACATTTCATGCTGATGTGACACTTTCCTTGTGAGTTTTATATTTATTATTACATTGAGATTCATTTTTTTCGATCTTGATGTGACCCAAATCTTACCCTTGAGAAGACGAACAGACCTCAAGTTCGAATTCAGCGACCAAAGAAATATAAAGAATAATAGTTCATTTTACGCAATTAATTTTTTTTCATCCCCCCGCCGAAAGTACGTGTTTCCCGGCCGCATATGGATACGGAAAGAGCGACTTTTGCGGCCGGCCGGAGTCTCGCGCGCTCTGATTGGCTCATAGATTTTCGCAGCATCGATGCATAGCAACGGCTGTAGCAACGGCCGCAAAGTTCCCAATATAACATGTGCGTTGCTTAACCTCTCAAGTATACATTGCTAAATTATTTTAAATTTATTAATTGATTTATTACAAGCACTTTTGTTTTTCAAATGTAAAATGCATTATAATATTGCCGTATAAATTATCTTGTATAATTGTTTTAATTAATAAAACGAGAGATAGAAAGAGAGAGCGAGAGTATATATAGAATACTTATGTAGACTGTGCTCATTCTATCTATTTCGTGTCATTTTCAAATTTCACACTATCAATTTAGTATTGATTTAATATCGGTGATGTAAATACATGTGAAAGAAATATGTTTCATTTTTTTATGTTCAAATTTTAACAGTGCAATTGATATTTGACTACAAATGTAAATTTTAATCATGTAAAGTCGACTTCTTCTATGCACGCTGTTTATCGCAACTTTGCATTAAAACCGCTTCTAAAGTAATACGATTTAACAATAAATTTATACATGCTTATGTATGTATGTTATATTTTTGATGCCCGCCCCCGACCAGCAAAAACCTCGGCTTCGCCTCGGTTTTGCAAATGTCGGGCGGGCATCAAATATATAACAAACATTGAATATCGCGTGTCACGTCGCGGTACGAGAGGTTACATCTGGATGGCTCTGAAGCAGGCCACGAAAGAAGCTGCAGACGAATATTGCGGCACCGGGTATTTTCTATTAGTTTACCTAATTATTAGATGTACTTTCGGACTGGGATAAAGAAAAATAGTATACGACACTCGGCCAGAATTTTGGATGCGCTGGCCTGCGTTTTATGACGACCTCGGCTTCGCCTCGGCCGTCATATCACGCAGGCCAGGAAATCTAACTTTGTGGCCATGTATCGTAATATACTATTTATAGTCCACCACTCTACCGACCGAGCCATCGCAGGCCTCTTTATCTTATAATTATTACTACTTATGCAACTGAAACCGCTTATATATAATGTTAAAGATTAGCGAATACGAGTGGTCGCAAGTTCTGAACTTATGTATAACATTAAAAATATAATTTTTTTCGCTCAGGCAAAAGTTTTTAAATTAATATAGAATTTTGTCGGTCTTGCTGAGCTAACGTCTAACGACTCTAAGAACTCCAAGTTGCTCGCTCGAAAAGGCACGACAATTCGCCGCGTATCAATCCCGAGGACAACATTATGAAGGCCACAAGCCGCCAGACATAAACCAAAAGAAGAAGCAAATAAAATACTAAGTTATAAAATTGAAAATATTTTAATAAGAAAGAAAAAAATTTTAAGTAAACTCCCAAGGCGAAACACATAGACTTAAAATTTCTTTCTTTCTTATTAAAATATTTTCAATTTTATAACTTAGTATTTTAATTGCTTCTTCTTTTGGTTTATGTCTGGCGGCTTGTGGCCTTCATAATGTTGTCCTCGGGATTGATTCGCGGCGAATTGTCGTGCCTTTTCGAGCGAACAACTTGGAGTTCTTAAAGTCGTTAGACGTTAGCTCAGCAAGACCGACAAAATTCTATATTAATTTATGTATAACATATTTAAACAAATTTATTTGTTTACAAAAAAATTATAATATCAAAAGTCATTTTATAATACATAAAATGTGTACAGTTTTAAAGTTTAATTAAAAAAAAGTTGGTGGAAACACATTTGCAGACGCACTGGAGGTGTAGCAACCCTTGCAGATGGGGTTGGAGTTTCAAATTTTTTCTGGTAATAAGAAGTCATTTTATTATGTCTGCAATTGAATGTTATAATTTATTTTGATGATTGATCTGTGCAAAAAAAGTTGCAGACGACTTGAACGTGTTTTAGTACTTTTTTAAATTTAGAAACACATTAAGAGTAAACCACGAGATCATTACTTTTAATAATAAAATAAAAATTGCAGCTTTCATTGTTTAATAAAAATACTAAAACACGTTCAAGTCGTCTGCAACTTTTTTGCACAGGTAAATCATCAAAATAAATTATAACATTCAATTGCAGACATAACAAAATGACTTCTAATTACCAGAAAAAAATTAAACTCCAACCCCGTCTGCAAGGGTTGCTACACCTCCAGTGCGTCTGCAAATGTGTTTCCGCCAATTTTTTTTCAATTAAGGGGTCAAGCCTGGGTTAACTGCTCAAAAAATCGATTTTTATTATTAACTTTTTTTAAAGTATTTCTAACATAAAACATTATCCCAAAATTTGAAAAAAAAAATTTTTTTCGCAAGTTATAATTGAAATAAAGTAAGCATTAACGGACATTTTTTCTCTAAAATTATTTTTGCAAAAAAAACATTTTATTTTAATTTAACTAAAATAATAATTGCAAGGTTTTCGACGTTTACATACAAGTATATTAAACGAAGCAACTATCAAGCATAGATTATGGTAAAGTAGAAATCTACTTTATCATACGATTCAAATTAAACATTTAATAAATAAATGATTCCTTTTACTCTAATACACTGCACAAATACGTACAGTTCTATTTGAAGTAAATATTTTCTGCATTGATAAAGTATTTACATTATTTTAGTAAATACTTAGTGGATTTTAAATTAAAAGTATATTTTTGATTTTAATTTTTATTAGTTTTAAGAAATTAATTATAAATTTATACAAAAAAAGAGCAGTAAAAAAATGCCAGACTCATGGAATAGAATACCTGGTACATCTGCTCATAAAAAAAGAAGATTTAGAAAAAGAAAGAAAAGAGACATATGCCGTAAAAGAAAACTTTTAACACCATTTGCTCAATCGAACTCTCATTTTCATGCAAAGTCTAATGCTTTACCAGAAAATGGACAATTATCAACATCAGTAAGAACCAACTGCGATGCACTTTCATCAACATCGATGGAATTCACAACACCAAAGCTACAATCCAGATCAAGTAAAAAGTTAAAAACTGATACCATTGAAGAAAGTAGCACACAAAATAGAATTATAGATATATCACTACTTTTCTCAACATTAGAAGAATTTTTAGTTTATCAGAATTTTCAGGGTACAGTTAAATTTTCTGAAGTTGATGTGAGAGGTTTGGGAAGTAAAATAACAATAACATGTACAAACTGTTATAAGATATTTGTTATTGATTCGAGCAGAAAAGTTGGAAGAAAAGTAATGCTTATGAAATAAATAGACGTATAGTGTACACAATGAGAACTCTTGATCATGGGCATGCTGGTTTAGTTACTTTTTGTGGAAATATGGATTTGCCGAGTCCAGTTTCTCACAGTAATTATGACATTATTAATACAGAGATAAAAAATGTTCGTAAAGAAGTTGGTAAAGAGTCTATGAAAGCAGCTGTCGAGCAAATATATGATTCAACGAGTCAGAATTGTCATAAGTGTATCAGGTGATGGTTCTTGGACGAAGCGAGGATTCAATTATCTTCAAGGTATTGCAAGTTTGATACTGCATGAGAATGGAAAAGTAATTAACATTTCTCTGAAGCAATCTTTTTGCAGAGCAAGTGAATTGCGACCGGAAGAAGACACAGAAGAATATAGAGAGTGGTACAACGTACATCAAACTAATTGCTCAGCCAACCACACTGGTAGTTCTGGCAAGATGGAAGTAGACGGTATGGTATAAATGTTTAAAAGATCTGAATCACTTTATGGCATGAAATATACTAATTATATTGGAGATGGAGACTCCAAAGTTTATAAAGCTTTGCGCGATGTCAAACCTTATGGAAAAGATGTTATAATTAAGAAAAAAGAATGTATTGGACATGTACAGAAGAGAATGGGTACGAGGTTAAGAAAATTGAAACAAAGTTTGGCAGACAAAAAATTGAGTGACAAGAAAGGTATTAGTGGTGCGAATAGACTGACAGTTCAAAGAATAGATAAGTTGACTAAATATTATGGCAATGCTATCAGAGGCCATAATAGTTCAGTGGAAGATATGTCAAACGTCATATGGGCAACATTTTATCATAAAATTTCAACAGATGATATGCCCCAACACAGTTTATGCCCAAAAGGACCAACGAGCTGGTGTCAATGGCAAGTGGTGAAGGCCAAAAAAACCCTAAAAAAGTTTTCACACACTGATAACTTTCCTGTTGCCGTGATGGATGCAATAAAGCCCATTTATCAAGATTTGACAAAACCAGATTTACCTGAAAGTGTATTGGCGGTTACACTCAAAATAATAATGAAATTTTTAATCAAAATATCTGGAAATTCGTCCCAAAACATTCATTCAGTGCCTTGAATGTTTTGGAAATAGGAGTCTATCTTGCTGCCATTTCCTTCAATGATGCTAAAAAAACGCTTCTTGAAGTATTGAAGAGATTAGAAATAAAAGCAGGATCTTCAACAATCAAGTGGGCTCATTCTTCTGATGAAAATCGATTATTTTGGGCAGAGAGAAAACTTGCAGCATCCACACATGAAGCACGCAAAGCTAGGAGAAAAAGACATTACCCTGATAATGATTTTTATTCCACTGGATCATATATAAAATAACTTCGACCACATAATATCACACTAAGCACAAATACACTGAGCATAAAAAAAACACTTGTTTATAATTTTATCCGTACTCTGCAAATAATGTATATCTAAGTATTGACACATTGGTTATGCTGAAATGGAGAAACAAAGAATCAATTTCTTAACATAAACAAAATATAAATTTAAGGTTATGCAAATACTTATCTGATATAATTTGTTCATGTAGTTTTATAAACCACTTGTTTTTGTTACTTATTTTATTTAGATATTATATAACATATTATATAAATGTATTTAATATTATAATAGTACAAAACTGAACTACAAACGTGTGGCTGGTGCACACTTTCATTAACAGCTGTAATACTATGCCTCTCTCTCTTTCTCTATCACGTGACAAGGCTATCCGAAAAATCAATAATCTTATGGAAGACTTGTCATGTGAGAGAGAGAGAGAGAGAGAGAGAGAGAGAAAGAGACATTGTACACAACTGTCAAACACTATTTGTTATTACTGCATTCTTTACATACTACTAATTAAATTTAATGCTTATAAGAAAAATTATAATCATATAATATAGTATACGATTTTTTATCAAAATATTTTTTAAAATTCATATAATCATGCATTAATATTCAATAATAGCTAAGTATTCTTGTAGTTTTAAAAAAGTTTATTCCTCTTTTTATAAAGAAACTGATTCTTGAAGTTGACTTTCTGTTATTTTAGATAATACATGTATATTAAAAAAATATACTGACAAGGAGAGGTCACACCCTCTGGAAAACGGATCCTTACCAAACTCTAGGATATAATTTCTACTATAAAATCATGTAGAAAGTCGGAGTTTTAGTGTCCAATGGCCATTTTTACGATAGATATAAGCAAATAATGAAAAATCTCGCCGAAAAAACCGTTGAGTTTGAACGCTTATAACTCAGAAACAATTATAGATGTACGTATAAACTAAATTTTAAAAGAAACCTGAGGTCGAGTAGATACGTTTCGAAAAAAAGGAAGCTCAAATATTTTAATATGGTCAAAAGTTATGGGAGAAATAAGAATTAGATGAAATTTTGGGCTAAAAAAATCATTAAATTGTAACTAAATTTTCAATAAAATTTTGGCTAATTCTTATTTCTCTCATAACTTTTGACCATATTAAAATATTTGAGCTTCCTTTTTTTTGAAACGTATCTACTCGACCTCAGGTTTCTTTTAAAATTTAGTTTATACGTACATCTATAATTGTTTCTGAGTTATAAGCGTTCAAACTCAACGGTTTTTTCGGCGAGATTTTTCATTATTTGCTTATATCTATCGTAAAAATGGCCATTGGACACTAAAACTCCGGCTTTCTACATGATTTTATAGTAGAAATTATATCCTAGAGTTTGGTAAGGATCCGTTTTCCAGAGGGTGTGACCTCTCCTTGTGAGTATTATATTAATAAAACCAGAAAAAAGTCACTATGAACCTATTAAATATATATATGATTAGGATTATATATATAAATTGTATGATACCTGAAGAATACGGTATTACAATTATAAAATAAGTAAAACTTATTATAAGTAAAAATCTAATAAGTGAAACTTTCAATGCATTTATCTCATTAATGGTCTTTTTATCATTTTAGCCTTCTTGCCGCAGGATATTTCAGAGCCAGGTTGATAAATCAGTTTGAAATTTTTGGAAAAATTTTAAAATATATATTTTTATGGACTTATGTTGCCCAATTTTTAAAAAGACAAGTTTTAGGTGAATGTTATGTACGTATACGTTGTCATGTTGCACTTTTGATTCTTAACGAGTCGTTCCCGTAGTGCAACATGTCACTGTGGCTTACAACAAATAAATAATAATAAATAATTAATAATTATTATCCGGTAACACTTTTAATTAATTGGGCGCCAGTTACCGGTAAAACTAAGATCAAGCCGATTCAGGGTCGCGGGCTCCACGTTGCCATCACGGGAAAGATGGCGGAACCACGTTGTAGGAATTTGGATATTTTACTCGGGTTATAATCAATCTCTTCAATTTAACACAATAATTATCAACACTTTAATTATCATTAATTTTATATACAGTAATTACAAACGTTTTCAGAAATCCCGCTGATTTATTGTTCAATATATTTTATATACGAGTTATACCGCGCAATTCAGTAATTCGTCGCGAAACACTACGGAAAATATAATAATAAATTCGAGTTTGATTGACCGCTACCGCTAATCCTCGAACCGTGTACTAAATCGGTTAAATTGTTGATCTTCGCGCGGCTATTCTATTTTACAATATTTACGGAACGTCCTATTATCACACTCTCATACCTTACAATAACGCCGTACTTCCTCACTCACCGCAAGTCGAGAACTCTCCCTTTTACGAATTAACTATCTCTTTCTTGACTTGATATCTAACCCTGGTATTTCGGGTGTCTCTCGCTCCAACTAATCGTTCAATAACTATTCGATCGCCTCGATACTTTGACTGTCTTTCAACCTCAACGGATCTCAAAATGGTTTCTTCGATAACTAATTTTCTCTCAAAACGTCTGTTCTATACGGCGGTTGGGGAAGGAGTCTCGTCCTCCTTCTCCGATTCATATTATCCGCTACCGATAGTGGAGCTAGTTGTTCTCCCTTTCCGCTATCCTATCCGCCAGATCGGTGGTAGTAGGCGTACCGATAACCGTCCGTAACGCCACCTATTTTCCTTCCAATTCTGCTAGTGTACGTTCGCCATTTTAATCTAACCGCTATCTGTACGTATTCACCAACGCCTCCACCAATGCACCGGGACAGCTGTCTATCTCCTTTCCTCTTACATTGGTACGTATGAATATTAGCCCGTTCGTAGTCGTTCCCCCTCCGGCGCACCGCTCTCACCTATACTCGACGTGCGCGTGCAGTGTGCGCGCCATCACTCTCTTACTCGTCGCACGCGGTCAACATTTCTCTATCTCTCTCGGCTTCGCGCGCGCACGCGGTGATCGGGCCGTCGGCAGTTTGCCGATATTCTCACGATGTCATCAGCTGCTTCGCTCGTCCTTTGATACTTGTACACAGTCTGTCCGGTGCTATGTGTTATCGTTAACAGCCAATCCTTCCCTTGTATCCATCATCCTCAACAAACCGAAATATTCCCTATTATTCTCACGTAAGCTCTCATTTACGATTTCCCGGTAATGAGAGTGGGTCGGGCCGGTATTTACGAACTACCGCAGTCCTAACCTCACCTGTCACTTCTCTACATCCATCTCTCTCACATTCTCTCAACTCTATCACTTAACACTTACTTTTTTTCTTAATTAATTAATTGAGGCTTGCCTCACAACGTACATAACATTCACTATTTTTCTTATTATTATCAACTTTTATATTTAATACATTGTTATTAATTTTTTTCAGAAAAGGAAAAACATAATTCTGTAAACATATGTTCCATGAACATTTTAAGACTTATTAGACATTAAAAGATGCATTCGGTGCTTCAATATCCTACGGCAACTGCAAAAATTAATCAATATTTTAATATCATTATAAGTTTAATAACCAGGATTAAAAATGCATTATAAACATTTTTTATATTGATAAATATAGAGTATAATACATATATATTATGTAAAAAAAATTAATTTGTAAGAAGATTTAAAAAAAATATTATTCTAATAATAATTGTTCATTTATTTAAAACATTAAACCCAGGCTTGACCCCTTAAACTTTAAAACTATACACATTTTATGTATTTTAAAATGACTTTTGATATTATAATTTTTTTGTAAACAAATAAATTTTTTAAATATGTTATACATACGTTCAGAACTTGCGACCACTCGTATTCGCTGATCTTCAACATTATATATAAGCGGTTTCAGTTGCTGACATTTTAAAATCACTAATAAAATATGTCATTAGGCCCCCGGTCTATTATGTTATACAGGGTGTCCAAAAAGTAAAGAAAGATATAATGTCCCAGCGTGTATTTTAGTATACATGAAACTACATCTAAACTTGAGTGGCAGGTTATTAACAATAGCTTGGACAGGCTGTAATTCTCTCTTTCCACTTTACGTAATAGGTGCTGCATCAGTACTAAAATTAAGCATTAATAATAATTCATTTTCTTCCGAAATGAAAACATTCCAATATCTTAGATATTTTTTTCCATTACTAACGTCTTTCATTTTAGTACTTGTACAACTATTTATATTATATACATTGTAACGTGGAATTCGCGTACCCATATTAATTTAAAAATAGTAATAATAAATTTTAATATTATTAATTGTTGGTCCGCGTTGCCCTATGCCGCGTACACAATTAATTTATTATACGCGAAGATTGCCGGCAATATCGCCAGGAACAAGTTCGCTAAATAAAAATAAAAATATAAATTTAAAATCAAAATATAAATTAAAAGAAAAAAATATAAACATTTATTCAAATTAGTTAATTTACAAAATCCCATTCTAGCCCCGTGCCGCGGCAATAGTTCATCGTCGCGCGGGAGTAAGTCTCGGGAAGTCTGCCCGATCGAGGTCCTCGCCTTCGGCAGACTATACTCCTGAGATCTTTTCTCACTTATACGCTTTTGATGGTCTAATAAGGTTTTTAGTTCTGTTTTATCTTGCAAAGCTGAGGCGGGATTAACAGGTTGTGTTCAAAGAACTTTTTTAGCTGTCGAATTCCCAGAACGTGTAGGATCCTTACACTCAGAATTACTTCGATTCGGGTGGAAATTTGTTCTCCATTAATTACTTGAGAGAAGTCAGCAAATGATTTATTAGATTTCTTAAAGAGTTTAGCGAGTTCTCCAACCTGAAACTCTTGCCCTTGTAAACTACGCGGTTTACTTACTGTAGTGCAAGGCGCCCGGGGCAGCTCGAGTGCTCTGCGTTCAGATTTCCCACGTTTTGGTGGAACCTGCCGCAGTTTGGACACGTTTAAGTGTAACGCCACTGGCTCCACATAGCTAGCACCCCTTTGCTACTAATTCGGTAGATCACTGCTCATTGGAGTACCCAATGTTTCTGCATCGGTAGCAGATTCGGCTGCGGAAATCAGACGACCTATGACCGCCTTTTTGATTTATTGCCATCGCTTGTGGTTGCACATAGCTCACCAGGTTTTGAGCCATTTGTCGAACAAAAGCACTTTGCGGGGGCGGTTGAGAATTCGTCAAAGAACGTCTATCTCTCTTGCCAGTACTCCAATTTTGTTGCCCAGTTGACTGTTGAGCACTCACTCCATTCTTCGATTTGCCTTTCTGCTTTTGGACACTATTAGCAATGTTTGAAGTATCGTACACAGCGACTGCTTCGTACTCGCTTGAAGAAGAGATTGACGAGCCTTTCGTAAATTTTTTGCTCTTCTTCGTAATAGTTTTTATGGGAGACTGTTTATCCGAGTGAGAAGATTAAAACTTACTCTGTTCGGTAACAGTCGCCACTTTACCCGAAACTCTTGCTCCAATACTGTTTCGGGAAAGTTTCCGTATTTCTATTAACGTTGGGACAAGAGATTTTCGTGTCCCATGTTAAATGCTGCTCCTACTGTTTGCCGTAGGTAGTCAGATCAGAAAAATTTTTGATTTTTCTTACTGGAAAATACCTACGGTAATCTGGCCGCATTTAAGAATAGGCCGTCTTCACTTGTTATTCTATTGAGGGAGGGCAATTGAACCTATTCACGATTGCTCTGAAACAGTTCAAAAACATCGTAGCCTTCCCTCCCTCATTGTGTTCTTGATCGAAGCTCCATTAATAAGTCTTCGTCATCTATGAGACGGCTATTGTCATTCAGAAATTCTATTTAAAAATTGCGCCAATCTCGAAGAGATGACTGAACTATTCTATACCAGAATAGAACTAATTTTGAGAACACATTGAGCAGGGCGCTGAACTTCCTGCAATTCAGAAATTCTTCCGTGTCCTTTTTGGCCTCATCATAAAAGGACATGTTCCAGATAAGCAGTTCTCATACGCACCATGTCCGGTCGTGCGTTCCGACTTCTTTATGATCTTTCTCTGGTACTCCGGTTCTTTATGACCTTTCGTCGAGTTTAAGGTTGGACTGACGTTTATGAGTACGTTTCTCCTCACAGCTCTCAATACGTTCATCGTTGCTAGAGGCTCTACTCTCTGAACAGTTGTTTCGTGATTTGTGATAATGGTTTAGAACTTATATTTGAAGAAAATATTAAATAAAATTCCTTCCCGTCTTATACATCAACTGTGAAATCATAAATATATTTTATTCGTCCTTATAACCCGGTGGACCCACCGAAAACACCGGTTGATAGTATTTTATTACAATATATAAGGATAGATCCCATGTCACCACTAACCACGAGAGAGAGAGAACGATAATTCACTATCATCAGATAAGTAATTTAAATAATTAACAGAACGCGCACTGAATCACCCCCTATCGTTCCCACTAATAATAATATTACTTGTTATATTATTATTCAAAATGACTCTTTAAAATCGCTCCAAAATTTGAGAACAGGCTGGAAATATCTTCAAGAAGATAGAAAAAAAATTTTAGGTGTTAAAAATAATTTGCCTAAGAGTTATTCCACCATGAAAAATGGAAATTGATCAATTTTTTAGACAATTTTCTGTTTTCAAAGCCATTTATCTCAAAATCTATTAATTTTTTTGAAAAAACATTACAAACAACTTTTGTTCAAAATAATCTTTAGAACTTATCTACCTGGGTTACAATTCTTAATTTTAAAATCTCGAAGAGATAGAACGACCGTAAATATTGAATATCAAAAAAAGGCGACCACGCCACGATCGATTTTGATCTAACACCGCTCAAAAGATCACATTTTTCGAGAGCTTTCGAATGGCGGCGGTTAGATTATTGGCCAAGACCGCTGTGGCCAAGACCGCTATTTCTTTGAAAATAGAAATTTTTCTAAAAAATTGAAAAATTTCCATTTTTCATGGTGGAATAACTCTTAGGCAAATTACTTTTAACACCTAAAATTTTTTTTCTATCTTCTTAAAGATGTTTCGTGAAATAGCCCATATATATATATATATATATTGTAACAGTTTGGTTGCCGCACGAATGTTTATTTTAATATCGCGGCTGCTCAGCGGTACGGTTAAACTTACCGTATTTAAATAAACGTATTTTTCCCGCGTTGCGGCGGCGGTTACCTGTCCGCTCTACCAAATCTGTTAAGTGTTAGTCTCAAACCGAGTTACTGTTTCAGATAACAACCAGGTAAAAATCAAATCTAAAATTGACCGCGAAACAGGGATATCGCATTAAGCACTTGTCAACCAGAAATATACGATCTCCTAGGATTATGGAAGGCATCGTACGTGGGTTAAAATTCAATTGCTCGAATATCGAATTGAAATGTAATGATTAATTGAATTTATTGACATAAATATAAAGAATAAATAACAAACAAAATCTCTAATTCTCGCCGAGGTCTTCGCTTTTATTACAAGTCGGTAAACAGCCGACTTGTGGAGAGAGGGGCGAAAAATATCGCGAACTAAAAATAATATACGTGAGTATATAATAACGGTCTCTTTGAACTAAATACTTTACTTTTAGAGTAAAGGAGGCCTATTGTAGTCTTTGTCCACTATGGTTGGTGGAATTTCCCAGAGCACGGCCTTTTTAAAACAATTAGAAGGCGTTTCGTCCACGATCTCCAGCTTGGACTCGTCAGTAAGGAACAGGAGATCTTACCTTAGACGCCTGCAAGATGTTCTGCGGCTATATATATACAAAAGAGACGACGATCTCTCCAACAAGTGTAGAGAGATAGTCGTCTCCCTCTGGTCTACTCTAAAAGTAAAGTATTTAGTTCAAAGAGACCGTTATTATATACTCACATACATATTATCGAACGATAGATTCATTTTCTTTCTAATAACTTGCGACTGGGTCCACTACGTCGCACTCTGGCTGGTGGTTTTTCCCATTGGCATGTACTTTATGTAACATTAACCTTGAGATTAGAAATTCTAACCAAGAAGAACAAATTCTAGACATAATTAGCAAGGAATGTTACATATAATGTTCTATAGTAAAAGTTGATAAATTTTGAGTTCAATAGCGGTGAACTCAGCTGGTGTTGAAAAAAACTTGGAAAAATTCAC
The DNA here is from genome assembly GCA_026168455.1 of Theocolax elegans. Lineage (NCBI taxonomy): Eukaryota > Metazoa > Arthropoda > Insecta > Hymenoptera > Cerocephalidae > Theocolax > Theocolax elegans. The sequence goes on from CM047425.1 coordinate 66,518,808, forward strand.
TTTTTGAGGTTAGAATAACTTTTAAGCAAATAGATTCCAGAACCTAAAATTTTTTTTCTGTATTCTGAAAAACATTTGCAATGTGTACCCAAAATTTGGTGCATTTTAAAATTTTGATCGGACCTCTTCACGTGGAATACCGCATAAATATATATATATATATGGGTGGTTCTCTGTGACATCGAAGATGAAAAAAATAAATATTGCTATAACTGTGGGAATATGTTTTAGAGGTATCCAGTAGTTTTCCTGAATTTTTTCAGATTTTTTCTGGGCCATTATTTTAAGTTACAGAGAGTAAAAGTTGACATTTTAGCATTTTTTTGCATTATATGCCCATTTTCATGAATTTTTAGCTCCCAGGGGATGTATTTTTCACTAAAAACATAAGTATGACTTTTTTTGTAAAATTTTCCGAACTTTTCATTAAAAATACTTTTAAAGACATAAATGTATGCTGTCACACTCTTGTAAGCCATTTAAACCTTAAATAGTGAAAATCAGCAATTCTGCTCCGGACTTTGGTAACCTAATACTGTCTAAAAGATGTCTTTTTATAGTCAGAAACTGCCTAAAAATTTCCAGAGTGGGTCTAAATCATTAAGATCACTTATGGTCAAAATATCCGGGAAAAGTGCCGGAAATATTAATAGAAATGTATATTTGTTGCCTTATAACGATAAATCTATTAGCATGATCATTGCAAAAAAATTTGTGCACTTACCTTGGAGTGGTGGAAAAGTATCTTCACTTGTTTCAGTATCCATCTAATCCCCTATAAGCTGCTAAAAATACAAATATTATTATACAAATGTAAAAAATTTATTTTTAAACATTTATAATGCTGAATTTTTAGTTTTACATCCCTTACAAGAATTATAATACTAATCTGAAGGATTACTATAAATATATAAACATCATTATTACAATAACTGAATATACGTATTTAATACAAAAGATATATAAATAAATTGGATATATAATTATAATGAATAATATGATAACGTGACAGTGACAAGTTTGTGAAATCTAAACAATGTATTGCTGAATAATAATAATAATAATGTTGATACTTTTATAGTAATTCTTCAGATTAGTATTATAATTCTTATAAGGGATGTAAAACTAAAAATCCAGCATTATAAATGTTTAAAAAATAATTTTTTACATTTGTATAATAATATTTGTATTCTTAGCAGCTTACAGGGGATTAGATGGATACTGAAACAAGTGAAGATGCTTTTCTACCACTCCAAGGTAAGTGCACAAATTTTTTTGCAATGATCATGCTAATAGATTCATCGTTATAAGGCAACAAATATACATTTCTATTAATATTTCGGGCACTTTTCTAAGTTGTAAGTTGGGACAAATTGGGCCTAACCGTGGGCCTTACATATCTCTAGTACCCACCCCGTTACAATATATATATATACAGGGTGATCCAGAAACATAGGTAACATATATATATATTCCGATTCAGAAAATTAATTCGAGTATAACCCCGTCGGAATTTTTAAAAAATATTAATTAGGCGAGGCGTAATTAATTTTTGAAATGGGCCAATCAGAGGCCGGATTAGGGAAGAAAGGTGAGCGGCGTTGCCGCGCGAGACTAATGCAACAGGTCAACGAGCGAAGCGGCCGAGGCGCCTGAACATAGCTAATGCGTATAGCAGAAGCGAAGATCGCGAAAGCGAATGAATCGCAAAATATATTTTACGAGATTGATTGTATGAATAAAATGTACAATCAAGGAAATGATTTTTATTTAAGTTTGAATTAGACCGCAGACTAATAAATTCATTACTACTATTATTAATTTACTTACTAAATCTATAATACGCGTGCGTTATAAATATGAGATTATTACAGTTTTTAATCTCATCGTATTTACATTAATTTATTGAAACCTTTATGACGAATTTTAAGACAATAAAATTTTGAATTGAATTAAGTTTTGTGTACAATATAGCCAATAAATACGTTTACCATAAAGATATATCGCTACATATTGGAAATATATTAATTAATTTTGCAAGTATATTGGCAATAATATTGATAGGTAAATAATTCCTAGTCCGTGTAAAATGAAATTTAGCTCAAGCCTCAATTCTCCGTTTAAAAAACATAATGCTACCGCGAGCGCTCTCCGATGTTCGCGCACATCAAATTTTGTGCTCGCGGAGTAAGCCCGCCGCGGGCGCTCTCCGACGTTCGCGCTCATCAAATTTTGTACTCGCGGAGTAAGCCCGTCACGGACGCTCTCCGACGTCCGCACTGCAAGAGCAAACGTGCTCGAAAAAAGTTACTTCGTTAAAATTACAATTCATTGTGTTTTAGACTTAATAAATATTTTGGAAAACTCGTTCCAAATGTTTAGCATATTAATAGCAATAGTCTGGCTGTTGAATTGAATTGAGTGTTCAATATACAAAATGCCAATGAATAACTTCCATAAATTCGCAATATATTGGTAATATATTAGCAATAATATCGCTAGTAAGTTATTTCCGAGTCCGTGTAAAATAAAATCTAGCTGAACCCTCGATGAAGTTTTATAATAGTCTGGGAATCATCTAGCTGTAGTATATCTATAATATGTTTACGTTTACCAAATATTTTTAAACTGATTTTTTATAATATATTAGTATATGCTGAACAAATCGATATCATTAAAATTAATTGGATCATATCTTTACTAAAAATCGGTATTATGAGAAATCGTGGATTTATGTCACGCATCTTAGTAATTATTCGGATGACCAAAGACAGACGTTCATTCACGTTTTCATCCACTTGAGGTAATAAAAGATCATCGATTCGTCGGTAGTATTGACAATTTGGAAGACACGAAACATATTGGCGATATATTGATAATACTTTGGCAATATGTTGGCAACATATTGGCAACATATTGGCAATATATTGGCAACATATTGGCAATACTTTGGCAACTTGGCAACATATTCGCTACATATTGGAAATATATTAATTAATTTTGCAAGTATATTGGCAATAATATTGATAGGTAAATAATTCCTAGTCCGTGTAAAATGAAATTTAGCTCAAGCCTCAATTCTCCGTTTAAAAAACATAATGCTACCGCGAGCGCTCTCCGATGTTCGCGCACATCAAATTTTGTGCTCGCGGAGTAAGCCCGCCGCGGGCGCTCTCCGACGTTCGCGCTCATCAAATTTTGTACTCGCGGAGTAAGCCCGTCACGGACGCTCTCCGACGTCCGCACTGCAAGAGCAAACGTGCTCGAAAAAAGTTACTTCGTTAAAATTACAATTCATTGTGTTTTAGACTTAATAAATATTTTGGAAAACTCGTTCCAAATGTTTAGCATATTAATAGCAATAGTCTGGCTGTTGAATTGAATTGAGTGTTCAATATACAAAATGCCAATGAATAACTTCCATAAATTCGCAATATATTGGTAATATATTAGCAATAATATCGCTAGTAAGTTATTTCCGAGTCCGTGTAAAATAAAATCTAGCTGAACCCTCGATGAAGTTTTATAATAGTCTGGGAATCATCTAGCTGTAGTATATCTATAATATGTTTACGTTTACCAAATATTTTTAAACTGATTTTTTATAATATATTAGTATATGCTGAACAAATCGATATCATTAAAATTAATTGGATCATATCTTTACTAAAAATCGGTATTATGAGAAATCGTGGATTTATGTTACGCATCTTAGTAATTATTCGGATGACCAAAGACAGACGTTCATTCACGTTTTCATCCACTTGAGGTAATAAAAGATCATCGATTCGTCGGTAGTATTGACAATTTGGAAGACACGAAACATATTGGCGATATATTGATAATACTTTGGCAATATGTTGGCAACATATTGGCAACATATTGGCAATATATTGGCAACATATTGGCAATACTTTGGCAACATATTGGCAACATATTGGCAACATATTGGCAATATATTGGCAATATATTGGCAACATATTGGCAATACTTTGGCAACATATTGGCAATATATTGACAATACTTTGGCAACATATTGGCAATATATTGATAATACAAATAATAAATACCCGCGAAAAAAAATTAAAGTTTATATGAACTTTATATAAACTTTAGGTTTGGCTAAACTTGATATGGGGTTGGCCAACGAGACTGAGCCGAACTTGTGCAGTTGACTGTTCAAGTTTGGTGAAAGTATATCAAATGTTCAGCTGAAATTCATATAAAGTTTTTATAAAGTTTTTTTACAATTACTGACAAATAAAATATAGTTTATACTAAGTTTAGCTGAACACAATATTAACGTGATAGCAAGTTCAGGTTTATAAAGTCATATAATGTTGATATCAACATACCCAAAGAAAAATTTTGAAAATCTTCTTGAACTGACATCAGTAAGAATACATCGGTTAGAAAACTGGTGAAAATAGATACATTGTGGTTTTTTAAATTTCTTTTTTCAGGTTATGTCTTCAAAACTAAGGAAATAGACAACACTTTTCAGTGACGGATTCGAATTTTTTGGAATATATCTCCGTTTTTCTAAGCGATGTATTCTTACTGATGTCAGTTAAAGCAGATTTTCAAAATTTTTCTTTGGGTATGTTGATATCAACATTATATGACTTTATAAACCTGAACTTGCTATCACGTTAATATTGAGTTCAGCTAAACTTAGTATAAACTATATTTTATTTGTCAGTAATTGTAAAAAAACTTTATAAAAACTTTATATGAATTTCAGCTGAACATTTGATATACTTTCACCAAACTTGAACAGTCAACTGCACAAGTTCGGCTCAGTCTCGTTGGCCAACCCCATATCAAGTTTAGCCAAACCTAAAGTTTATATAAAGTTCATATAAACTTTAATTTTTTTTCGCGGGTATTTATTATTTGTATTATCAATATATTGCCAATATGTTGCCAAAGTATTGTCAATATATTGCCAATATGTTGCCAAAGTATTGCCAATATGTTGCCAATATATTGCCAATATATTGCCAATATGTTGCCAATATGTTGCCAAAGTATTGCCAATATGTTGCCAATATATTGCCAATATGTTGCCAATATGTTGCCAACATATTGCCAAAGTATTATCAATATATCGCCAATATGTTTCGTGTCTTCCAAATTGTCAATACTACCGACGAATCGATGATCTTTTATTACCTCAAGTGGATGAAAACGTGAATGAACGTCTGTCTTTGGTCATCCGAATAATTACTAAGATGCGTGACATAAATCCACGATTTCTCATAATACCGATTTTTAGTAAAGATATGATTCAATTAATTTTAATGATATCGATTTGTTCAGCATATACTAATATATTATAAAAAATCAGTTTAAAAATATTTGGTAAACGTAAACATATTATAGATATACTACAGCTAGATGATTCCCAGACTATTATAAAACTTCATCGAGGGTTCAGCTAGATTTTATTTTACACGGACTCGGAAATAACTTACTAGCAATATTATTGCTAATATATTACCAATATATTGCGAATTTATGGAAGTTATTCATTGGCATTTTGTATATTGAACACTCAATTCAATTCAACAGCCAGACTATTGCTATTAATATGCTAAACATTTGGAACGAGTTTTCCAAAATATTTATTAAGTCTAAAACACAATGAATTGTAATTTTAACGAAGTAACTTTTTTCGAGCCCGTTTGCTCTTGCAGTGCGGACGTCGGAGAGCGTCCGTGACGGGCTTACTCCGCGAGTACAAAATTTGATGAGCGCGAACGTCGGAGAGCGCCCGCGGCGGGCTTACTCCGCGAGCACAAAATTTGATGTGCGCGAACATCGGAGAGCGCTCGCGGTAGCATTATGTTTTTTAAACGGAGAATTGAGGCTTGAGCTAAATTTCATTTTACACGGACTAGGAATTATTTACCTATCAATATTATTGCCAATATACTTGCAAAATTAATTAATATATTTCCAATATGTAGCGATATATCTTTATGGTAAACGTATTTATTGGCTATATTGTACACAAAACTTAATTCAATTCAAAATTTTATTGTCTTAAAATTCGTCATAAAGGTTTCAATAAATTAATGTAAATACGATGAGATTAAAAACTGTAATAATCTCATATTTATAACGCACGCGTATTATAGATTTAGTAAGTAAATTAATAATAGTAGTAATGAATTTATTAGTCTGCGGTCTAATTCAAACTTAAATAAAAATCATTTCCTTGATTGTACATTTTATTCATACAATCAATCTCGTAAAATATATTTTGCGATTCATTCGCTTTCGCGATCTTCGCTTCTGCTATACGCATTAGCTATGTTCAGGCGCCTCGGCCGCTTCGCTCGTTGACCTGTTGCATTAGTCTCGCGCGGCAACGCCGCTCACCTTTCTTCCCTAATCCGGCCTCTGATTGGCCCATTTCAAAAATTAATTACGCCTCGCCTAATTAATATTTTTTAAAAATTCCGACGGGGTTATACTCGAATTAATTTTCTGAATCGGAATATATATATATGTTACCTATGTTTCTGGATCACCCTGTATATGTGTGTGTGTGTGCGTGTGTGTTTGTGCGACGGAATATTTATTTAATATATATATATATATAGATATATATTTTAAAATTGTTTTTTAAAGAATAGATAATATATGTATTTTTTCCGTGCGCAAAAAGAAGTTGTGAATATAACTTGAAAGAATGTGTATTAGTTTACTCATTCCTGATAAAACTCATAAAATTTTTAAACGTGTACTCAATAATAAAAACGGACCTAAAATTTAATGTAATGTTTTTAAAAAAATGCATAAATTTTCGAAGATAAAATAAATATTAATCAAATATAACATACACTTTTCCAAATATCCATATGATATATATAATGGGTTAAAAATTAAATACATTAATTATTACATTTTTAAAATAATTCTATTATAAAATGTAATTGCAATAGAAAATTCAAATTTTAACAATGGTAATATAAAATACGAATTACATTTAAATAGATTTTCAAAAATTATTAATTTAGGAGCATTTAATTTAAATATTTTTTAAATAAAAATTTCAAAATTGGATGGATATATAAGTAAGTAGATAATGTAATAGTAAGATATTAAGATATGTAATAGTAAGATAAAGTAATATAACACAATATTTTAAATAAACAAGTATGTATTTATTGGAAACAGAAGGATATTTAAGGAATGAATTTGTTTATAATAATCAAAATAAATATTTGGGCTCTGTAAAGGAAAAATAAATTGGATATATTAAAACGCAAATTGTGAAAGAGGGTGCAAATTACGAATTATGGGAGAAATGGAAGAAACAGGTTTTTATTTATATGCTGCTAAAATGTTATAAATAGTTCTTTAAAATTAATACAAAAATTTATTTATTTAAGAAGAACGTTTTATTACTCTAAAAGTACAAATTATTATAATGACATAGAACTAGATGATCGTCCGTCATTAAATAAAGTAATTTTAGGTGGTGAAGTTTTATTTATAACCGTATAAAATAATCCAAAATTTTAATAAGTTGTTATTAAATACTACAATTTAGTAAGTATATGCACTTTACTATTTTTGGTCACAGTTAACATTTAATATGTCTCTATTTTTTTTATTATTTTTATTCTGATTTCATTTAACTAAATTTTGGTAAAAACTTTTATTTATAAATTATAATCGTATTTAAAAAAAAATTAAATTTTTGGTATAAGACCCAATGCACTATAACAGTACTTCCAAAGTGTTGCGTGAATCTGTTTAATTTCTAAGGTGTCCATGGTAGTGAAAAAATAATACAATTTAAAACATTATTTTAAATAAATTAATTACGAAAAACCTTTTTCAAAATTAAAAATAGGGGGTTGGCGCGCGAAGTGCGCAGGGGGGCGAAGCCCCCTAATATATATATATATATATAAATGACTAAATACGTCCACTCACAACTAATTTTAGTGTTAATTTTAAAACAATTCGATTAATTACATGCAAATAAAATGACGTCACACACACACTTATTGAAGTTTGATTCAGTCATTGAAATGTGTAATGTCATTTTATTTGCACGGAATGGAAGTTTTTCATAGAAACAAGATGTACATTGTTGGTAAAGCTTTTTTTTAATTGATTAGACATTCGTGTGTATGTAATATAATAATTAGTTCGTGGTAGTATAATAATAATATTAAAGTAGTTAAAAAATTTCAGTATAATAGAGTGGATTTATTTAAAAATGTTTACATTAATATTATAATAATATTAGAAAAATATTATATGAATTATAACTGAAGCTGAAATATATTATATATTATAATATATAATAATAATAATAATAATAATAATGATGATAATAGCTGCAGTTAATTAATTATTAATTAATTCATTCATTAATATATTAATTAATATATTAAGTACACACACACACACACACGCACACATACACTCTCTCTCTCTCTCTCTCTCTCTCTCTCTCTCTCTCTCTCTCTCTCTCTCTCTCTCTCTCTCTCTCTCTCTCTCAAGCTACCTCACAGAATGGATCCTCCTCTATGACACCGAGGATGGCCCGCACTCCTATAACATCACCAAAGACGTGCCGCAGGGTTCGGTCTTGGGACCTCTTCTCTGGAACGTCATTTATGACGGACTGCTTAGGCAGCAGCCTCCACAGGGAGAGTCGATGGTGGCTTTTGCGGACGATGTAGCTATGGTCGTTGTCGCAAGGAGCATCGATGAGATAGAATATCTCGGAGATATCTCTATCGCGGTAGTGGATGCATGGTTGAGGATCCATGGGCTGTGTCTGGCGGCCGAAAAGACCGACGCGGTACTTATCTCCAGGACGAAGCAAAGGAGGTACGCCACCTTTACTGTAAATGGTAAACGTATAAGATCGGCGGACACGGTGAAATACCTAGGAGTCATCTTGCATGCACGGCTAACATTCAAGGAACACCTACTGAGTGCAAAGTCGGAAGCCGCAGGAGTGGCTATAGCTTTGTCGGGCATAATGCCCAATATCGGAGGGCCAAAGCAGCCACGTCGAGCCCTCTTAGCGACAGTGGTAAGCTTGGTAATTTTATATGGAGCCCCGATTTGGGCGGATGCCCTTAGAAGTAACCTAAGCTACGGTGCATCCTGTCGGCGAGCCTGCAGAATAGCCGCACTAAGGGTGGCTCATGCTTATAGAACCGTGTCATATATAGCCCTCTCGGTGATCGCGGGAATTTCTCTCATCGATCTTTTGGCGATAGAGAGGGCTGATACGTAGAGAAAGGTCGGCGTACCTTAGAAAACAGCAGCGAAGCAGTACGTGGTAGTAGCAGTCGGTGGTCAAACAGGACCATCGAACTGTGGCAGCAGAAATGGGATTCGGCAAGCGAAGGTCTAAAATTACGAAACATACCAAAAGACGGAAATATTAATAAAAATGAAATATTGGAATTGAAAGGAATCACGGAAGAAAGTATTTACACCTTAGGCAAAGTTGACATCCATTTTCCAAAGTTTCACATTGAATTCCACATAATAAATGACAACGTGCCTATAATTGAAGATGGTTTACTGGGAGTGATTTTTATTGTCAATTAGGTGCAAAAGTTGATTATGCGAAAAGAATGTTAAGAGTTGTAGACGTCTGTATTCCTTTTGTAGAAGAAAACATATTATTGATCGAAACAAAGGAAAGGTATAAAGACCCGACGATTAATGTCATAGAAAAACGTAACAGTATATCCTACTGAAAATGTATGCGCAATTAATAGCGCAACTTTTGACGCACATTTGAAAATCAATATATATATATATATATATAATTGTATAATAGGCATATTTTTATATAAAATGCGTTTTATTAAGGCCGTATATAAAATATTATAATTAAATACAAATGTTTTCGATGGAAGCCAGCCATTAAATTATAATCATAGATCTTAATTAAAACTAAATCAGTTTACAATTTTAATAAATAGTAAATTCAATGTAGATAATTTAATAGTGCAATTTATTAGGTACTGGTAAAATGAATTTTTGTTCATCGATGTCAATTAATACGCATATTCTCTATATCTGTCCTGTTTTGCATTCATCAAATTATTAGAAATTTTTTAAAGTTGGATTCATGTTTAAAATAGCAATTGAAAATCAGATAAAAAAGATCTTAAGGCATTTTCTATTATAAAATTATATATATATATATATATATATATATATATATACATACAGATATTCAAATTTTCAATAAAGTAGCGCAATTTAAGGAGCAACTTTTGGCTCAATAAAGACACGTAAAAAGTAGCGCAAAAAGTTGCGTCAAAAGTTGCGCTATTAATTGCGCATACATTTTCAGTAGGGTATTGAACGAGAAAACGGAAACGTGTAAGGGAAATTTCGGTAACTCTATGAGTGCCAATGCAAAAGAGGGTGAGGAAATAGTAAACCACATCACGCAGGTAATAAAACCACCTAAAAGAATTCGTTTAGGAAAACAAAGAAAACAGAGCCTGATTATATTAATGAAAGAGTATATCTTGTAGAAGAAACACAAATTCTAGGCAATAAAAGTCCATCGCGTAAGCAAGTCCAATTCTAATTGAATCCTAGAATCAGGTTCGACCTTAATGCAAAATTAAAAAATTAGAAATATAAAATTCTAAGTAAATTAATAATCATTATCAAATTCCAATTGAAGATCAAATTCTAAATCAAAATTGTAATTCAAATTAAATTCAAAATCAAATTCTACATCCTAATTTAAGTTCAAATGAAATTCAAAATTAAATTCAAAATCTAAGTTCGAGATTAAATGGAACTCAATATCGAAGTCAAAATCAAATTCCAAGCATAGATGAATTTTCGTGTACGAATGCAGTACGTAATTCTAATGTATTGTGATGTGCCTGTTTTTCATCGTCACTTTACGTATTTGCTGCTTTTTTTTATCATAAATACAATTTGAGTACAAAGCCAGCTTTGTATCTATTTAGCTTAGCTGACTTAAAAATTTTATTGTGTTAATTTAATACATTTTATATCAACATATAATGGCCAATATAAATTGATTTATTTTGTGTTCGTGTAATTTTTGTATATATTTTGGTGTACATTGTACACAATTTTGTCACCGCGTAATAGGCCCTATAATCGGTAATGTGTAATAGTGATTTCAGTTTAAAATAATACTGTTAGTTTAAATATATAATACTATATATTAATCTTTTCATTTTATTACGAACGTTAATCATCAAAGATTTTGCATAAATAAGCTACGAAGGCCATTTATGGTATTTGATAGTTAGGCTACGAAGGCTTATACTATCAATGTAGCTATTCTAGATTAATTTCCGTCTTTTGTATACTAAAGTTAATCTGTTTATGCAAATTCTTTTTAACACCAGTTAGTTATTTATACGTACTAAAAATTAATTCAATTGAACTTTTTAAATGGCGATTGTTTTGTACTTGATATATCTTCAACTTGCTATATTGAAATTTGTATATTTCTGTTAAATAATTGGATTTCATTTTTATGTTCTATGTGATTGTTAAATTATTAATTTTTTCAAATCTTTTCAATTGATTTCTTAAATTAACATATTTCTACATTTAAATATAATCATAAATTAATTTTTTATATTTACTATTATTTTTTATTTAACATATATTTTTCTTTTTCTTTTTTAAGTGGTTAAAAATTAAAAATATATATGTGTTTAATAATTTTTTAAATGTAGCAATACATTCATTTACCAAACTTTATATTTACATTATTTTTATACTCAATTTATTTGTTTGCCACAAGATTGAAAACTGAAAAGTTTTGTACTATCTTTAAAACAAATTATTTTATTAATATTATAATCTAATCTTATTGTACACATTATTTTAATATAAATAAGAAGTATATTTTTTAATATAAATGCAATTGCATTCTATTATTGTAACTATATGTTTTGAATCATGACGCATTGTATTTCTACGAATATTCTTATTTGTCATCTTCAGCTGACAGTATTTTTGTAAATATTTGCCTATGTGATAGATATGTGTGTGTGTATATATATAATTGAGCCGTTTTCTATATATGTGTATCTAGATATCTAACTTATCATTTTTATTCTTTTGTCCTTAGATGGTCAATTAATCTGTTTTATCATTATTTAATAATTTTATTTAATAGAACGTGATATGCTTTACAGTGTGTAAATCAATCAAGTAAGAAAATGAAGAAGCAAATCAAGAATCTAAATTTCATATCGAATATCATATCGATTAGGGAGATCAAAGAAGAACACTTAAATCATGAAATTAACAAAGAAAGGTTGCAAAATACTCTTCAAATAAAAAAGATAATCCTTTGGAACAAGTAAATAAATTCGGAAAAGAGAAGTCAACTATTATATCAAGCGAGTCAAATATCTATTGAAGAAAATTCTAATTCCAAGGTAAAAAGAAAAGATACGAAAGGTCTTAATAATAATATAAGAAATAAAGCATTAGTACAAAATGAAAGTGTAGACGCAAACGAATTCGATGCATAAATGTTGCTAATTTATACACGCATGTTTCAAAAAATTCTAGAGGAAGGTTTAATCAATAATGGAATTATATGGAATAATAACCAAGACATGAAAATATTAACCTTTTAAGGACGCGTCTGGTCGATATATCGACCACTTCGGTATAATATTATTTTGGAATTGTTTCGGGGGTAATATTGTATGTTGAATACAGGAAACATAGTGTTATCATTCTAAAAATTTTGTATTCGGTATTAATGCTTTGAATATGAAACAAATAGTGTTGCGTTTGATGAAACACATTTTCATAGTGATTATTTGATCTATTTATTACTATTAGTTTCTTGGCAGATTAACACATAGTTATTTTTTTGCGGAAGATTTTTTATTGATAATATTCTTATTATTTCATCATTCTCTTTATTTAGTAAGTTGTCAAAAAATACAAGCAATTGTTTTTGATAAAATGGCTGATATTGAAACTTGGAGAAGTGGCGAGTCTGAACCTGAAATACAAAATTTGGAGAATTAAGAAATTGATGAAGTTGATTTGGTAGAAAATGATTATGATGAGACTCAAATTTTTGAAAACGCGTATCTTTATCCATCAATCAAAGACTTCCAAGGTACTTCTAAAATAAATCCTAACATCTCTATATCGGGGAATAAAGCAATCAGTGACTTTAAATACTTTTTTTATTCCCCTCTGATTGGAAGAATTATAGATGAGACGAATCGCTATGAAAGTCAGATTCATGAAGATCGGCAATCCCATCAGAAAACTTGGTCTCCTCTTACAAAAGATAAATTTGAATGTTTTCTTGGCCTTTGAATTCTAATAGGCCATATTCGAAAAGGTGACTTGAAAGACTATTGGTCCAAAGATCCTCTGCTTTATACTCCAATTTTCGGTCAAATAATGTCTTGTGATAGGTTTCTTGCAATCTAACGCTATTTACATTTTCATGATAATGAAGATACCTCGGAAATCGCTCTCCATCCTGTAGTGATAATAAAACCAATAATAGACTATCTACAAAGTAAATTCTCAATAGCTCTTATTCTAGGAAAAAAATTGTGCATAGATGAAAGTCTAGTATTGTGGAAAGGCAGGGTTCGATTCAAGCAGTATATTCCTTTGAAAAGAAATCGGTTTGATATCAAACTTTTTGAATTAGTCGTCTGTGAGACTGGATTCATTTTGGGTTTTATTGTCTACACTGGCGTTGATACTAATTATCAAAAATTCAATTTAGGTGTTACTGGGGATATTGTCGCTGATTTCTTACAACCTTATTTTTACAAGGGTCATGTCATAAACATAGATAACTGGTATACATCTCCCATATTGGCAGAATTTTTGCATGATCGCGATACAGGAATGTGTAACACGGTAGGAACAAATAGGAAATGAATGCCAAAATTAGAAAATAAATTAGAGCAAGGTGAAGTTCAAGTTGCTCATAATAATTTGTGGATGACAATCAGGTGGTAAGATAAGCGTAGTGTTTGCATGCTTACAACTGTGCACGAACCTGAGTTCTGTACCACTAGCAAAAAACACTATCAAGCCAATGAGGATATTGTAAAACTACCATGCATCCATGAATACAACTAAAATATGGATGGTGTTGATAATGTAGATGGACAATTGTCTATAACCGAAACAGTTAGAAAAATAATGTAGTGGTATCGCAAGTTATTTTTTCATCTTATTGATCTAAGTTTATCTAATGCTCATTCTTTATATAATATGAAAAATGAAGGACGAATACCCTTTCCTTCATTCCGAATATCGGTTGTTAGATCATTATTGAAATTGGATAATACTAATGATAGCATTTCTCGTCTTGCTAGCCCTCCTACTCGATTAGTTGGTGTCATTTTCCAAGGATTGTTACAAATCGAAGGTGTCACTTGTGTGCTTTATGTAAAATTACTAGTCGAACAAAATACATGTACGCTGACTGTAATATTCCTTTATGCGTAGCTCCATGTTTTGAAGAATATCACAAAAAATAGACGTTATCATAAAGTCAAATGTTTAGAGGTGAGAGGCAAGGGAACTCACGGAAATAAAGCAGCCCAACGTGAGAGGCTAGGGGACTCACGGAAATCAAGCACCTCAAAGGGGTCAAATTTTCGCCACATCCACGCTGTAGGTTCTGGGTCATGCTAAGAGCGATAACTAATATATTTTTTCGTAATCATCAGTGATAAAAATGCATGTAATGCATATCATTTTTGGGTATCATTTTTAGACTAAAATACTACAAGTAATGAAATTGACCTTGAAATACAATTTTCAAGGTCAAGGATGTCTCCTGAACATTTATTGATATTTTTTTCGTATTCAACGCATCCAAATACGTCTAAAAGCAATCCTAACTCGCCAAATTAAATTTGTAATATTGAACTTTACGTTCCAGACGGGACTGGTCGATATATCGACCACCAATTTTGTCAGGCACTCCAAGTGACATATGTTTTCATTTTCACGTATAACTACATACGTTTAGGGAAGAAGATCATAGAAATATTATTAAAGATACATGAGAGGGACTAACCAAATTATTGTAAAAGGAAAAGAAGGAATGAAACTAAAAACTAAAATCTTCAAGAGTTAAAAAATCTGAATATTTTTAAGAGTTATTTCTAACGAAAACTATTTCACCTAAGAAATGACAGCTAGGTGTTCGCACTCAACTATCTGAATTTTAAATAAAAAACTGCTTTTGACGATTGAAGATTATCTTCACTTCCAAGAATTTCTTCATTTCAAGGATTTGCAAGTATCATTTCTAAATTTATATCAAATTGATAAGTTCATTTAGTGCATTTTTATATTACAAACATATTCTTGTTGTACTTTCTCTCAGGTCATATTACTAGTCGAATAGAAGTGTTAAAGACCACAAATAAATCAACAAGTCTAGGTTCAGAAATATATTTATTTAAACAAAGACACACCAACAAACAGCAGTGAATAGTGTGCGAGCCTCCCGGCACAACGAAGCTTGGCGTTTACCGCCCATTATTTCCAAGAAACGACCTTTTAAGTTAAAGCGGATTTAACCTTTAGAGGGCCGGGGTTTTGAAAAATTTGAAAATCGCATTTTTCTATAAGAATATGGTCTAAGGTCCCTGAGTTAGAGCCAAACTAAGTTGTGATGTTGGTGAGTCAGACCCCTTACACCTAGAGGCGTATTCCGGTCCGGTACGGTAAGGCCAAATGTTGAAATTTTCAAACTTTCAGAAAAACTTTAAAAACGTTTGGTAAAGCCAAGAGCGAGCATGTTTACTAATTTTTTCCCTCAAACATTCTTTCGGGTTATAGCTTAACATAATTTTCAAACGAAATGGACATTTTGCAAATTTG
This sequence comes from Theocolax elegans, assembly GCA_026168455.1. Classification (NCBI taxonomy): domain Eukaryota; kingdom Metazoa; phylum Arthropoda; class Insecta; order Hymenoptera; family Cerocephalidae; genus Theocolax; species Theocolax elegans. Next base: position 66,534,711 of record CM047425.1, read on the forward strand.
ACCTTCAAATGACCTTGACCCTGTGGTCATGAGGTTAATCCGACTTCAGATTCGGATTCAGCGACACCAAAAACATGAGCATTCTGAATGAAAAATTGTAACTAGTGACTTCTGAAACTCCTACACGTAATTTTCAAGTTGGATTGACATCGAAACTAGAAATGTCTTGGAAACTTAGTCATATTGCATCCCCCATTTTGAATTCATAAATTCAGATAAATTTCTGAATATATTCTCGTAAAGGTAGTTTGCCAGTAAAATTACAGAACTACTTTTTGCTAGAAAAGTATATGTCATCATAATTTAGATCGTACAATTATAACTAGAAATTTACTATAAAAGAAAAGATAGTGAATATGGAATAATGATTGATTTCTGAGCATACGTATAACATAAGCAGATTATATGTTTCTATCTAATCGTTTTCAAACAATATCGTAATAACAAACAACGTAGTGACGTAGTTCAAACAGTATTTCAACATGATCGTATAATAGAAAGACACCAGATACAAAATCATAGAGGATACACTTGACAAAAACGTATTCATAGTGTGACGTAAGTCACTTATAGAACGCCTGCAGGCAATAACCGACACGGAAGAGAGGCTAATTCCACTCTCGATTGCTACGAAACACCGTCGTTGAACGTCGTGCCACAAGAACAGTCGTCTCAACGGTATAAGTCCGAGGAAAAGACGAGTCTCGACCATTCGCTTGCGACAAGCTTTTACTAGCCGTTACTCTACCGTCACTCTACCGTTACAATAATTTAGTACTTTTCATTCCATCGTTTGAGTTGAATATCTTCTCTCGTTCTTCACTTTGATACTTATTTTTCCTATCTTGCCTACGAAATACTTTTTGATTTTGAGTTGGTCTTTCCATACATACAAAATTGTGGTATTCAGCGTAACAACTCATAGACTCCATCACCAGTCTACAATAGAAATTTACTTCCTTGAGCCAAAATAATGAGTGCTTGGAGTAGTGGTGAATCAGAACCAGAAGAGGAATATGCTGACGATAGGACTGATGAATCACAACCAAATGCTTCTTCAGAAACCTTTAATGATTCTGAGAGAGATGACGGTGTATTTTTCGATTCTGTCTATTTCTCTTCCATGGAAGATTTCGTAGGTCATGCTAATTGTTATGAAAATATTCCTGTAACAGGGCATACTCCATTAGCTTACTTTGAATTCTTTATGGATTCGAATATTTTGAAAATAACTTTGGAACAAACAAATTTTTTCCAGAAGCAAAATCCCAATCCATTCGATTGTAATATGGCTCCATGGAAAGACGTAACAGTAGAAGAATTGCGAATCTTTCTTGTTCTAACTATCAACATGGGCCATGTTCGACATACATACATATTAACAACAGTCCATAATGTTGGTTACGCAAGTACAGGGATGAAACATTGGAGTACTAATAAAGATATTATAAAACCAATATCTATAATGGACTACAATAAAAATATGGGAGGGATTGACAACATAGACAGACAACTTTCATTGGGAGAAACGGTTAGAAAATCTACTAAATGGTATCGAAAACTTTTTTTTCACTTACTTGATTTTGTTCTGGTAAATTTTCATGAATTACATAAAATGAAAAGTACCACTAACAAAAAGATTTCTTATCCTAATTTTCGTTTAGAAGTGGTTAGAGGCTTATTGGAGATAAATTTTGATGACTTGCGTCATTCATGTCAGTCGAATGACTCATGACTTACTGGGAAACACTTTCCTAAGAGAATTGATTAAGGGAAAAAGAAAAAAGGCAATTGTTGTTTATGTTTCATGAATAAAATAAAGTTGTTCTATGTATAGATTCGTGTTTTGAAACTTATCACACCAAAGAAGTCTTACTTTGATCAAGTTAGAAAAAATTATAAAAAAAAGAAGAAAGTCATAAAGTCAGATGTTATCGATAGATTTATATAGATCTTAGAAGAGCAATGTGGGAAAAATACAAAATATACTTCTGAAAAAATGGAAAAATATATAAAAAATGGAAAAATTGATAAAAAAATAAGAAAATATAAAAAAAATAAAAATTGTAAAAGAAATACTACGATCGTAAGGTAATCGTTTTAATATTAAAAATCGGTGACTACGTATAGCTACAAAAAAGGCAAAAACCTAAGAAATTTGACGATCAATACTCGGGTCCATTTTTAGTTTTAGACTTTTCTGAAAATGGGAATGTAATAATTCAAATAAAGGGAAATAAAAATATACTAGTGGACGTAAATCGCTTATGCAAATCGCATATCGAAAAAAATGTAAAAGAAAAAGAGAAAAATAAAACTAAGCATTTTTGCAAACGATCTTATAAATAATAAAAAAAGAACGCCTTCATGAACTTATTTAATGTTGCAGATGAGTTGTAAAACACTGTTGGCCATTATTTATCTCAACCCAATTGTGCCAAAGAAAGTCTATATTTATACAATAATGATTTGAACAAATGATTGATGGGCAAGTCAGGAGACCTCTATAATTGGACGTTCTCTGCATGGGTTATGAATGGGAACATTGGGTGTTTTTAATTCAAAAAGGAGAAATAATGCTGAGGTTATCAGTTGAGTGACGTTGCGACCAAGAGGGAACCTATTCGAGCCTGAACACTTGCTCACTCTGTCTTACACTCCTGATCCGCCAGCATGGGAGGCTGCGTTTCACAATGGTATCGTTAGAAATAGCATAAATCTTGCTTCCCGTAGTAATATCAACTGGCGAACGGAAGGAACCTTGCTACGAGTCGCGGGGATTTGAACAGTTAATGTCACCGAACTGTAGAGAAACCTTGACATTGGGTAGGTATAGGACGAGTCGTTGAAGTTGTTACCTCATTACTCTCTGACGATTACAAATACACACATTTAGAGGCAAAAGGGTTACACTAAAAATAACTAGCATGCACCAAATAGACTCAAACAGAAATAAACTGAACGTTCGACAGATACTAAAGAGTAAAGACGGCGTTGGGGACAACGGGCAAAGAAAACACGTAACATCTACCGTTACGCTAGAATTCCTAGATGTGGACTTATTACAAACGAGGCAGAGGTAAGAGACGCCATAAACCGCAAACTTGGTAAGGTAGCATAGCGCAGGGTATGCCACTTGCGCTATGTGCTTTAAGTGTCTCGATTTCGTACACTATAAGAAGGACTGCAAGGGGCCGGATAGACATATATGTTGTTGGCAATCTAGTCTGGAAGGACACGATGCATGGGTGTTTCCTATGTTCAAAAATAGGTAAAAGAGAATCAGCGCATGTTACTGGTGCAGGCATATGAGCAGCATTTAACCCTTTGTTGCACATATTTTTCTATTCTGTCACTTTACTTAAAAACTCTCACTCGGGGGTATTCGGGGTCGCTGATAACAAATCTGAAAAATGTAGATGTACAAGCTTAAAAATTACTACTTAGGAGTTTCTGAGGTTGCTGATTACAAATCAGTTATTATATTTTGTAGTTTTTCATAATAGATCTATTACGGTGAGTACTGAGATATAAATTGTGGTTGAAATATTGGTGACTTTAAAAAATTTACTCTTTCTTGGCGTAACCCAGAGCTAACAACGAGGACGTAAAAGAGTACTAGTTTCACTTTTTATTATTTAAGAGTACTAGTTCTACTTTTTATATTCTTTTTCTTTTTATTCTTTTTTTAATTTTTTTCTTCAGTTTTTACACGTTTATTCAACATTTTACAAATATTTTTTCGTATATTTTTCTTCGATTTTGCTCATGAAGTTGTGAAAAGGTCAGCATTCTTCTTGACCTAAGCGTGGTAACTTTGAAAACAATTTCTATCTTTCAAAAGCCACAGTTGTACATCGCAGGTCACACATTTCCATTTTGTTCTCCTTTGATCCCTTTTTGTACTGCAATGAATACATCTTTTTGCGCTATCAATAGAAACAGGCATAGGAGCTGCTTCGTTACGTCTTTTCTCTAAAGACACTTGTGGTTTTTGATACCGAAAATCTTCTGAAGTATCGCTTTGCGCTTTCGACCTTTGGTAGTTGAAATTTAATGCTATATCTTTTTCACTGTACAAAATGTATGCATTACTTATTGTTAGATCGAGAAAATGCCGAAATAATCTAAACCACCACTTTTTAGATTTACAATCAATTTTATAAACTGAAATAAGTCGATCAGCATAATCCACGTAGCCCATATGCTTATTATAATCCGAAGAGATAACAGGACAATTGACACATTTTAGATAACCATCTTTTTGTCTACGATTCACGGTAGTGACTTCAAATGCATCATGATAGTTTGATAAAAAATAAACCGGTTTCTTATCCATCCACTTGATCCAGGTAAGACCTGCTTGGTAGTCATGAATTCATACTCGCCTACGTCCATCTTTTTTTGGATTATTTATTACTGATATTCGTTGGTAGACCAGAATGATTCTGTCGAACTGTGCCACACGCATATACGTTATCTTCTTTCAATGATGAAAGAAGTTGAACCCCTGTATAAAAATTATCGAAATATACGTGATGGTTACCACCAACAAGTTCTCGTAAAAGGTCTTTTACAACTCGTGTTCCCAATTGTTTTTCAGTATTATCGGCTTTTCCAGTATAGATTTGAATCTGGCAAACATAACCATACTCATCTGCGCGAGTCCAGCACTTATATCCGCGTTTTATAGGTTTAGCTGACATATATTGCTTCATAGCGCTTCTTTCCTTGAATTTTATCATAGACTCGTCAACAGACTGATACTTACTAGGATTGAAACATTTTTTGAAGGTATGCGAAAGCTTATCTAAAAGTGGTCTTATCTTATATAATTTATCGTAATTTGGATCACCTTTTTTGGTTCTTTAGACTTATCGTTGATATATAAATGAGACAGAAAAAACTAAAGCGATTGACATTCATGAGAGAAGATATGTAAGAGTCTCGTAGCTGAGGATTATCACTCCAATAATCACGATAAGATGGTAATTTTTTGATTCCCATTAGAATGTTAATACCTAAAAATATTTTTTATTCTTTTTTTGTAATGGGATTTTGCTTACTATTTTTTGGGAGATGTAGAGATTGGTTTAATCTACAATATGATCTAATAGATCAGAAGGAAATAAACAAAAGAATATGTCAACTGGTGATTTCACTTTATTTGGAACGTTTGGGCCAAAGGTTTTAGAAAACACAACATCCGATCTTGGCCGACTAACAGATTCCCAAACATGAAATTGATTTGAATCATCAACGTCGTCTACATCCATTGAATCTTTCATCGTCAGCATTATTGTCTGCAGTTAAAACACTTCCATCCATAAGTGAACTTGAGTTCACAACCTCTTCTTCATTATCAAAATCTTGAAGACCATCAACCAATTCAGAATCGTTAAGAATCTCTAAAAACGTTGGATACTTTTAATGTGCAAAAACTTACTTACATTAGACAAAATATAAGTCCTCGAAGACAAGTAAAAATGCAAAATTAGTTATAGTTTTTATTGATACTTATAGCATTAAATAAAGGAAAAAAGATTGTTAGAATTAATCGAATAATTTTTAAGGACTGCAAAAAAAATATCATGTAAATGCTGTTTTTATTAGTGGTAAGTAGGAAATAGTATCATCTTACTATTTTTATATATAATTTTAATACTAAATTTGTAATAGAAAAATCAATAACGTAAATGAATAAAATCGACAAATTTTCAAAATTAAAATGAATTTTAAAATCTAATCTACAATTTCGACGATTTACATGTGAACCTAAACTTCATTTAATTTGTAACAAAGCAACTCATTCTTCGCTTGCGAATGATGGGCAGATTAGTGACAACATCTTGAAGTTAACATAGGAGCGATTACGCCGAAAAACGTGACTAGATTTATGACGACAAACTCAGAAAACTAGCACTTGGTCGCTATTTACGTTACGAATGCTGCCTTAAATAAATTGTATTGCTTTCACACATGTCAGTCATAAGTCTGTTAACGTAGAAGGAAATGGAATGCAATTTTCTCTCTTTCCCACTCTCTTTATATATACTAGTGGGGCTTCGCCCCCTGCTCGCTGCCGCCCGCCAACCCCCTACATTATACGTTTCGTTAACATTATCCACTTTTATAACATAATTAATAAATCTTAAATGAAACTGTTTGAAAATTGAATCTTTTTACCAGTTGTTTTCATTTACATTCTGAAATAAACAATGAATCTAATTTAATGTGAATTACCTGTATTAAAAATATTTCTGATCCTAATATGCGTGTTGTAAATATATATATATATATACACATACTCACATATATATAATATATGTAGGGTGGGGGGTGCAGTAAAAAGATTTTATTTTTAAATTTTCGTACACTTTCATACATTTCCATGTATTTCTGCACAATTTCGTTTATCTGACAATATACAATTAGACCTTAGCTGAAGTAATAATGCGATTTTCATAATATGGCGCATAATCACGGTGGAGGGTTAAGTGGAGTGTGTAGTGGAGGGTTAGTGGAAGGGAGTGGAGGGAGGTGGAGGGAGATACCGAAATAATATAACAAACAAAAAACGTTTAATTTAAAAGAATTTTACCTTAAAATGTGGAGGGGTAGTGGACGGGTAGTGAAGGGACGGTAAAGGGAGGTGGAGGGATGTGGAGGGAGGTAGTGGGTCTGAGTACCAAATTTTTTGTTGTAACTATATAATTGTGTGAGATTGACTTAAGGGAAGAGGACGGCGAATAAGCTTTCACTGCACTGCACGTGTTTTTTTTGGTTGCACTTTGTTTATTTACAATATTTACAAACTTCTTGCCTTTAAGGCATTTAACAAAATATAAGTAATGAATATAGTTAGGTTGTAATTGTGTGAGTGTGTCGCGCAGTTCGCGTCCGACGGTGGTCGATGCTTGCGTCGTTATGTCTAATTTTTGAATTTTGGGAGGGCGCGATAGGCACGAGTACATATGTATTATGTGTATATAAATATGTAAGTATGTATTGTCTTAAATCTACGCTATTTCCCAAACATCCCGCCCGCCTTCGCCGGACTCCTGGAATTCTTCCCTCCTTTCAGGCAGGAGACTTATTTTTGCGATTGGCCGGGTAAGAGTTGAAGAAGCGGTTCTCAATTGAACTACTCGAGGCAAGCCATCTGATCCAGGTTGAGTAGAAATAATTCTTGCAAGCGGCCATTTACATGGAGGCAAATTAGACGTTCTTACAAGACACAAATCGCCGATTTTGACAGGTGGCTCTTTGGTGCACCATTTCGGACGTTCTTGAAGATTTTGCAGGTACTCGTTGGACCAGCGCTTCCGAAACGTTTTGTGAAGTTGTTGTATAAGTTGCCATCGATTGAGTCGAGGCAATGGTATTTCTTGTAAAGATGGTTCTGGAATGGACAAAGTAGGCATTCCTATTAAGAAGTGTGCTGGTGTGAGCGCTGATAAGTCTGCAGGATCGTCTGTAAGAGGCAGAAGCGGCCGTGAATTTAAGCAAGCCTCGATCTGAGTAAGCAGAGTTGTCATTTCTTCGAAGGTGAGAAGAGTGTCCCCAATGACTCGTTTTAGATGAAATTTTACACTCTTGACTGCTGCTTCCCAAATTCCTCCAAAATGAGGCGCCGATGGTGGATTAAATTTCCACTCCGTACCGTCGTTTGCGAGCAGCTGGGCGATTTCTTTGCTTTGAGAGGTAGCTTGTTGAAAAAGCATACGTAGCTCTTTATCTGCGCCAATGAAATTTGTGCCACAATCACTGGTCATCGTAGCACATCGACCGCGTCGAGCAACAAAACGTCGAAAGGCACTTAAGAAATCAGCTGTTGAGTATCCAGAGACAGCTTCCAAATGTACAGCGCGTGTAGAAAGGCATACAAATACAGCTATGTATCCTTTGAAAGATTTCGTACCTCGTCCTTTTGAAAGTCGCATAAATATAGGACCAGCGTAGTCCACGCCAGTGTGCAGAAATGGACGAAATTGTTGGACTCGCTTGTAAGGCAAGTTTCCCATTAGTTGTGATGTAGGCTTTGGTCTTTGTTTCCAACATCGAAGGCACTTGAAAACAAAAGTTCTTATAAGCTGACGTCCCCGTATGATCCAAAATCTCTGCCGTAGAAAGTTAAGCATTAGCTGCGCTCCTCCATGAAGCGTTTTTTCATGGGCATCGTGAATCAGCAGCCAGGTTAAGTACGAATCACGAGGTAGAATGATTGGATGTTTCTCGTCAGGATGCAAGAGAGAATTTTGCAAACGTCCGCCTACTCGCAGGAGTCCTTCGTTATCGACATGTGGATTTAGTTTTAACAAAGAACTTTTCTCACTCACCTTATTGTTAGCTTTAATATAAGATATATCCGTCTTATAATAAATTTGTTGGATATAGGCAATCCAATATTTTAATGCAGCGTCAAGTTGATTTGGAGCGAGTACTGCGTTTTGCGGGTTGAAAAACTTTGTAGTGCTAGTTTTTCGCAGTCGTGCTATAAAATGTAAGCAATAGGCAGTAATTCTCAAAAGTTTATTGAGAGAACTGTACTTACAAAGTAAATCATTGTCTTCAGGTGATTTTTGACCTTTTGTTTGTATATTAAGGCACGCAGTTCCGCGCCTTTCCGGAGCACTGTCAGAAGCGATGGAAATAGATGTTACTGGCCATTCTTGAGAAGATAACTTCAAAAATGATGGTCCATTTAACCAAAGTTGCGAGTCTGCTAGTTCTTGGGGTGAAACTCCTCTCGAAGCCAGGTCAGCAGGATTTTGCTTGTTACGTGGTGCCACGAGGCATTTGGCAACAGAGTTTGTATCTCTGATACTCGATTTGCGACGTAGGTCTTCCAGTTCGTCGGATGTTCTTTTAACCACGCCAACGTGATGGTAGAGTCAGACCAAAGGTGACATACTGCAAACTGTAAAGAGAGAGTTCCTTGAACTCGCTTGATGAGTTGAGCGAGAATAAGTGCGCCAGATAGTTCCAAACGAGGCAGTGAAACCTGCTTAAGTGGAGCTACCTTTGATTTTGAAGATAATAAAATAATGTTTGTGTTGTCCATGGAATCGATAGTTCGTAAGTAGACACATGCGGCATATGCTCGTTCTGAGGCATCCGAAAAGCCGTGAAGTTCCATGAGAATTACGTCGTTTGTATATCCAATCCACCGTGGAATTGCGATATGTTGCAATTGAGGCAATTGCATGATGAGTGTGTTCCATTTAGATTGTAAATGAGAGGGCAATGGTTCGTCCCATTGAAGTTTACAAGGCCATAGTGATTGAAGAAATATCTTAAATGAAACAGTGACTGGTGTGATCCATCCCAATGGATCGTAAAGTTGCGAGATGATTGACAATGCTTTTCTTTTCGTAATAATTTCAACAGTTGAGATTTTGTTGAACTCGAAGATAAATAAATCTTTTGTTGATTGCCAACTCACTCCTAGCATTCGAAAGGCATCTGAATCTCCTGCCTGTTGCCACGTAAGTTTTTCTGCAGGTGCCAGTTCTTCTCGAGGTAGATCTGCGAGAATTTCTCGATGATTTGATGTCCATTTGCTGAGTGGAAAACCGCCCGCCATGAGCAGTTGAATTAATTCCGACTTGAGTTGAAGTGTGTCTGAAATAGTGTCTGCTCCGGCAAATACGTCGTCCACATAGCTGTTTTCTCGCACAATTTCTGCAGCGCGTGGAAACTTGTTTTCTTCGTCGGATGCAAGCTGCAGCAAAGTACGTATAGCTTGATACGGTGAGCTTGCAAGTCCATACGTGACTGTAGCAAGTTGAAAGGTTGAGATTGGCTTATCTTGGTTATTTCGCCATAGAATTTGTTGAAATCGTTGATCCTCATCGTCTATGCGAATTTGTCTAAACATCTGTTTGATGTCCGCAGAAAAGACAAAACGATGTTTACGCCAACTGAGTAAAATATCAAAGATATCCAATTGAAGTTTTGGACCAGGATGTAGGCAGTCGTTAAGTGATAGTCCATTGGAAAGCTTGACGGAACCATTGAAGACAACTCTTAGTTTTGATGTATCACCATGAGCCTTGAAAACTCCATGATGAGGCAAGAAAAACGAATGAGGAGATGAACAATCCAATGAAACTTCTTTCATATGATCTGATGACAAATAATCTTCCATAAACTTTGTATATTGGATTTTAAGTTGAGGATTGGAAGTAAACCTTTTCTCCGTACGTTGAAATGTTTGCATAGCAGATTGATGAGAATCGCCAAGTTGAGTTACCTTTGAATGGAAAGGCAAGCGTAAAACGTATCTACCTTGTTCGTCTCGTTTATGTGTTGCTAAAAAGTGATTTTCGCAATCAAGTTCATCTGCTGAGTAAGGAAGAGATTTTGTTGGAGATGCCTCTTCTTGTTGCCAAAATCTTTCGACAAGTGACGAGAGATTTTTGTCGAGAATGCATTGTAGACTCGTAATCTGCTGTGCCTTTTCGTGAGATGTCGATACAGTAGATCCCGTTAGTATCCAACCTAAGCTTGTAGATTGAGCGATCAGCTGTCCGTCTGTGCTCTTACGTAACCCGTTTTCGATTAGTTTAGGGTACACGTCAGCTCCCAAGATCATTTCGATTCGATCTCCAGACTCGATGTGAGGATCTGCGAGACATAAGTTATCCATAAACGAAAGCGCAGAGTTCACTATTTGCGGCGATGGTAGATATTCCGTAAGCTTAGGTAAAATAAGTGCTTGAATCTCCCATTGTTTCTCATTTTTAAGTCGAGATGTGAAGGAGATAACTGCCGATGACCTGGCAGTACAACTGGGAGCAGCACCAACACCAGTTACAGGCACGAACACCGACAAACGAGGCAGTCGTAGTCGTTGTGCAAGACTTTCGGATATAAACGATGCTTCCGAGCATGGATCAATAAGTGCTCGTACTGCACTATTTCGTTGGTTGACCGTAACGAATAATCTAGCAGTGGCTAGAATAATTGATCGAGATACAGGAACTGTAGAGTTTACCGTGTGAGCTGTTACGATTGATGACGGTTGACTTGGTTGATTCGCTGCTGACACTGCTACAGGTAAAGTTGAAGGAGCAGCTGGTGAATGACATCCCGAAGACTGCATGCTCTGGCTTTCTCGATGTAGCAGAGTATGATGGCGTTGTTTACAGATGTTACAGTTGACCTTTGATTGGCAGGCCGTCACATTATGCGATCTTAGGCAGTTAAAACATAATTTCCTTTCTGTAACAAATTTTAGACGATTATCGAGAGAATAAGATTTAAATTTATCGCACCAAGTTAAAGTATGATTTTTGTTACATAATGCACAAGAAAAGGATTTCTGCTGCGAGGCAGTATGTGCAGAAATTTTTGTTGAAGTCGGTATAGACTTAGTAAAAAATGAAATTTGTTTTTTAGAAGAGACGACCGTAGTAGACTTTGTGTCGTCAGCGACCTTGAGTGCTTGTATTCGAGACTTCATGAAGGCATCCAGTTGGTTCCACTCAATCGGTTCGGTAGAGTCACCTAAAGACAGCTCCCAGTCTCGGCGAGTGCTCGGATCAAAACGCTGTATGACGCTGAATACGAGAAAGTCCTCTGGGTTGCTCTGTCGACCAAGCACCTGCATCGTCTCGTAAGCTTCGGAGGCAGCTTCTCTGAGGTTCTCTAGCGCCTGATGAGACTCGAACTGCATTGGTTTTGTCTGAAACAAGGTATTAAGATAAGACTGAATCAATACTCGTTTGTTGTCAAAGTGTGACTGCAGCTTTTGCCAGGCACGGGCATAATTTTCACTGGAAACTGGAATATTTTTTATTAAATTCGCAGCGTCTCCAGAAACGTATTTTTTGAGATATTGAAGACGTTCAACATCTAGAAGTTCTCTGTCGTTAATGATGAGTGCAGTGAAGAAATCTTTGAAAGAATGCCAATCCGCGTAGTTGCCTGAAAAGCAAGGAATCTCGATTGGAGGCAATTTTCTGCGGCTTGAGTGCATTGGGACGTCAACACGTTGTCCTGTTGATTGATCAGGTTGAAGTAGCTGCAACGCTTCTGTGAATTTTGCTCTTTCACTAAAGAAATCCAATTCTGCATCTTCAAACCAATCAAGTTTAAAATAAGATTTACTGCGATCTTTATCTGTAGCTTTTTCTTCTAAAATTCGATGGCGATCTTCGATGCGGCTCCATCGTTTTTCCAATCCTGCTAAGTGGGACTGAATGATAGCCGCTGAGTTTTGTCCACTTTTCTTCTTAAGATTTGTGAAGGCACGGGTAATAATTCCGTGATCTTCGACTTGTTTTGTAATGTATGAATCCATTTTAATTTTAAGGTTAGATATCAAAAGGCAGCTTGTTAAATAATAGTATAAGTATACTATTATATACGTAAGAAAAGATATAAATTGAAAGGACGATGTTAGTGTATCGTTTTTCCAAAATGTAAGCTCCGCGCGCAATATAAAGTATAAGGCGCGAGCTTCGTAAGTAGCAATGAGAGTGAGAGAGAACGAAGAAGTGTCTCCTCTCAAAGAGCTGAGCACCCGAAGCGAGTCGAGCGTAGCCGAAGTAAGTATAGGTGGAGAGAGAGAGAGTATAGCTAACTCTCTCAGTAAGCCGAGCGCCCGAAGCGAGCCGAACGTGGCCGAAGATAGAGTGAGAGAGAGGGAGAAAGTATTACCGACTCTCTCAGTGAGCCGAGCACCCGAAGCGAGCCGAGTGTGGTCGAAGTAATTTAAATGATTAGGCGAACGATTTTGAATATCGTTGCCTTGCGAGCGGTTCTTCGCGAGCGAGAAAATGTAAACAAATCTCGCGAAGCTCGACCTACACGTATAAACACACACAATCGAACGACTTGTTGTTATAATAGCTTTGAGACAATTTAAGCTACTAAATTAAATGTGCCTGTATAAGGCAAGAAATAAAACTTTAATTATCAAAATTTTAAATGCAACAAGTCAAGATGCGCTTGATCGATTAAGCAACGGAATGGCTTGCGTTACTCACAGAATTTTTGAGTAAATTCGATGTAAATTGCAGAGCTGTAAGTTTCACCAGTTGATGCACGTTAGATGAAGTGCATATCCTCCTTAAGTACAAGTTGTCCAGGACCGCTTCTGTAGGCACTGGATCCGGCTCGAAGGACCATAACGATGTGTGAGATTGACTTAAGGGAAGAGGACGGCGAATAAGCTTTCACTGCACTGCACGTGTTTTTTTTGGTTGCACTTTGTTTATTTACAATATTTACAAACTTCTTGCCTTTAAGGCATTTAACAAAATATAAGTAATGAATATAGTTAGGTTGTAATTGTGTGAGTGTGTCGCGCAGTTCGCGTCCGACGGTGGTCGATGCTTGCGTCGTTATGTCTAATTTTTGAATTTTGGGAGGGCGCGATAGGCACGAGTACATATGTATTATGTGTATATAAATATGTAAGTATGTATTGTCTTAAATCTACGCTATTTCCCAAACAATAATATAGGAAGATATATATATATATACAGGGTGTTCCGAAAAGATATGTCCAACGGTATACCATTGGATAGAGGAATAAATTTTGAGCCAAAAAGTCCTTTATCATTTTTCTCTCCGGTGCATAGAATTTGTTTATTTGTTATTTAAAAAAGAGCCAATCAAAAGTTTGAGTGAGCGTGGGCTAAGGAAAAGAGACGTGGCTTATACCTTTTCACTCGAAAGTAATTTCCGCAGAGGGATGAGTGGAAAGTTTCTGGGGAGGGGGCAGGGAGAGGGTAAAATGTGAGGGGGTGAGGGAAGGAGGAGAGACAGAGACAGATGTAATGTAAAGAAAAGCCGAGCCAAGTAAATGGCAAAATACAATTAAATCTAAAACTCGGCTTGGCTCGGCTTCTGTTTACATTAAATCTGTCTCTGTTTCTTCTCCCCACTCCCTCACTTTATAACCTTACTCCCCCTCACATTTTACCCTTCCCCTTCCCCCTCTCCCTGCCCGCCCCCATAAACTTTCCAATCATTCCTCTGCGGAAATTACTTTTGAGTGAGAAACTATTAGCCACGTCTCTTTTCCTTAGGCCACGCTCACTCAAACGGTAAAGCGCGCTGATTGGCTTATTTTTACATAACAATTAAACAGACTCTATGCACCGGAGAGAAAAATGATAAAGGATTTTTGGCTTAAAATTTTTTCCTCTATCCAATGGTATACCGTTGGACATATCTTTTCAGAACACGCTATACATATCTCTCTATAATATATAAATATTTCGCCGCCGCCGCCGCCGCCGTGTCTAAGAATTCATAATTCAACATAAATATATGTTTTATATATATATATATGTCATATATATAAGTGTGTGTGTGTGTGTGCGCGAGCGTGCGTGTGTTTGTGTGTGTGTATGTTTTTTTTTTTTTTTTTTTTTTTTCCGAAGAGGTGGAGAAATGCTTAATGCACCATGACTGGTGCCATGCGAGACTCCCCGTGTGTAGGACTCTCCTACCGAAGGATGTAGATAGGCATACCCACTAAAACTCCACCTCTTTTCTTACCTTTATTCCCCCGCGGAAAACGCCGCAAGGCATTACTTCGCGGGGTGAGGCAACGGCTAGGTTAGCCCACTAATGTTGCTATCGCAACTCTTCTCTCCTCTTCTCTTCTGATGAGACCCAGCCTGTCCACTACGGACGTACAGAGGGTCACTACCGCGTTCCATCCCTCCTGGGAGCCAAGCAGGCACGCCCCGATGCCCTCAGGGGTGAGGGGACCGCTCCAAGTGATTTGAAACTGGTCCCGTTCCTCTCTGAAACGAGGACACCGTAGGAGGACGTGTTCCACGTCTTCGTCCACCCCTGGACAAGCCGGGCATTCTGCGCTGTCGTAGACCCCTATACGAAATAGGTAGCTACGGAAGCATCCGTGCCCGGTCAACACCTGGGTAAGCTGGAAACTAACGAAGCCGTGTTTCCTGCTCGCCAGCTCCCGGATCCGCGGGATGATGCGGTAGGTCCAGAGGCCGTCCCTGGCTGAGTCCCATCTCCGCTGCCACTCCTCTACGGTCTGCAATGACCATCGGTTGTGGCAGCGGTTCTCTTCTAGACGTCGCCCACCTTCACGGTGTCTTTCAGCTCTCTCCACAGCCAGGAAGTCGAAGGGGGCGGTCCCCGCGATCACCGAGAGCGCAATGTCAGATACGGTTCGGTACGCCCGGGCCACCCTTAGCACAGCTATCCTGCAGGCTCTCTGGCACGGAGCACCAAAGCTCTTGTGCCTGTTCAGAGCATGAGCCCAGATAGGAGCTCCGTATAAAATTACGGAGCTCACCACCGAGGCAAGGAGGGACCTTTGCGGTTGTTGGGGTCCCCCGATGTTGGGCATGATGCCCGCCAGCGCAGGGGCCACCTTTGCACCTTTGAGCCTGCGTTCGAGAGTATCCGTTCTTTACCTACCGTGAAGGTGGCGGTCCTCTCCTTTTTTGTGCGAGAGATGAGCACCGCCTCCGTTTTTTCCGCCGCTAGACTAAGTCCGTGGTCTCTCAACCAAGTGGCGACCACTTCTATAGAGACGTCTCTGAGATATTCGATCTCTTCGACACTCTTTGGGACCACCACTAGCGCCACGTCGTCCGAGAAATCCACCATCGGGACACCCTCCGGAAGTTGCTGCCTAAGCAGGCCGTCATAGACAGCGTTCCAGAGTAGGGGCCCAATGACCGAACCCTGCGGCACGCCTCCCGTGATGTTGTGGGAGTGCACACCGTCGTCGGTGTCGTAGAGCAGAGTACGGTCAGTCAGGTAACTCGAGGTGACCTCCCTGAGATAGAGTGGCACTTGGAAGTGCTGCAGGGACAGCATGATGTCGTCCCATCTGGCAGAGTTGAAGGCATTCCGGATGTCCAAGGTGATGATGGCACACATCCGCCTTGCACTCCGACCAGCATTGATGGCGTTTGTGGCTATACCAACAACTCTGCCTACAGCGTCCATGGTCGATCGACCCTTTCGGAAGCCGAACTGGTTGTCGGAGAGGTCTCCGGCCCGACCTATGGCCGCTGCGAGCCTGGCGCAGATCACCCGCTCCAGAAGCTTCCCAACTATATCCAGTTGACAGAGCGGGCGGTAAGATGATGGCTCCTCCGGGGGTTTGTTTCCCTTCGGTAGGAGTACCAGCCTCTGCGTCTTCCACTGGGCCGGGAAGCAACCTTCTCTCAGGCATGCGTTGAATGCGTCCAGGAATAAGCCCGGAGCACTCATTGCCGCTGTCTTGACGGCCAGGCCAGGTATTCCGTCCGGCCCTGGGGCTTTACGTACGGAAATACCTTTAGCGGCCATCCTCAGTTCGGCTTCACTATTGTCTGGCGATTCGGCTGCACCAATGGTGGCCATCAGGCCCGTCTCTGCTGCCCTTTTCCGATGTTCTGGAAATAGGTGGCGGACTACTCCGTCCAGAAAAACTGGGTCGGTGGGTGCAACAGCGCCCCCGGGGTTGATCTTATTCATAACCGTTTTATACGGTCTGCCCCAGGGGTCGTGGTCCAACTCCTCACATAGCTCCCGCCAACACTTTCTCTTGGCAGCCTTGATAGCCACCTTGAGATCCCTCCGCTTTTGTTCGTATTCTGCGGAACGATCTTGGAACCGCGGTGTTCCCCTCGCTCTTTGGTGCAGCCTTCTGGCACGCAGGCACTCACGTCTCTTTTCTGCGATGTCCTCACTCCACCAGATTATTGGTGGGCGGCCGCGAGGGTTGAACTTTACGGCCATAGAGGCATCGCAAGCCGCTGTTAAGGCATTCGTGAGGCCTCGTGCTTTTCCTTCGGCGGTTCCCTCCACTTTTGCGCCCTCAAGGGAGCAGAGGAACGCCTCACGATCAAACGTAACTGGTGCCCATCTCTCTCTTGCTCCTCTTCCTGCTCTCTTTGTCCTCCCGCTGGTCAGCTGGAGCTGGTACACGAGTGCTTGGTGGTCACTACCCGTGTAACGTTATGTAAATTAAACTTGCTGAGGTTGCTCCAGGTGGCACCTGGAAGGGAAGCGGCACTCGGAAGTTTAAATTGTATTTGACGAGGCCACGATACGTTTAAGGATTACGGTCAAACCCGTCAAAACGACAACTGCTAATGGGTGATCACCGAATAACTTGCTAGAGTTTACTGCAACGTGTAATCTAGAGGATGCACAAAGAATACACTAATATAAATATGAAAATGAGCAAAATAAATAAACACTCAATGGTGCACAGACAAGAAAATATAGGGGTTCCCAACCCCACAGAAATTACAGTAGCAGCAACAACAATAAAGGAATAAAATACTCATAAGAAAACGGGTAAGCGTGGCCTGTCGTCTTCCTCGGAGGGGGAGTCGAAGGACAAAAAGAGATATAGGCCAGGGACTAGTAGAAAGGCCGAGAACAGCTTGAGCTCCTCTTCGGAATCAGACATAGAAACCGAAACTGAGGTCCGTCCTGAATGTAAGAAAGAAAGGCATATATTAGAAACACCAATGTATGTAATGCAACAAATAGAGACGGTAAAGAAGTACATCGTCAAAAAAGACAGCAAGAGAGCGCATACGGCTCTCCACTACATTAATGCGATTATGTCAACTTTAATCGCCAAAAGTGCGTATCTGGAAGGGCAGATAAAAGCGATGAATGAAAGAGAGAAAAGCAAACAAGAGTCGTACGCAGGGGTCGCTAAAAGACTTGTCGCGCCGAAAGAAACGGCAAAACAAGTAAATATAAAGAACCCGAAAAATCACAAACTAGTGATAAGACCGAAAATCGCTGAATCTTTTAAGACAGAAGAAGAGATGTAACAGAAATTTCAGGCGGACTTCAGGCCGAAAGTAGAGAAAGTGCAGATCAGAAGCCTACGCACAATTAATAAAGGCTTGCTGATAGAAACGGAAAATGAAGAATCTCTGCAAAAGATTCTTAATAAGAAAGTACTAAGGGCAAACTTCGAAATGACGAAACCAACAAAACAGAGACCGAGGTTGATCATTTATGACTTACCTAAGAACATAAATGAGAAAGAAATAGTCGAAATTATAACTGAACAGAACCCATGCACACAAGACGAAGAAAGAGGGAACTAGGACGAACTGGGTAGTAGAGGTTACACCAGAAATGAGAAGTAGGCTATTAGAAAAGAGGAGAATATTCGTTGACTATCAATCTTGTAAAGTGCAGGACTTCGTGCTAGTCTCCAGGTGCTATAAGTGCCAGGGTTACGGACACATCAGTAAGGTATGCCATAATGAGGTGTACTGTTCTCATTGCGCCGAAAAAGGTCACTCCTTTGATAAATGCCCGAATAAGAATAGCCAGAAAAAGTGTATTAACTGTGTAAAGGCCAAGAAAAAGCCAGAACACAACGTTCTAGACACAAAATGCCCATGCTATATCAAGGCATTAGAGAGGCTTGTCAATAACACGAATTACGGAGAATAAGAACAGGTTATTTGTAGCTCAACTTAATGCCAGGCGATCGAGAAGGGTAGTACCCGAAATCAGGCAAAAAGCGTATGAAAATGGGATACAAGCTTTAATGTTGGAATAAGAATTGTCTCTGGAAAGGAAAACCCATGGGCTGCTATAGCAATAATAGACCCGAACGCAGTAGTTTTGCAAATATCAAATCTCTGCATGACACACTTTGCGGTTGCAGAAGTCTCGATACCATATAAGGTATATCTTATAAGTGGATACTTCCAACTAAAGGATGATATTGAAGTGCATCTTAACACGCTGCAAACAATTATTAATGCACTGGAAGGAAAGAACTTTATTATTGGTATCGATTCTAATGCCCGATCAGCCTTATGGGGTCCAGTAGACACAGACGCAAAAGGAGAAAAGCTAGAAGAGTTCATTATCCAGAATAATTTGTGTGTGATAAATGACCCTAATAGCATAGCAACGGTCGCAAGTGAAGTCGGAGAAGGACACGTAGATGTAACAATAGCCTCACCTCAATATGATCGAAAGAATACATAACTGGAAAGTTCAAAAGAACTGGACTTCCAGCGATCACAGGACTATAACGTTCGAGGTAGAAGAAATGGCTGTAAGCGGGAGATACAGAAACAGCGAAAATATGAGGCGTTACATGATCAGCAAGGCTAACTGGGGTTTATTTGCACACACTCTAAGAGAAAACTGGAAACCAATTCCGAACTATCACGATACAGGCTCAACGATCGCCGGCTTGAGAAACATAACCAAAGGCATAAGGATGGCATGAACGAAGAACTGACTCAGGCCAAAAAATACACGAACAAACTGAGACGGCAATTTCAAAAGGAAAGAAACCCAGAACAAAGGGAATATAAGAAAAGGGTTTATATGTCGGCCAAGAGACAGTATACAAGACAAATTGACTCGACAAAGACCCATAAATGGGAAGAGTTCGTAACCAGACAAGGCAATGACAATCCATGGAGCTTACCGTACAAACTGGCCGCCAAAAAGGCAAGGATTAGAGACATCGCAAGTAATATTCTAACAGATAGTGGATACACGATGACTTGGGAAGAAACAGCAAAACAGATACTAGACCAACTGTTCCCCGACGATGTAATATACTCAGAGACACAAGAGCAAGCGAATATAAGGCTGCAGAACAACAGATATACAGACG
This sequence comes from Theocolax elegans, assembly GCA_026168455.1. Lineage (NCBI taxonomy): Eukaryota > Metazoa > Arthropoda > Insecta > Hymenoptera > Cerocephalidae > Theocolax > Theocolax elegans. The sequence goes on from CM047425.1 coordinate 66,554,320, forward strand.
AATACAGAGAAACGGAGGAGTTTACAATAACAGAGATGGTACAAGTGGTAAAGAAAATGAAGCCAGGTAAAGCTCCAGGAATAGACTGTTTCGATCTGACAATAATTAAAAGTGCTCTAGAGGTAGTCGGCGAAGATCTGTTAAAGATATACAATAGCTGTTTAAAGTATGGCATCTTTCCGAACATGTGGAAAGTTGGGAAGGTCATTACTATTAAAAAAGGAATCGATAAAGATCCAAGTCTCCTAAGCTCGTATAGACCAATATGCCTTTTATCTATATTAGGCAAAATACTGGAAGGACTGATAATCAGAAAACTGGAAAAAGTAGTGGAACCCAGTCTTTCAGATAAACAATACGGCTTCAGGAAGAATAGATCCACAGAAGATGCGATAGTCTATGTAGTTAATAAAGTGAAACAATCCAACAAGAAGTACGTCATCATAATGTTTCTTGACATAAAGGGAGCATTTGATAACGTATGGTGGCCGGGAGTACTGGAAAAGCTAAGACACATGAGATGCCCCTGGAGACTTTATGAAATAATTAGGGATTACCTCTGTAATAGGAAAGTAATTATTTCCGAAGGTGGCAACTTTGCGAGTAAAGATGTGACAAAAGGTTGTCCCCAGGGCTCACTACTGGGGCCGATCCTATGGAACGTAGTGTTCGACGAAATACTTCACGCATTAGAAAGAGAAGGACATGAGACGATAGCCTATGCTGATGACCAGGCAGTGATAGTAGAGTAGGAGACTCCAGGAGAGAACTAGAAATAAGAGGACAAGCTGCAATTGACATGATAGAGAGATGGAGAAAAAAGGTCAAAATGAAACATGCACCGGATAAATGTGGCATGCTCTTAGCCAAGGGAACATTCCATGAAAAATGTTACCCAGTAATTAAAATAAATGGCAAGAGAATTAAAAGACAGGAACCAGTAAAATATCTGGGAGTTTCATTTGGCAAAGGCTTAAGTGTGCAGCATCATGTCACGGAGATCTCAATGAAAACCAGAGGAATTTTCCAAAGGTTAGCGAGATTAGCTAGAGATGAGTGGGGCTTGGGCTATCGTTCTCTGGAAATAATATACAAAGGGGTATACATACCAATTATAACGTACGCAGCAGCAGGATGGTTTAAACTGGCAAATAATGTCCAAAAGAAAAAGCTCATAATGTCACAAAGATTCGCTCTAATGAAGACAACGGGAGCATATAGAACCAATTCGGCTGAGTCCATCACAATGATAACGGGTCACTTGCCGATAGATCTGGAATGTGAAAAAAGAATAGGAATGTATTACATAAGGAAGAACAAGGAATTTAAATACATGGACTACACATACCAGACGGTGGAGAATCCTCTACCAGGCAATGAATGGAAGAGAAAACACAATGCAAGGTGTGAATTGGACAAGGAAATGAGAAAAGTGTGGCAGTCGAGGTGGGATAACTCTATAAAGGGCAGACATACATATGAGATAATGCCAAACGTGGAAGAAAGAAGGAAAAAGACGTGGCTTAAACCGAGCAAGTATCTAATGCAAATCCTTAGTGGACATGGAAGTTTTCAAACTTTCAGAATGCGATTTAACTTTGTAGAATCAGACCTGTGCAGCTGCGGTGAGACAGACTCCCCGGAACATGTTATATGGAAATGCGTGAAGTACGAACAAATAAGACTAAAACACATGCAAGAGACAGAGGCAGGAATGAGAGACACAAAAGCCTTATTGGAAACTAAGGAAGGGACCGAGAGGCTGACAAGGATGACAAAAGAAATCTTACTCGCAAAGGATGCTACGGAAATTCTAGAAAGAGACTTAGTCGTAGACATAGTGGAAACTGAGGAAGCAGAAGAGTTAAGGGAAGAGAATGAGTGAGTAGGTTAGGGATAGACAATATTCCAGAAAGTAGATAGACAAGAGAAAAAGAGAGAGAAAAAGGAAAAGCATAAGTGAGAAGGGAATGAAAGTGGCTAGGTTAGAAAGAATTCCATTGTAACTAACAAATGGAGGAATAGGAAAGGAAATAGATACAGAGGTAATCAAGATAGATTAGCATACTAGACAATAGGTAAACTAACACTTTCTATTAGATAGAATGTAATTGACGAGAATGAATGACGATGAAAGAGGAAAAATGGCAATGGAGAGAAAGTAGAAAGAATCGAGATGAAAGATAAAGTTTGAGAGATAGTGTGAAAGGGTATGAAAGTTAGGGAGAATGAACGGACGCTAGGTAGGAACTCCTTCTTTTATAAAACTAGATAAACAATGAGAAATCAAAGTAGGGAAGAAGAAGAAAGAAGAGGAAGAGAGAAGATATTAAGAAGAAAGAAGAATAGAGTAGGAAGAGAAGGAAGAGAGAAGAAAGAAGTTGCAAAAATAGAAAGTCCTAGTCCCTAGTTCCCCAAAGGTAGAAAGAATAAATAAAGTAAAAGGAATGAAAAATAAAAAATAAAACCGTAGCACAAGAGAGAATATAGAAAGAGTTGAATCGCAAGAAAAGGAAAAGACAAATGCGAACTCTGGAAAGTTCCGTAGTCCAAAAACCGTCACAGTCTAAGATAAGGAAGACAAGTAGATAGCAAAAGAGACGTGACAAGGACGACCGCCGGTATGCCAGAGGCGAGGTACGGCGGCAATGATCAATGTGTTAGACATCGATATAGCTCGGTTTTTTTTTTTTTTTTTTTTTTTTTTTTTTTTTTTTTTTTTTTACCCGTGTAACGATCGCTAACTTTCTAGCCGAGTCCCCCTTCCCCCATCAATCTATATATGTATATATATACATAAGTATATATGTATCTATCTTCTATCTATCTATATTATTAAAAAAATTTCGTCGCCGCCGCCGCCGCCGCTGTTTCAGGAATTTCTGAAGACTTTCTGGCAATAACAAGATAAGTCCCTGTGGCCTCACGTACATATAACATGACGTATAATCACGTGATTATTACATGATTACACGTAACATTATATATGATTATTGAGTGATTTTCTGAATTTGTGGTACAGAGTGGTCGCGAAATAGAGAGTATGTTCCATTAGACTCTACATCTATCTACATTATTAATTTTCATGGTTCAGGGTGGTTTTTTCAATAATGTGTGGGTTACAGATAAGACTTATCAATAGTGCGTGGGTTACATATAAGACTTATCAATAATGTGAGGTTTACAGATAAGACTTATTAAAGAAAATCTATATTTTTGAAACACCTGCGGTGGTGGCCGCTGTATTCGTTGATGTGGATGTGTGCTTGTAAGTGTGGATGGTTGGATATGGGTGAGTAGGCATGTGCATGAGATACAGAGTTCAAATAGACCCATCTTTTTTAATGATGTTTGTGATTATATACGCTGATATATATATATATATATATATATATATATATATATATGGGAGATTCCATGTGAAGTGATCCAGTTAAAAAATAGAATTTTGTTTTAATGTATGGAATCAGTAAAAAACTACTTGAATAGAGTGTAGCTAAATTTTTAGACCTGAATTTCAATTAGTACCAGAGTTGTAGCCAATCAAAAAATCGAATTTTTTGAAAAAATTGACTTTTTGGCCATGTTTATCACTTAATAACTCAAAATCTAACAATTTTGCTTATATACATTAAATTTGAAAAAGTTTATTCATTTCAAGAAGAATCAGTTCAAATATTTCATTTATTTTATTTTAAAACTTTGAATATAGTTATAATCAATAAAAACCTTTATAGTAAAAAAAAGGGTTGTACGATCAAAAATATTTTATCCATCCAAAAATCTAATTCATCGATGATTAATTACCTTCAAAATAATGCAAAGTTTGAGTGCGGCAGAGCATTTCAGACAAAGTTATGGTGTTTTTATGCAAATTTCATAAAAAAAGAGAGCGAATGCATTTTATGAAGAAAACAGACTAACCGTATACTTGCATTCAAACAACACTATTATTCTTCAATAATACTAAAATATACTATTTTATGTTAGTTATTGATACTTTTATTTAGTTGTTATTTAAGTCTGATACTTTTAGTTATACTGTTATATAATTGGATTTATTGGAATTTTAAAAAGTTTCAGGTATTTATCCAATTATATAACAGGTATAACTGCTTATACCTACTGTTTTGTGTTTGTAAGCAACTTAGAGATTAAAATGTATCAGTGACTAACAATAAATAGTATATTTTAGTAATATTGAGGAATAATAGTGCCATATTGTTTGAATGCAAGTATACGGTTAGTCTGTTTTCTTCATAAAATGCATTCGCTCTCTTTTTTTATGAAATTTGCATAAAAACACCATAACTTTGTCTGAAATGCTCTGCCGCACTCAAACTTTGCATTATTTTGAAGGTAATTAATCATCGATGAATTAGATTTTTGGATGGATAAAATATTTTTGATCGTACAACCCTTTTTTTTACTATAAAGGTTTTTATTGATTATAACTATATTCAAAGTTTTAAAGTAAAATAAATGAAATATTTGAACTGATTCTTCTTGAAATTAATAAACTTTTTCAAAATTAATGTATATAAGAAAAAATTGTTAGATTTTGATTTATTAAGTGATAAACATGACCAAAAAGTTAATTTTTTCAAAAAATTCGATTTTTTGATTGGCTACAACTCTGGTACTAATTGAAATTCAGGTCTAAAAATTTAGCTACACTCTATTCAAGTAGTTTTTTACTGATTCCATACATTAAAACAAAATTCTATTTTTTAACTGGATCACTTCACATGGAATCTCCCATATATATATATATATGGGTCATTCCAATACTTTTTTGTAAATCGGTCCGGGGGGGGGGTCAACCAATCGGGTTAAAAATTTAGTATGTTACGCGTACGCAGGGGGGTTAAGGTCGTAGGTATGCGATTTTAAACATTCAAAAATAGGCTATTTTTCATCATTTTTTAACATTTTTCAAAGTAGCACCAAAATTCGAGAAATTAGTATTTTTTTAGCCAGTCCAGAACAAAGTCTTCGTATTACTATAGACTTTTAATCTAGCTATATAGAATACAATTATTTTGTAAACAAAAATTTTGATAAATTGTTATATTACAATAACGATCTAATAACATCTGATCAGAAAGAAGGAATTGAGATCGGTCCTTTATTTCTCATTTTATATAAAACATAAGCATTAGATAGACTCAGATCAATCAGATGGAAAAATAACTTGCGGTTTCACTTTAATATTTTTTATGCATTACGTAATGAATAATTGTTTGCCTATATTATCGACACCGCTTATACTTTGATTATAATCGTGGATAAACTTTGGTTTTATTACGTAATCACCTATTCGATAATTATGCTGTTCATTTTCACAGAATTTAACTTCGTACACACTGGTAAGGATGCGAATACTTCATTTATATTTCCACCATATTACTATCCATGTATCAATATGAGCGACTTGTATTGCTCGTCGGTGTAATTTATTTCCTAATTAAGGCATTCCTTTTCTATTTGTTTTTATCTTACAGTATCTCGATCATGCAAACATTCTACCTGTATAAGAGACGTAAACCAATTATCAATATGTACTATGTGACACTCATGAAAATAAGTTTGTAAAAACCCAAATCAAACTTTTGATAATCAGTGTCTGTATCAGAGTAAACAACAGAAGCCAATAAAAATCCTGTCTCACAGTCTACTGCCAACAGGATTTCTCGAGGGATTTATTTTTAGAGGAATATATTGTTTGTATCAAAGACAACGTTCCATAATAATAGCCTTTCATCTATACATATATATTTGTGCTAAACAAGTTATCAAATCCGTAAACTACTTCCATCCATATTGACACCAAGTTGTTATATTTATATATTTTGCTTATATTGCTATTGCTATCAACCATTTCTTCATAAATAGAATCGGTCAAATTAATGTTTATCACAGCACAAAATTATATTAAAGGGGATCAAATCTAAAGAAAATTTCTTTCCATTCATGAACTATTAAAATATGTTTTAGTTGGTCAAGATTTTGTACAATAAAACATGTTTACAATAAGGTAAATAGTAAATAAACCATTTGCATTCCTTTCGCTCTATTTTTGACAAAGTCTAGCCTTCCATCTCCGGGAGTAGCGACCAAATTGTAAGAGCAGAGATCATAGGGTATAATGTGCGGAAATGAATAAATTAATTATTTAAATATATTAATTATAAATTGTTTGTTTGGATTAATATTATTAAATTGTTTGGTTTAATAGAAATAAATTACATGATTCATAAACAAATATAATTATTTATAAAAATTAATTAAAAATGTATACACATATATTTTTTAAATAAATTCTCTTGGCTTAATATTTGACTTCACATTGTTTATTTTAATCACTTATTGAATTTTACTCGTTATGTTCTTTACTACCCGAATTTAGAACTTGTTCTACAATATTAAATAATTTACCGAATTTCTCCAGTATTAAAATCAGTATAATAAATTTCCTAATACTGTGAATTTAAATCGGTGATATTATCCGCTGTTTGCATCAATGTTATTCGCCAATTTATTTTACTTATTTCGTTGAATAAAATTTTCCTTTGATGAATTCATTCTGATAAGATTATTCTTTTACCTCCTCTTTTTTGTTTTGAAATCCTGAGTTTGTAGGAAACTTTCTCCCAAGTCCGTTGTACTTAAGGTAGTTACCAGGAGAGTGTCACCTCTCCAAAAAACGGATCTATACTAAACTCTAGGATATGGTTACTACTATAAAAATATAATGAAAGCCAGAGAATTATACTCTAACGCTCTTTTTTACGATAGATATAAGCAAATAACGAAAAATTTCGCATAGAAAGACCTTCACTTTGATCCCTTATAACTCAAAAACAAATAGTGATAGATACTCAAACTCACTTTTAGAAGAAAACTGAGATTGAGTAGATTGGATTTAAAAAATAGAAGCCTCAATATCTTAACTTAGTCAAAAGTTATGGAAAAAATAAAATATATTATCATAAAATAAATTATCATTAAATATCGTTCAACGCACGTGCATGAACTTCACGCACTTGTATCGAAATATACTATTATATAGTTTGTAAATTTATAAACAAATACTTAAATTATACATTTATAGCTTAAGTTTAAGAAAATATAAAGGAAAAAGTACTAATCTGTTAAATAAGGTAATTTTATCGTAATAAAATTATGATATTCGATTATTTAGCAGTAAAATTCTTACTTACGCAAACTATTCGCGTGAAAGGTTAGACGTCAAACTGAAGCTGATTTGTTTGGCAATAGACTACGTCAAGATGATCGATATTTTGCATTAAAAACAAACCAACTTTAGCTTGACATCTAATTATTTTCTAAGCTTTTGCGCAATGCAAAATGTTTTGACGTCATATTTTGCCTAAATAATCAGTTTACCGCTAAATAAAGATGCGTATATCGTAATTTTATCATTAAAAAATGCAGTGCGTGAAAAGTATAATGTTGAATAAGACGCACAGAGGCTAATTGGGACCTGGTGATGGTGAATCAATCCCGGCTGCCTTATTTATCAGATAAGTGCTTTTACCTTTATATGTTCTTAAACTTAAGCTATAAATGTATAATTTAAGTATTTGTTTATGAATTTGCAAACTATATAAATAGATATTTTGTTGTTTTATATTTTTTCTTTTTATAAGTTAGACGTCAGTAAAGAGACGGAAAACATCTTTTGCGTGTAAAAGCACTGCAACAATTACAGAACGAGTCTCCAGATGAATCGATTCACTACGACTAGAAAATAGTAAAAACCCTGTTATATGTAAATTTTTTTCCGATGGGACTTATACAATTTGCGACAATTTTTTTGCAATTTTGTAAATGTAATTTTATTTAATGTTCAAACGATTCAGCACGATCAGAGATAGAAATAAACATATTTCTTAATAATACTTTTTTCCAATAAAACTTAGAAACTTGTTCTCTCAATTTCGTCACCTGAGATTTTGGCGTGAAAAATTACCTGATTTCTCACGTGAGTTTTTTCAGTAGGGTATAGAACCATCGAAACTTAGGAACTAGGAAACTAGGGTGCTGAAAGGAATTGTGTACATTTACGTTGAGCGCCATGTGACAATGAGACTAATTTTTTACTTTTCCGTGTCTTCTGCCTACCGATACGCGCACAATATGCCAAGTGCCGATTCTTGCGCTGGCCGCGTCGATACTAGTAGCCCTAAGTGACGGGTGATGTGTTGCCCGTAGATCAACCACGTCACACAATAAAAAAGAATATACTGACAAATTACAATCAGTTTATGTAATATTGGTTCATAAGATTTAACAAAAATAGTAATTAATCAGAGCAAAGTTTTTTACAATTATTTATATTACCAATTTTAAAATTGAAATAATTTCGCGGGTTATTATCTTGTTGATTGCTGATCTTTAGAGTCTGCTTCTAACGCTAGTCAAATATAGCTGTGATATTCTTCGCCTTATGTTGTGCCATGTTGTAATATGTCCTATTTTCATTATTTAATTTTTATATTTATTTATTAATTTATTTAAATTATTAGAAATGTGAAGTAGAGGAAAACTTTTGCTTGGAAATATTTGTTGATTTCTTTAAGTATGCGTAATTTAATTAATTGACTTTGTTATTATTATATACTGAATTTGTAATAATAGATTGTTTGCAAAAACTTGTAGCGTAATCATCTTGAAATATGATGAATTTTATTTAAATTGACAAATCCAAACTTATGCTACTGGAATATATTTAAAGCAATTGTAAACACAGAAATATTATTGTATATGTGGCCATTGTAATAAATAAAATAATTTTTAATAAAGTTTAGCACCCGAAAAAGGAGATAAATGGTCTCTGCAACGTTGCGTAATTAATTACTTATATTGACTCATTAAATCAATCGAAAAATTCTTTTAAAAGATATTATAATTTATGTCCTTGAAAAATAAATCCTTTCAATGTCCTTGAAAAACAATCAAAATTTAAGATATGGTAGTTCCATTTCTTAAATGTACCACAAAACGCGTGTCAAAATTACCTATTTAGAGGTTCTAATGGCGCAGTAGTTTCCTAGTCTTTTAATTCATCAAAATGGAACTCATGGACGGTTGCGTGAAGATTTAAGGATTTCTAAAGACTTTATTTTTAAGACTTTTTCTCCCTAACCCTGACCTTGAAACTGTCATATTTCTGCAATGGGTGGGCAAAGGATAGGGTTATTGTAATTTAACTTGTGAGGCTTCATGAACCCTCATGTACAAATAATTAAATGTATATATATATATATATATATATATATATATATCGCTACTAGCACACAACCTTGTGTCAACGTTGTGGCAACGTTATCTTAGCAACATTCCAACGTTGTTATTAAAGTCGCGGCAACGTTGGAGAAACGTTGCTACAACGTGGGAGATGTCCGCTAATTTTTTGTAAGTTGCCGCGATGGGTGGAAACCAACGTTAGAACAACGTCTAAGCAACGTTGAAATACAACCTACAAAATCTGTTTTGTCTAAAAGTTGAATGAATGTCCTAGAATAGATTAATAATATTTTTCTAAACGTAAAAAAATTTATGAAATATTAAAAAAAAATAAAAAAAAAATTTCTCGTTCGGGGATTAGGACCTCCGATCTTTAACTCCGGAGGCTTGCTCTCTACCAACTGAGCTATTCATGGGGCGATCTTCGGGGCCGCTTCCGGATCCCTAAGAAGCGGTTCAGGCCCGGTAATGGTATCGGACAATGCCCTAAATACGGCGCGTAACGGCGCGCACACGCGGCTCTTAAAATATATGTTGTTACATCAGGAACTCGTAATGCCCTGGTCAGGCAAGCCTTAAAATTTCTAGAATTTCATATTGATTGAACGTTAATTTTTAAATATATCGTATAAAATTATATTATTTGTATAAACGATTATATATTTAAATATTAAAAGAATTGCAACGATATTTGGTTAATATGATTTACTTTACTTCAACGTAAATATCTGTACAAAATATTTTTGTTTCGTCACATTTATATTTGTGCATTTAAATGTCGTTTTACTATAAATATAGTAATATAAATTTTACTAATTATTTGAGACTGAGGCATAATACAGAAATACTTATAGCATTATAGAAAAGTAGTTATTTTACATTACAAACGTAACAATCATAGAAAATAAGTATTATCAAAAAGACTTAAAAACTTGAGTACTTAAAACATTATTAACCTTTTGGCTGCGGGAAAATTTTAGTACTAAACGACCTTTTATAAAATGCAAAATGTATACATGAGATCATTGAATATTTCAGGTAGAGTCCCCACCCTGACTGCTGGTCGATAAATCAACCACCCCAGCAGGCAACGTAAAGTACAATGTAAAATTTTTTTCCCATTTTCCAGGAAACCTCTAGAGGGTATTTCTATATAATTTCTCGCGCTGAACATGAAAAAAATAGTAAAAAAATCCTAGAGATACTCTTGACATTGAAAATCTATTTTTCAAGGTTAAATTTTTTTTCTAGCATAGATAGAATTTTTTGAAGATTTTCATACATAGTGACATGGACTGAATAAAAAAAAATTCTGAAAATAATAGCTGAGGTATCATTCATCTTAAAAATTTATATTCAAGGTCGCATTTGCTTCTAAAACAAGTGCAATAAACATCTGCTACATTTGTCAAGATGTCAAGAAATATTCTGACATTCGCTCTTAGCATAATCCAGGATCAACGGCGTGGACGTGGCGAAAAGGTGATCTCATTGGCGTGCTTGATTTTTGTGAGTCTCCTTGCCTTTCACGTTTCGGGGTGTTTGATTTCCGTGAGTCCCCTTGCCTCTCACGTCTCGGGATGCTTGATTTCCGTGAGTCCCCTTGCCTCTCACATAGGAATGATTGGCTCTACGGTAATGTCTCTTTTGTGTGGTACTCTTCAAAGCATGGTGCTGCGCATAGAGGAGTGTCACAACTAGGGCAAATGTATGTCATTCTACGTGAAGTTTTACGCAAAGAGCACAAGTGGTATCTTCGACTTGTACCTTGCCTCGGGAAATGGCGGCCAACTAATCGAATATGAGAGTCATTGTAAGGAGAGATGCTTGCAGAAGGATCAAGTTTCAGTAATGATCTAGCAACCTGTAATTTAAATGAAGGAAATGATATAGCTTTCACGTTTCTCATTTTATACAACGCATGAGCATTGGATAGACAAAGATCAATAAGATGAAAAAAAAACTTTCGATACCATTTCATTGTTTTTCGCACGGTTTCTGTTATAGATAATTGTCTATCAATATTATCAATACCACCCATATTTTGATTATAATCGTGGACACACCTTGGCTTTATAATATCTTTATTTGTTAGGTAACATTTTTTTCCAGTTGCACAGAATTCAAGTTCGTGCACAGTTGTAAGCATACGAACGCTATGTTTATCTTCCTACCTCACTGCCATCCACACATCATTGTGAGAGACTTGTACTTCACCTCGAACTAACTTGCTTTCAAGCTTTGGCATTCCCTTTCTATTTGCTTTCACTGTACCACACATACCTGTATCACGATCGTGTAAAAATTCTGCCAAAGTGGGAGATGTATACCAATTGTCTATGTATACAACATGACCCTTATAAAAATAAGATTGTAAAAAGTGAGCTACAATATCGTCAGTAACACCCGAATCAAACTTTTGATAACCAGTGTCTGCGCCAGTATAAACAATAAAACCCAACACGAATCCCGTCTCGCAGTCTACAATCATGAATAGCTTGATGCCAAAGCGATCTCTCTCAACGGAATGTACTGCTTGAATCGAAGCCTACCTTTCCATAATAATAGACTTTCATCTATGCACAGATTTTTTCCTGGAGTAAGAACTGCTGAAAATTTGCTTTGCTCTTGTTCTATTACTGGCTTTATTTTCACTAAAGGATGATTTTCGATTTCTTCATTATTATGAAAATGTAAAAATCGTAGGATGTGAATATATCTATCGCGGGGCATTATCTGGCCAAAAATCGGAGTGTGTAGCAAAAGATCTGTGGACCAATAACTTTGTAAATCGCCTTTACAGACATGGCCCATTAGATAAAGGAATGGAAAGGCCTAGAAAAGTTTCCAATTCTGTTTTTGTGACAGGGGACCAAGCTTTCATGTGGGAAGAACGAGTTATGTGATTTTGAGTTGCGTAACGATTGGTTTCCTCTACAATTTTTTTGAGCAAAGAAAAATCACAAAAGTAATTGAAATAATCAATTGGTGTATTTCCTGAAAAAGAGATATACGAATTTATTTCGGAGCTATCTTGAAAATCTTTGATTGATCGAAATTTTTCCAAATTGACTTCTCCGATGTCTTCATTTTCTGCTCCATTGTCTAAAACCTCGTTTTCTAATACTTCATTTTCTGGTTCGGACTCGCCACTACTCCAAGCTTCATGTTCAGCCATATTATAGAAGATAGAATATTACACTATTCAATATTGTAATATTTAGAAAGTGAATATAGTAAAAATTATATACTGTGAAAATCCTGGAGACTAATAAGTTATGCATGATAAGTACCAATCTGGAACGTATTATAAATTTATAAATATGAATGAATAAAAAATAAATTAAATTTTTGACATTAAAATATTTTTGAAGATTAGACGAGTTTCTGCAATAAGTGATGATATTTATTTTGTACCCAGTTGACGAACAACAAAGATATACCAAGTCCCAGACCGAAATAGTAAAAAACAGATTTTGTGTTTACGTCATTGATTTTAGATCACGCTGAAAATGAATGCCGCAGCATTTTACGTAACCTATAAAAGTAAGGTTGAAGCTCGATATTTTGTTTGGAAACTAAAATTTCATCACGAAATAGACATTTTCATGAACAAAGATAATTTTAGGATTTTTTTTTACTTTTTTTCTCGTTTTGACCTCATCAGTAACGCTAAAAAGGTAGATCGAACTTTCGCTTATGCAAATAAAATACAACATGACCTTCGCTGTAAATTTTCAAGGTTAAAGATACCGCAGTGATTTTTTAAAGTATTTTTTATAAACAGTATATAAAATTATGAAAGAAATCACTCCAAAATTCTCGCTTCTACTAGGGATGAAATTTGACCTTGAAATACCTATTTTCAAGGTGAATAATTTTTTGAGAAATTATAAAACTATTTTATATACATTCAAAACATCAAAATTGATCTAAAAACATTAAATATGTTGTGTATTTTAAGGGGTCGACATATCGACCACCCCCGTAGTCAAAAAGTTAATAATCTAATAAACAAAATTTGATATTCTTTATTACATCAATCGTAATAGTATGATACTGTACATAAATAATAATCTAATAAACAAAACTTATAATTTTATTCTAGTGATCACAGCAGTATGTTTGTACATTATCATTACCCAATAACCTACGTTTAACGTATTAAAATTAATGTTATTATTTGACATTTCACGAACAAAAATATTTTACTAAAAACTTACCAACTTAATATTAGATTTATGACTGTGCTACTGTTACAATTATATTATTACTAAGTGAAAAACTTTTCTTTAATCAAAATTAATAATTAAATTTAAACTAAAATTATTGACAATCTTATATACATATCCTGCTTATAACCTAAAATTCTATATTTAAATTTCGGCTCTGCCTGAAAGGAGCCTTATTAGGGCTTTATCAGATACATAAAATTAATCATATGGTTTACTTAAGGCCGCATTAAGGCTAGCCATAAATTTGGCTAGCCATGTAGGGCCCTTGGACTCGCGCCGTTACGCGCCATATTAAGGGCCCCTTTAGTATATCGCGTAAGGTCCATGCACACTGATAAGGCTAGCCTTAGCTATTTTCCGATCGGGTCATTGTGTTAAATTGAGGCTATACCGAACAGCTAGAATATGCTTTGAAGTTTAAAGTGTAACGGAGTTAATCCTCGCCGGGGTCTTGCTCAGATTCCAGGATTCGGTCAGGAAGGAAATTGAAATAATTTTACCGTAATTTAATTGTAAAAGACTAACTATATATATATTTATAAAGCTATGTTGTGTACAATAGAAAATAATGGGATGGCCGTTTCCCCTGCTGACTGGAATGCGAAATTAGTTAATCTAGAATCAAATAAATAAGCAATACTTAGTACTACGCGACTTACAAACTTTACAAAGCTACCTTATAACTGGTTTCCTAAACGAACGCAACTAACGGTTATTGTGTACGTTCACACGGAAATACGGTTCGAGATAATCCACGTGTGCTCACGAAGATACGGTCGGGATAACCTACGTGTGCTCACGAAGATACGGTCGGGATAACCCAAGTGAGCTCACGAGGGTACGGTCGGGATAATCTACGTGTGCTCACGAAGATACGGTCGGGATAATCCACATGTGCTCACGAGGATACGGTCGGGATAATCTACGTGTGCTCACGAAGATACGGTCAGGATAACCGACGTGTGCTCACGAGGGTGCGGTCAGGATAATCTACGTGTGCTCACGAAGATACGGTCGGGATAATCCACGTGTGCTCACGAGGATACGGTCGGGATAATCTACGTGTGCTCACGAAGATACGGTCGGGATAACCCACGTGTGCTTACGAGGGTACGGTCGGGAAGCGGTTACGGTATGGTAGGTTTGCCCCACTCCGAACGAGGTCAATGAACTGGCCCATAGGCGCAGTAGTGGGGTAGCGGTCAATGACCCTTGGCTATTTATATCGCGGTCGTTGAACTCGAGTTTTACGACGCGTGTTAGTCGCAAAGCTATCTTACTATACTACGAGTCTTAAACCTAATGATTAATTATACTTGTTAACTTAATAATTATTGTGCTAAATGATTAATTAGCGCGTGCAATTATTGCGCGTCGCAAAAGCATATCCCAGCTGTTCGTTATAGCCTCAATTCAACACAATGACAGAAACAATAAAATAGCTCAGTTGGTAGAGAGCAAGCCTCCGGAGTTAATGATCGGAGGTTCTAATCCCCAAACGAGAAATTTTTTTTAATTTTTTTTAATATTTCATAAATTTTTCTACGTTTAGAAAAATATTATTAATCTATTCTAGGACATTTATTCAACTTTTAGACAAAACAGATTTTGTAGGTTATTTTTCAACGTTGCTTAGACGTTGTTCTAACGTTGTTGCTAAGATAACGTTGCCACAACGTTGACACAACGTTGTGTGCTAGTATGGATATATATAGTCCGAAGCGGAAAAAAGGTACGCCGAAGGCTAAGGTAGCGGCCGCTGAGGTAACCTCAGCCAACCAAGCGAGCCTGACGTCGTCGACCGCATCACCAAGATGCTAAAGGATGCGCTGCGGCCCATCGTCTCCCAATTGTCGTCGACGGCTCGACAGTCTCGTAGGAGAAGCCCAAGGTCCGGCTCTCCGAAGAAAGGCTCGCCGGCCAACCGATCTCCGAAGAGTAGGAGGTTTGCAGAACTAATGGCCCGAGCAAGAGCTCCGGACATAGGTAGAAGAAGAAGAGTGCTAGTCCACCGAGGGAAAAAGAGAAGAAACAGCCGAAGAACCGAATGGGCTCGACTTTCAATCCGACTATGCCTCTTACCTGCGGTGGCTGCGGGAAAATTTGCTATTCCCGCAGGTACTGTCCGGTGTGCTCGGGAAACGCCAAAGGGAGCAGTTAATCGGGACGAAAACCGCGACCCAAGAGCTTGAGTCCCCGCTGTCCCAGGTGAATTCGGAACAGACCCGCTCCGACCAAAAGGACGGTTTAGAAAAGAGCGGAAATGGGCCTTAAAAGGAGGAACGGTCCCAAGGAGCCAACAGACCAACCTCATCTTATAAACCAGAGGATGAGAGTCGTTGGTGGCTTCTCGTGGAGATTGAAGGCTTTCGTATAAAAGCCTTATACGACCCCGGAGCCTCCACAACCGTGATGAGACTAAGTGGTCTGCAAATCGCCGCAGCATTGGGCAAGGAGCTCATTATGGTGAATGCAGGATGCGTGAAGATGGCCGATGGTAGTTACCAAACGCTAAACGGTCACGTGAGCATAGCTTTCACTGTCGGGAATGAGACACGTGAAATAAGAGTAGCGATCATACCAAATCTTGACGCCGAATGATACGTAGGTGTAAACTGCGTACGAGCATTCAGAGTCATATTGGATCCGAATAGCGATCGACTGTTCCTCAAGGACAGCAAGCAGCAGATCCAGTTCGAAGTTGCTGGCAGTGGAGGTATGGCCACCCTCTCGTCCACTGGAATAGCGGACGCAACCGAGGCGGAAAGAGAAGAGCTGCGAGCGCTAGTAAGCAAGGTGCTGTCTAATACTTCTCCCAAAATCGGGCGTACCCAACTCATCAAGCACTCGATTGGCGTGGAATCTGCTCGCCCGATAAAGCAGAAGTATTACCCGGTGTCGGAGAAGATCCAGGAGAAGATGCACCAACAACTCCGAGAGATGCTAGATTTAGAGATCATAGAACCCTCGGACAGCCGTTGGTCAAGCCCCGTGGTGATGGTACGCAAGGAGAACGGATCACGTCGGTTTTGCATTGACTTTAGGAAAGTCAATGCGCTAACGAAACCAGACGCTTATCCCATCCTGTTTATGCAGGATATCTTGCGCAAGCTGAAGAGATGTCGGTACATTAGTACTCTGGACATGAACTCAGCGTACTATCAAATACCTCTCCAGAAGGAATCGCATTCTTATACGGCTTTCACAGTCCCGGGGATGGGACTGTATCAGTTTAAGCGGATGCCATATGGATTGGCATACGCTGGCGCGACCTTCCAACACATGATTGACCAAGTTGTTGGTACTGATCTCGAGCCCAATGCCTTTTCTTACCTCGATGACATTATTATAGTCACCGAGACATTTGAAAGGCACAAGAAATATCTCGAGATGGTGCTGAAAAGACTGACCGAAGCTAACTTGACAGTAAGTATAGACAAGTGTGTCTTTTGTCAAGATGAGGTGAGATATCTTGGTGTGCTGGTCAACACATATGGAATTCTTCCCGACCCAGCCAAGACAGAGCCTATAAATGTATATCTGGCTCCCAAGAACCTCAAACAGTTTCGACGATTCCTCGGCATGGCGTCGCGGTATCGGCGTTTTATACCGAATTACGCTACGATTGCCAAACCGCTTACCCGTCTCTCAAAGAAGAACCAAGGGTACGAGTGGTTAGATGAACAGGAGCAAGCCTTTCAGCAGCTGAAGGCCCTGATCATGACTGCTCCAGTTCTTCAACATCCCAGTGCAGATGGACTGTTTAGCCTGCACACGGACGCGAGCGATACCGGCATAGGAGCCGTGCTCGTCCAAGAGATAGACAAAGAGGAAAGAGTCATTGAGTTTGCCAGTCGCATTCTCACAGCACCCGAGAAGAATTATAGCGTTATGGAGAGAGAATGCTTGGCTGTGGTCTGGGCTATTAATAAGTTCAGACCGTACATCGAAAGGTACCATTTCAAAGTGATAACAGATCACAGTAGTCTGCACTGGTTGTGTAATACGAGAAATCCAACCAGCCGACTAGCGGGATGGGCTCTAGAGCTTCAAGCTCATGACTTTGTCGTTGAGCACAGAGAAGGAGCTCTGCGTCACGTTCCCGATGTCCTATCTCGCAAGTATGAAGACGATGAGCCTACGGTAGCAGCAATGTCGTGGGCTCAAACTACTGAAGATCCTTGGTATCTAGACAGGATCAAGAACGTTTCCGACAGACATCGTGATTTCCCCGACTGGAAACTAGTCGGAGGAAATCTATACATCTATCACCCCGACAAAGAATTAGGGGAAGTGATGTATGACGAGCAAGCATGGAAGCTGGTCGTACCCGTAGAAAATCGCCACTCTATTCTGAGGGAGTGTCACGATGACCCCTCAGCTGGCCATCTCGGAAGAGGAAAGACATTCGCCTGCGTGGCCCAAAACTATTATTGGCCACGGATCTACGCAGAAGATGCGGATTACGTCAGGCGATGTCAAGTGTGCCAGCAATGTAAGGTCGAGCAACGTGCTCCTTCAGGATTAAAGACCATGGCAGGTGGTAGCCGTGGATACGAATACATTCTAGTATTCTAGTATTTATTCACGCGCTGGATTGAAGCAATCCCAATAAGAAAAGCTAACGCAAAGACGATAGTCCGCGAGCTTCACGAACGGGTGATTAACCGGTTCGGCACCCCGGAAGTATTTCATTCGGACAACGGGACCGAGTTTAAAAATAAACTCGTAGACGAATACTTCGAAATTAAGAAAGTGTATCATTCGACGACACCCCCTTATCACGCACAGGCCAATCCTGTCGAGAGGGCCAATCGAACCCTTAAGAGAATAGTGGCGTCGTATATCCAGGATAAGCACATCGACTGGGACGACAAGCTGCCAGAGTTAGTCTTTGCTCTCAACACAGCGGTGTAAAGTTCTACTGGTCGCCAACCCGAGGCGCCTAGTACAGTTCGTCGAGGACAAGACCGGCTTGTTCAGAAACAGTTTGAGTTTCGAAGGCTGCAGGATCGGAACGACAAAATCAAACAGTTGCCAAGAGAACGCAAATCGTCAGTCAGCTGCCAGTAAGGCCCGGCAAGCCGAAATCTTCAACTCACGACGAAGGCCAGCGGAATTCGAGGTAGGAGAACTGGTGTGGAAACGCAACCGGATCCTCTCTTCCAGCGCACAAGGTATCTCGGCTAAGATTGCTCCGAAATACACAGGGTCGTATTTAATCATCATATGTCATACATATGTCATACAAGATGATAAAGGGGATCAAGAAGTATCTCACATCGAGCATCTCAACAGATACGTCCCCGAAACTGATGTTGAGTCAACTGAAGAGGATCAACGTGAGCAACCTGAACCGCCGAGAGATCAACAAGTGATGTGCGACCCGCCTGTAGCGAGCGAATGCTCCTCTCCGAGAGAGAATAATGCGAGCGAGACCCCTGGCGAGGAACTCGGTGTAATCTGCGCAAGACCTCGCGTACGTCTTTAGATAGGTCACGCGTTACCAGACGACAGCATGGTCGTCCCCGGAAAGCAACCGCGACCGTAAAGCGCCGATCACCCGTAGAGCGATCTGCCAATGCGGATTCTGAACGAGTTCCCCCGAGACGAGGACGAGGGCGTCCTCCAGGCTCACGACCGAAGCGGACATAAAGCACCAGCAGCGGCCGAAGGCTGAGGCAGCCTTCAAAGAGGCTGCCTTTGAATCGATTTTTACCTGTAGCCCAGCCTTCAACGAGCGGAACGGGAGATTCTAACGAACCTAGTTGTCCGCTCTGTCGCTGCAAAGAGATCCATCGCCTGAAAAAGTTTTTTCACATCCTGTTAAACCTGATCAAGAGTAACTCGTTAACCCTCTTTTCCGTTCCTTGAGGGACAGAGTCCACATACAGAGTATGCGGAATCTGGAAGAGGGGTATAACGGTAAGCGAGTTACCAATCAGGTAAGCAACGCGAAAGAGAATATACAGCGCGGCGCGGCGCACCAACGCGCGAAAATCGTGCGCGTCCAGCTGGCATTACCGATATAGCGCGCGCACGATGTAAATACAGGCCGAGATAACGGTCTCTTTTGTCGTGTTTTATTGGAGAAGTGTGGGTGTGTGTGTCATACGATTTGGGTGCGGACAGGCTTCCCCCACACGAGCTACCACGCCGACCAGAGCCATACGCCTCCACCACTCCGGATTTCGTCCACGGAAAAGACGAAATATCGAGGCCAATTCGCCCAAAAGAGTGAGAGAGAAAGAGAGATTGACGGGGAGATAACGCGCTTTCCTTCCCGCCGTTTCAACGTATTTCGAGCGGTTCTCGTGAATACAAAGGTGAGTGGTGGTGCGGTCCTCTTTTTCCCCCTATCGTGACAAATCCCGCCTGGGTAGACAGGTCTGTGGTTCGCGAGAACCACTTCACGAGAGGAGGCGCGCGTGACGTAGGCAGCCTCTACGTCAGAGTTCCCTACGTCAGAGATACATACGTCAGACGGTGTGACGTATAGCCATCTGGTTAAGCAGCCGATCATTCCCGGATCGGTTGCTTATTCCTTACCCGTTAATATGTGTTAAGGAAATATTTTCGCGCTGACCTCGGGGGTAGTCATCGGTACGACTTCCCTTAAATTGTTAAAGTTGATTTATTTTTGTTTGATTATTTATTGAATAAATTGACTCGGCGTGACGATCTTTCTCGCCGACTAACGTAATATATCGATTGTTGATAACGTTTTTACCGGTCATAGTCCTATCCCACGAATAGCGCCCTCTCCGGTGTTTATTCTAGTTAGCAATTTTGGGCATAGGGCCAAACACACAAAATTAAAGTCAAACGAGGTGTTTGACGTTGTTAACGGTATTGCACGGGAATCATAGTGATTCCCGGCCGCATCGTGGGACTGTACACTTAAGGTTGGTATGTTGGGACAGATTGGGCCTGACGGGGGCCTTATATGCCCCATTAGCCCCGTTACAATATATATATGGGTGGTTCTCTGTGACATCGAAGATGAAAAAAATAAATATTGCTATAACTGTGGGAATATGTTTTAGAGGTATCCAGTAGTTCTCCTGAATTTTTTCAGATTTTTTCTGGGCCATTATTTTAAGTTACGGAGAGTCAAAGTTGACATTTTAGCACTTTTTTGCATTATATGCCCATTTTCATGAATTTTTAGCTCCCAGGGGATGCATTTTTCACTAAAAACATAAGAATGACTTTTTTTGTAAAATTTTCCAAACTTTTCATTAAAAATACTTTGAAAGACATAAATGTATGCTGTCACACTCTTGTAAGCCATTTAAACCTTAAATAGTGAAAATCAGCAATTCTGCTCCGGACTCTGGTAACCGAATACTGTCTAAAAGATGTCTTTTTATAGTCAGAAACTGCCTAAAAATTTTCAGAGTGGGTCTAAATCATTAAGATCACTTATGGTCAAAATATCCGGGAAAAGTGCCCGAAATATTAATAGAAATGTATTTTTGTTGCCTTTTAACGATGAATCTAGTAGCATGATCATTGCAAAAAAATTTGTGCACTTACCTTGGAGTGGTAGAAACGTATCTTCACTTGTTTCAGTATCCATCTAATCCCCTGTAAGCTGCTACAAATACAAATATTATTATAAAATTATAAAAATATATTTTTTAAACATTTATAATGCTTGATTTTTAGTTTTACATCCCTTACATGAATTATAATACTAATCTGAATGATTACTATAAAAGTATCAACAATATTATTATTATTATTCAGCAATACGTTGTTTAGATTTCACAAACTTGTCACTGTCACGTTATCATATTATTCATTATAATTATATATCCGATTTATTTATATATCTTTTGTATTAAATACGTATATTCAGTTATTGTAATAATCATGTTTATATATTTATAGTAATCCTTCAGATTAGTATTATAATTCTTGTAAGGGATGTAAAACTAAAAATCCAGCATAATAAATGTTTAAAAAATTATTTTTTATAATTTTATAATAATATTTGTATTTTTAGCAGCTTACAAAGGATTAGATGGATACTGAAACAAGTGGAGATACTTTTCTACCACTCCAAGGTAAGTGCACAAATTTTTTTGCAATGATCATGCTAATAGATTCATCGTTATAAGGCAACAAAAATACATTTCTATTAATATTTCGGGCACTTTTCCCGGATATTTTGACCATAAGTGATCTTAATGATTTAGACCCACTCTGAAAATTTTTAGGCAGTTTCTGACTATAAAAAGACATCTTTTAGACAGTATTCGGTTACCAGAGTCCGGAGCAGAATTGCTGATTTTCACTATTTAAGGTTTAAATGGCTTACAAGAGTGTGACAGCATACATTTATGTCTTTCAAAGTATTTTTAATGAAAAGTTTGGAAAATTTTACAAAAAAAGTCATTCTTATGTTTTTAGTGAAAAATGCATCCCCTGGGAGCTAAAAATTCATGAAAATGGGCATATAATGCAAAAAAGTGCTAAAATGTCAACTTTGACTCTCCGTAACTTAAAATAATGGCCCAGAAAAAATCTGAAAAAATTCAGGAGAACTACTGGATACCTCTAAAACATATTCCCACAGTTATAGCAATATTTATTTTTTTCATCTTCGATGTCACAGAGAACCACCCATATATATATATTATCCTAGAGGAAATTGGTGAATATTCACTAATTAATTATTCATTTCTTAAATCTATAAGTCAGTGGATATTTACTTATTGAATTAGTGAATATACATTATTTAAATAGTGAATATTGACTAATTAATTAGCGAGTATTCTTTTATTGGAAAGTAAATATTCATTTTTAAAATGATAAATATTGACTTTAATATTACTGATTACTCCATTTATAAATTATAAATATTGTACGTAACTACGTTACTGTACGTATTTCGAAGAGTTTTGATTAATCTGTACAGAGAAAAAATTATTATATTGTGTAAGATCAAAAGTTAACGATAACAAATTTCAAAATTTCAAAAGTTGCCTTTAGCAAGTTAATATATTGATATTTATATGAATAATTTTGAACAATAGGAATTTAAAAATGTATGAGTATTAATAATACATTCATTGCGGCAAATATAACTTTTCTGATAAGTAATTTATTATTCTTTACTTGTATTTAACTTTCTTGCATCTCAGACTATAATATTTCACGAAAGTCTGAAAAGAAACATAAATCATTCAAATTCTAACAAATTTGCTTCGCACATGCCAATTTCTAGAAGGCGCAGGGAAGCTAAGCGAATGCTTATTTATCCGCACAAGCTAATTAAGTATCTATTTTAAACCTACATTCCCATATAACCTAAACTTTTCTCTACATCCACCTACGCGCACTGTACATAAACCCTGCCCACCATCACAATGCTAATAACCCTCCCCAAGTCACACGAACACACACTGTCAGTGGAGTATACGTGGGACGTCTATCAAGAACCCAGCTCATATCTAGGACTTCCAGACACCTGTTGTGGGAGGTTAAAGAAGCAGCCCCGCACAGGGATTTCTAATAACCTGGTAAGCACTGAGGAGCTGATCTTGAAGTTGTCAGCTGCCAGGGCGAAGAGAGATATCACACACTGTGAAAATAATACCATTTGTGTTAGTATATGCTAGAGGAATTAAGGACAAGGATACAAAAAGCAATAACCCGGAGCTGTAGAGGAATAGTTGTGGCAACCTTGGGGTTCGGTATCAACCAGGAAATAAGAATTAAATAACAACAACGCTGAACCATCAACGCTGTAGAATACCAGATGTTGCAGGAGTCTTGCTGAGCCACGGAGAGACGGTCAAACAGCCGCGCGCCAGAGTTCTGCGGCCCACTGTCTTGACTGGTTACCTGATGCGATATGAAGCCGCAGCTACCTATCGAGTGTGCTCGAACGAATGGGAAAGAGAGATTTGATTCGATTCGATTCGATTCGATTCGATTCGATTTGATTTTGAAAGGTTTGGCCTTTCTGGAATAGAAACCTCGTAGGCACTAATTGAAAAAATACATTGTTGATACAATTTAAGTAAAATTACATAACAAAATTAAAAAATAAAATAAAAATATAAATAGAAAAATGATACAATTAAAAATAAAAATAACCTATTTACAATATTCGTATTTACAATATAAGACTAGTTAACAAATAATTTAGCACATGATTGATCGCTCGCAAATAAATAAATAAATATCACTAGCCAACGGATTACTTATACAGCTTCCTCGAGGTGTGGGATGGTCGGTGGTGTAATACCCTCGGTCATGACTCGTGCAGACCAGGCTGTCTTGTCGAGCCCAAACAGATGATTAAAGAGAAGAGTTTTGAAGTTGTCTTTGAATGAGGGATTGAAGGTGATGGAAGGAAACTGATTTGTTGTAATAGCGCAACAAGTGTAAGACCCCGTGAACACGCCTTGAGATTGCCATGACTTGCTTTGACCAGTCGTGGCTAGGAGTGATCATAACTCCAAGTAATTTTACCGCATTTTCATACTTTAAATAATCATCACATAGTCTGACTCTCGGAGCAGTGTCCAGTTTGATACGAGCCAAATAAGCCTGACTTCCCAAGATGAAAACCTCCGTCTTTTCCACATTTATTTTGAGACCGTTATTAATCGCCCAGATAGCTATTGCGTTCGCATCATGTGAAACACGTTGAACTCCAGTATCAAGGTCTGATGGAAAAAACGAATAGTAAACGGCAAATAACATATAGTCGCAGTATTTAAGGGTCCTGGGCAAATTGTAAATAAAAACGAAGAATAGACAGGACCTAGGACACTGCCCTAAGGTACACCAGCGTTCACCTCGAGCCAATCCGACGACATGCTAATCTCGTCCACCACGGCCCGTGTTTACCCAATTAAATACAGTATCGGAGCAGTCGATATCGTTCAACTTCCGGATAAGTCGATAGTGAGGTACAGTGTCAAAGGCTTTAGAGAAGTCGAACAAGACCAGAATCGTGATCATCCTACAATCGATAGCCCTTCTTACATCATCAAGTACACCTAAAAGAGCTGATTGAGTACTATGTCCCTTTCGGAACCCCGTTGCCTGGCTGATAATAAATAATTATTTTCGAGATACTCAACCAGCTGATCGTGCACTAATATTTCTAGAATCTTCGAGAGCTCACAGAGTTTGGCTATCGGTCTTGTGTCCGAGCACGACTCTATCCTGCCCGATTTCGCCAACAGAAATAGTATTACCCTCTGCCAGCATTCAGGAAAGTAACCAGAGGAAAGCGTATCATTAAATAAATCGTTGTGGTTCAAGTAATTTAATCATTTTGGTTGCAATGCCATCGACACATGCGGTCTTCGAGAAAGCTCTAAAGATGGCCCGCTGAACTTTTTTGGCTGATATGGTGTGAAATGAGAATGAAGAAGATGAGGGTGATAAATGACATAAATTAGTTAGGATGGACGCGCATGATTGTATGATTTAGCGTAATCGGAAGCAGAACCCGAATTGCGAAAAAGTCTGAACACCACGTTTCTGGCTTTAATATCAATCTAATGTCTTGTGCAACCCATGGTCTGTACTTGGCTTTAATGGTACTTAGTTTAATGGCATCATGCCCTGCCGCAAAGGGAGCAATTGATTTATTATAAATAAATTCTGGTACTGGTTCACGAACCAGGAAAAGATCTAGGAGTCACCCTAGACTCCCCCTCAGCATATTTGCTGCCTCTGAGGTCACGCAATTTAAAGGACCATCCCTCACCTTGCGCATATATATATTAAGGTTAATTACTACAGGCCTCGCATAGCCTAATTCCTTACTTCCACGGATCGCCGCTTGCCAAAGGTCAAAAACAGGTTTTAGACAGAGTGGTCGGATAAATAAATTATTTTCACCTCCTTCTCCAAAAATGCTATGGGCCGTTTTACCCTTTAAAAGGAATGCCTTCTCAATCACCGCATCTCTGGCTGCAGCTGACGATAAACGAAAAACCACTCCTCTAGATCGCGGTGTAACTTTTGTTCCGTCGTCAAGTCGAACAGAGTTCCCTTGGACAGTCTTTTTTCTCGTGAACGTGCCGCATACTGAATTTGACGATTCAATATATGCTCCGTCCAACAAATCCACTGCATTGCCTATAACGATTGTTTATTGGAATGTCTGTATCTAATTTGCACAATTATACCAATCGTTTCGGGTTGTATAAATTGTTTTCTGTATACGCGCATGCAAGAAGAAGCTATGGTGCGTCATTCGTCAAGCGGTTCCGTCGCACCACAAGTTATAACCGCCAATCTTGAAATTTTGACATTCTACTTACAATATTTAATAATGTCCTTTTAAATATTAAAAATAACATTTTGTTAATGAGTCTCGTTGTACCACTGTAAAAATTCATACCGCTGTTTGGCGTTTATCGATTCTGGTCCATACGTCCAAAGTGGAGGTAGCGCCCTAACATAAATCTGATTTTCCGGTATTTTACATAGGTGGGGAAATGTACCTTTCTCAATGTTTCCGAATCCGTAGACTTTCGGTAACGCGTGTAGAGGCACGTGTACATAATTTAAGCTCTCCAAGAATTTTACGTGCAATATGCACATCACCACAACCTTTGAATTGAGGAGAACCATCTTTTGGTTTTTCCCTCACGTCTTTCCCCTCGGCTAAATGCTTCAGGATAAATTGTCCATCGAAACCTTGCGCGTTATGTGCAATACAAATGACTTTTTGAATATTTGGTCTAGTCTCCAGTGCCTAGTCCACAAGTGGTTTTACCGAGTCAATTTTGAATATGTATTCGCGTATACCACACACACTGCACGGTACTTGTATGTTTTCAATGTCCAAACACTCTGTACAAACTTGTTGTACAACACACAGGTTGGGCACTTGTACTGTTAGCTAATCATCACTACGCAAAGTATCAGACTGCTGAATTTCAAAATCGTAAAATAAGTATAAATATAAAATAAGTATAAAGTCGTTTTGTTTGATCTATCTGTATTATCGCTTACCGGTTGCACATAACACTCGTAGATGTCGATGAGCTCCACCTTTTTATTACAAATTTTACGGAATACCACGTTGCACGCGTGTGCCTCTTTGTCTGTAACCGAATAATTTTACTACACTTTTCACAAATTTTGATACTTTGATACACTGTACGCTTTTCACCAAAAGACAATGGACGTAAATGATTTGACAAACACGTTGGACCCAAAAATTCTCGACTACAATGACGACATTTTATTTTTACTTCGTTGACGTTAGAAAGGGGCTGTTGCAAACACCCTAAACACTTGTGCGGACACTTGTAATTCAAACCGTTTGTTAATATTTTATTGCACGATATACAATATGCTTTACTGCTCGATACGGCTACTAAATTTAATATGGGCTAATAATATTTACTGTTTCGTAATACATAATACGTAGATAATACTTTACAACATTACCCACACCGTAAATTATTTCCTTACCGTCAAAAAGTGGTTTATCTCTTCGAGCAAAGCCTTGAAACGAATATACAATTATTACCACGTCAAAACATAGCATAATATTGTTGGAACAATGTGAGTTTAAATGTACCACAACCCGATGCTGGCACTACAACACCAATAGTTTTTACTACTTTCTCAGCTTGCTCCTTTTGATATTTACCGCTGCTATTACGGATTTGAACCCAATTTTTATGCAATGCACAGCTACGAACATTACCGCGTACAGCGTGCGCGTGTACAACAACACTCTCCGGTGTAAGTTTAACTCGACCACGTTCTGGAGGTACAGGAATGGTATTTACAGTTGCCTGTAACGTGTCGTCAATTTCAAAACTATTATTACTTTGTACAGCGCTTGACAACAGGTCAAATAGGTCATCTGGTTCAAAATCGCGCATAAGTCTAAAGGAGATCCAGACCGGCGAGTGGGTTGACAGATTCGTTACCAGCACGTTCTACACCCCTTCCGCACTGATAATTTAGTCTATAAACTGTAAATTAGTGATTCAATCTGCAATCAGTAATAATGCAACATGTGTATACATTTTTTTTATTTACAGTCGTCGGAATCTGATGACGATGGTTCATCAACTGTGTCGGTACTAGATACGTCGACTCATAAGTAGTCAAAAATTGTTGTGTTGACGTAGACGACTGTGGACCCACACTCAATAAAGTCTCATCCCCTTCGATATCGTTCATCATTTCGTCAACGGCTAAAAATACTAAATATTGAAAGAAAGGAGTCCGCCAATAAGTATAAAGACGTTCCAAGACGTATAAATCATGCCTCATCTTTTACTTTTACTAGCGATATTTCATTTGCAAAAAAAATGATTTTCGGGAAATGAAAGGAAAAGCCAAAATTAACCGACAAAGTTTCATTTTTAACATTGCAAGTATATCTATATATACAAATTTTGAATGTATATAGATATACTTCAAATGCTTTCCGTTGGCGGTCTCCTTTGTATTTTATATTGGTTTTTTTAAGCGATCTTGTAGGGCAATTCACAGGATGTTGAATAAAATTAACAGCTTTTTTTATTAAACATTGCGACGTTTCATCTGAAAATATAATCAAACGAATCGTCGCGATTTTTAATAAAAAAAGGTGTTAATTTTATTCAACATCCTGTGAATTGCCCTACAAGATCGCTTAAAAAACCAAAATAAAATAATGGAGGGTTACTATCCACAACTTTGTATTTTATATTTTTAAACGTGTTTAACTCGATACGTATCAACAAGAGCATGATACTGTTACATAAAATCTTGCACTCGACAATCTTGGTGCGCGCCTCGTTTTAAAATACATGTACCGAGAATCAAAACTATTTCTTTAGTATTTCCAAAAATGCCACGACTATTCATAAATATTAAAGTGCGAATACTGCACAAATTTATAACGTACTTGAGTTTGTTAATTAGATCCACAAAACCTAAAACTACTTGCAAAATTATCAAAAGCACCAATACCACCAATACGTAAAAAAACAAAAATTAAAACATTATCAAATTTGCTCTGACAATGTAAGTGCTGCGATTGCACTTTAAATTTTCGCGTCAACTCTCGTCAATGCTACACATACGAAAAATAAATCTTCCGTAAAATGAAATATCATCGCCTTTAACCGATTAATTACGTCGATAAAACATTAAAAATAGCAAAAGTAACTCTGTCCAATTAATTTCACATCATTACGATATCATTTATGGATAACACGAGAAGACACAAACAAATACCCTTATACCGCGACTTGATCCAATCGATATAAATGATCGATAATCGATATCTTTGCAAATAATTGTAACACCGCTTTAATTCATATGTCGGTGTATAAAGCGTTTAAATGTAGAACAATGTCTATATACGGTGATTAAGTAAAGTCGATATATCGATAATCGATGATCGATAACTCTTTGAATATTAATATTACCAATTTTTGGTATTAGCCTTTCTTAAAGTTTTACCGAAGACGAACATAAAACTCTTATACTGCGAATTGCTCAGATTGGTATTAATTAATTACGTTAATTAAAGATTAAAATTATCAGGAAACCAAAACAATGCAACAATCGCGATATTACGTTTGTAAAGTAATGTTGGAAACAGATGAGAAACCCCATACCGCGAAATTAAATCGATATTTCGTAATCAATAATTGATATTTCTACAAATAATTGTTCTATCGCTTTCTCACATATGTCGCCACATAAAGAGTTTAAAATGTAGGAAAAAATGCTTATGTCGCGAATTGATTGCGTAGTAACGATTGATGATAACTCCTTAAATATTAATCTGATCAATTCGCGGTATAACACTTTTGTTAAGTAATAGTAAAAACAAACAAAAAACTCTTATACCCCGAATTGATTGGACGAATAGTTGGTGATTGATAATCGATAACTTTTTCAATGATGGTTATAACAATTCGCGGGATAAGGGTATTTTGTTTGTCTAATCATTCGTTACAAAAGTGTAATACCGCGAATTGATCAGATTAATAGTTAAAGAGTTATCGCTTATCGATTATTGAAATATCAATTCAATCAATTCGCGGCATAACCATTTTTTCCTGTATTTTAAACATTTTATGTGGCGACATACGAGAGAAAGCGATAGAATAATTATTAGTAGAGATATTATCGATTATCGATATATTGATATTATTCAATCACCGTATGTAGACTTTATCCTACATTTTAAACACTTTATACAGCGACGTACGAATTAAAGCAAAGCTATAATTATTTGTAAAGATATCGATAATCGATCACCATATATTGATTGGATCAATTCGTGGTATAAGGGTTTTTTGTTTATCTCGTACCACACAAAAGGTTAATACCCCGAATTGATTAAATGTATATTAAAAGAGTTACCGATTACCAATTATTGAAATATGATTCGATTAAATCGTGGTGTAAAGATTTATTCTTAAATTTGAACGTTTCGCATAATGGTAATATATTATTATTATTATTATTATTATTATTGATTGAGTCGGGCCTATAAGGCCTCCGGGCGCATGGGTAGTCCCTTGGCGTCCCTTTGATGCGGTGGGCTCATTCAAAGATATTATTCCAGAAGGAAATTATTCTTGGAATGTCCTCTGCCGTAAAGTCTATACACTGCAGAAGGAATTCCCCAAGATGGGTTCTCCTTCTCTCCATGAGGGCTGGACACTTGCAGATGATATGCAGTGTTGTCTCATCCTCTAATTTACAGAATCTACATGTTGGACTTTCGCTTAGTCCTATCATATGTCTGTATTTGAGTAACGCGCCGTGACCAGTTATCACAGCTGCCACTAATCTTGCGTTCCTCTTGCTTAACTTGGAGATTTGGGAAGCCCAGGTTCCTAGCGTTTGGGGTTTAATAAAGCTTTTTGCTACACGACAGCTCGGCGCATTCTTCCAGGCCTCTTCGTGTTTCTTGGCTATCCACTCTCGGGTTATCTTTACGAATTCCGAGTTGCAGATGCCAACAATTGGCTCCGGTCTAATGAACCGTTCCCTGCTTGCTTGTTTGGCAAGTCTGTCTGCCACTTCGTTTCCCCTGATGCCAATGTGACTTGGCACCCATAGTAAGGTCATAGAGCGGCAGCCAGCCAGTTCATTCAGAGCATGGTGGCACTCCGTCACCAGTTGGGATCTGTTGACAGGTGCGTCCAGGGCTTCTAAAGCACTCCTACTGTCCGAGCAGATATACAGATGCTCCCTGGATTTGTAGGAGGCCGCCCAGTGTGTACAGTAGATGATGGCCAGCAGCTCCGCTTGGTGCACAGTCGTGTACGCTCCGAGTGGTATCTTCTGTCTTTTTCCATCCCTCTTTCTGTAGACACCGGCTCCTGAGCCTCCCGCATTCTTTGAGCCGTCTGTATACCAGACCTCTCCAGATGCGGGAAGTTGAGCCTTTTGAGATGTCCAGTCTTCTTTTGAAGGAAGACTGATCCTGTATTTCTTGTCAAAGAGGTGGACAGTAGTCGCCTTGTCCATGGGCATGTCTTGCAGGCCTCCATAGAAGTTGGCTCCCAATATCTTCCCCCTTTCCTCCGCCCCTCCTACAACTCTGAGGAGTCCTTTGGCTGCCTCTGCTTCAATCGTGAGGGCTAAGGGCTCTATGCCCAGAAGAGCCCCTAGGGTAGCCGTCGGCGAAGCCTTAGCCGTTCCCAGGGCGCATCTCAGCACAAGGCCTCTCAGCCTCTCTAATTGAGAGATTGCAGATCTGAGTGCTATTCTCTCCCCCCATATTGTAGCTGCATACAACAGTCTGGGTTTGAGAACTGCATTGTACAACCATTTTTGTGGCTGGTTTTAGTCCCCAATTTCTACCAATGGCCCTTCTGAGCTGCCAGAGTCCATTGATAAATTTTCGGCTTTTATCCTCAAGATGCCTCTTCCATGACAGTTTGCTGTCAAAGATGACTCCGAGGTATTTCATCTCTTTTGATATATTAAGAGACTGACCATTAAGTTTTAGGGCAAAGTTCGCGGCATAACCATTTTTCCTGTATTTTAAACATTTTATGTGGCGACATACGAGAGAAAGCGATAGAATAATTATTAGTAGAGATATTATCGATTATCGATATATTGATATTATTCAATCACCGTATGTAGACTTTATCCTACATTTTAAACACTTTATACAGCGACGTACGAATTAAAGCAAAGCTATAATTATTTGTAAAGATATCGATAATCGATCACCATATATTGATTGGATCAATTCGTGGTATAAGGGTTTTTTGTTTATCTCGTACCACACAAAAGGTTAATACCCCGAATTGATTAAATGTATATTAAAAGAGTTACCGATTACCAATTATTGAAATATGATTCGATTAAATCGTGGTGTAAAGATTTATTCTTAAATTTGAACGTTTCGCATAATGGTAATATATTATTATTATTATTATTATTATTATTGATTGAGTCGGGCCTATAAGGCCTCCGGGCGCATGGGTAGTCCCTTGGCGTCCCTTTGATGCGGTGGGCTCATTCAAAGATATTATTCCAGAAGGAAATTATTCTTGGAATGTCCTCTGCCGTAAAGTCTATACACTGCAGAAGGAATTCCCCAAGATGGGTTCTCCTTCTCTCCATGAGGGCTGGACACTTGCAGATGATATGCAGTGTTGTCTCATCCTCTAATTTACAGAATCTACATGTTGGACTTTCGCTTAGTCCTATCATATGTCTGTATTTGAGTAACGCGCCGTGACCAGTTATCACAGCTGCCACTAATCTTGCGTTCCTCTTGCTTAACTTGGAGATTTGGGAAGCCCAGGTTCCTAGCGTTTGGGGTTTAATAAAGCTTTTTGCTACACGACAGCTCGGCGCATTCTTCCAGGCCTCTTCGTGTTTCTTGGCTATCCACTCTCGGGTTATCTTTACGAATTCCGAGTTGCAGATGCCAACAATTGGCTCCGGTCTAATGAACCGTTCCCTGCTTGCTTGTTTGGCAAGTCTGTCTGCCACTTCGTTTCCCCTGATGCCAATGTGACTTGGCACCCATAGTAAGGTCATAGAGCGGCAGCCAGCCAGTTCATTCAGAGCATGGTGGCACTCCGTCACCAGTTGGGATCTGTTGACAGGTGCGTCCAGGGCTTCTAAAGCACTCCTACTGTCCGAGCAGATATACAGATGCTCCCTGGATTTGTAGGAGGCCGCCCAGTGTGTACAGTAGATGATGGCCAGCAGCTCCGCTTGGTGCACAGTCGTGTACGCTCCGAGTGGTATCTTCTGTCTTTTTCCATCCCTCTTTCTGTAGACACCGGCTCCTGAGCCTCCCGCATTCTTTGAGCCGTCTGTATACCAGACCTCTCCAGATGCGGGAAGTTGAGCCTTTTGAGATGTCCAGTCTTCTTTTGAAGGAAGACTGATCCTGTATTTCTTGTCAAAGAGGTGGACAGTAGTCGCCTTGTCCATGGGCATGTCTTGCAGGCCTCCATAGAAGTTGGCTCCCAATGTCTTCCCCCTTTCCTCCGCCCCTCCTACAACTCTGAGGAGTCCTTTGGCTGCCTCTGCTTCAATCGTGAGGGCTAAGGGCTCTATGCCCAGAAGAGCCCCTAGGGTAGCCGTCGGCGAAGCCTTAGCCGTTCCCAGGGCGCATCTCAGCACAAGGCTTCTCAGCCTCTCTAATTGAGAGATTGCAGATCTGAGTGCTATTCTCTCCCCCCATATTGTAGCTGCATACAACAGTCTGGGTTTGAGAACTGCATTGTACAACCATTTTGTTGTGGCTGGTTTTAGTCCCCAATTTCTACCAATGGCCCTTCTGAGCTGCCAGAGTCCATTGATAAATTTTCGGCTTTTATCCTCAAGATGCCTCTTCCATGACAGTTTGCTCTCAAAGATGACTCCGAGGTATTTCATCTCTTTTGATATATTAAGAGACTGACCATTAAGTTTTAGGGCAAAGTTAGTGGCCCATTTGTATTTCTTGGTGAAGACAACTACCTCAGTTTTATCCGGGTTGACATTAAGCCCTTTATCTTTGCACCATTTTGCAACAAGGTTTATTGCCTGTTGAAGACGCTCCAAGACGGTTTGCAGGAAGGGTCCACGTCCGATGATTAAAATGTCATCAGCATAGCCCACTACTTGGTGACCATTACTTGATAGCGTATCTAATAAGTTATCTACTACAAGACACTATAGGAGGGGTGATATCACCCCTCCTTGTGGGCAACCTGAGTTAACATTGCCTCTGATAGTGGTGTCCCCTTTGGTAGATTCCAGCAGGCGGTTTCCTAGCATGTGGCATGTCCATTCAACAAGCATCTCGGGAATTCCGTGATCAATCATTGCTGACTTGATGACCCCCCGAGACGTATTGTTGAAGGCCCCTATGTCCATTGCAACCGCCACTGCGAATTCTCCACATTCAAGTTGTTTATGGATGAGCTGCTTAGCCCTATATAGAGCGGTCTCCGTTGAGTGTCCTGCTCTGTAGGCATGTTGATCCTTGTTCAGAGACTTGTTTTTCAAGACCCCGTCCCTTAAGAATCTATCTACCAGCCTTTCCAAACTCTTTAGTATGAATGAGGTCAGACTGATAGGCCGAAAATCCTTCGGTGTGGTGTAACTTTGTCTTCCCGCTTTCGGGATGAAAACCACCCTCACTCCCTGCCACGCTACAGGCACGTGACCAAGAACGAGGCTGGCTCTGAAGATCTTTATCAGCGGCCCTAGGATACAATCCTCTGCCCTCTGAAGAAGAACCACAAAAATTTCATCCGTACCAGGGGATTTGTAGGGTCGAAAGGAGCGTATAGCCCATTTCACCCTATCTTCAGTGATAATAACCTTTGCCAGGTCTTGATGGCAGCGCTTCTGCAACGCCTTCCATCTGTTCCTGAAATCGATTATTTTCCTGTTATCAGTTCCTAGCTCCGAGAAGCCTGGGAAGTGGCTACTGATCAGGTACACTAGGGTATCCTCGTCAGAAAGTGAGAACTTATTATCTGGAAGCTTGAGCCAGCCAAGGGCAGCTTCCGGGTTCTTGGACAGAATCTTGTCCAGTCTTGAAGCCTCGTTTCCGCCCTCAACCTCCTCGCAGAAAGGGTAATATAACAAAACGATAAAATAATTAATTAGCTTTATCTGGTCGTAAAGAGTTTATCTTTCCTCCAGTAACAAAGAATAAAGATTTCTCGTTTTTAAACATGAAATATTGACGTATACATCAAAGCGAATTAATGGACGATTGTAAAAACGAGTCGAGACACCATTTAGATTTACATTTCTGTAAAAATAAATTTAGAGCTATATTCTTAACTATTTTGTTCGTCAACGTAGTTACAATTATAGTTCCAAATTTTTTGCTCTCACACACATAAGTATAATTTTGTTTTTTTTCTTCTCATTTTTCTCATTGTCGGTTAATTTAAAATCTGTACTTTTATAAATTGCATAGGATAACAATTTTTTGAATTGTTACTGTACTATTTTGTTTGTCAAAAGAATTCAGTCTTGGATTGGTCCAGGTATCAATTTACAATTTTACAATCAAGTAAATGGGAAGAAGTCGTTCTGAAAAGATTTGATTAATATTTGTAATCGGTTTGAAATAGTATTTTTTTATCATCTAAATATTTTTGGATTTAAAAGATTTTTGTCAATTGCGAAGGAGAAAAGGTCGTAAAATATCTGAATTGCTTTAGGGCTGCTGTGCGGGAATTCTGCCGACCTCCTCCGTTGCATCAACAAGTAGAGATGGCATATTTTCAACTGAGACCAGAGTGCCGTAAATACATGTCCTCGAGATGCATAAATAATTTCGAAGACATAATGAGGTACGGCAAAGAATATGAACATCATCTGATATGGGACAAGAAATTTGCGGAATCCACACCAAGAGAACAAATTCATATTCCACAAGTCTTCCCAAAACGTAATGCGTTCAAAGTTTCGGGAAATGTTGCCGCAATAATTGAGAATAAAAAGAGCCAACCAGCTCCTTAGCTATCTCCACCACCGAAGCAGAAGACGTTGAAAACGTAAGTCAAAGTCATAAAATATTAATAAGGCGAAACAATCTTCGATAAACAAACAGACAGAGTCAAAGCAGCAACAATATAATGGTGCAAGGCCGAAACAATACGTTGCTCAAGACAAACAACAATTGTCTACACGTTTTAACGTAAGCGAGGTATGATACATGACGACCCTATGCAGAGGCAGACACAGGGCTCTGGATCGCAAAGGAATTCGAATAGTCCCTTCTTTGGCATATGTTTCGGTATTCCGAATGTATCTAGCATACAGCAACATACAGCGGAGTTATGCCGATACAGCCTGAATACAGCGGCACTCGACTCGCTCGCGAGACGCGAGATCGAGGTGCCGCGCACGAGTACGTACTGCGCAGGCGCGCGTACGAACACGGGGCTCTCGAGCACGTTGAGAGCCAGAGCTCTACGGTCCGCCGTCCTGAACGGACAAATCTTTAACGATAGCCCGACATAGTGTCTTGTGCCTCGAAGTCGGAGAGATCGAGTACGAATGAACAAAGCGAGAGAGAAAGAGAGAGAGAGAGAGCAATAGCGTCCCAACCTGGTGTTCCGGAGACGTCGTAAAGGTTGGTGAACCATTACTCCCCTGCCGACGGTACCGCCGAGTACCGCCGAAAGTACGTGCGAGCATCCCGTCCATCCCATGCTTCCCCTTCCTCTCCCCTACAGCGAACTGGATAGTAGCAGCGGAGCACAGCTCCAAGTAATGAACGATAACCCGCGAGTTATCTGATTAGTTGCCGTGCAAACGCGGCTGGTGCCCACCCAGATAATTAATATCTTTAATTAATAAATACGTGTTTTGTTTTAATTAATTGCTGATCTTTATTTGACCTGCACCCTGATCCCCAGTGCAGCGTTACATTGGCGCCCAACGAAGTATTTTTTAAGGGATCATCCGCATTTATTTAGGATGCAGCGAAAAGTTTTTTTTTTGTTTTGTTGTAAATATTGGACCAGCATTGGCCCAACGCGTTTTCTTATATATTCCCGGTCGAAAAAAAATAAGTGAAAATTTAACTAAAAAATTTACTTAAAAATTTAGTTAAAATGGTAGCTATTATCAGTTAAATTTTCAATTACAAGGACTCTAATTTTTCAGAATAATATTTAATTAAAAATTTGTATGCTATTGGCAAGATTATAAACAGCTATATTTTTAACAGAATATCTGAATTGCTTTAGGGCTGCTGTGCGGGAATTCTGCCGACCTCCTCCGTTGCATCAACAAGTAGAGATGGCATATTTTCAACTGAGACCAGAGTGCCGTAAATACATGTCCTCGAGATGCATAAATAATTTCGAAGACATAATGAGGTACGGCAAAGAATATGAACATCATCTGATATGGGACAAGAAATTTGCGGAATCCACACCAAGAGAACAAATTCATATTCCACAAGTCTTCCCAAAACGTAATGCGTTCAAAGTTTCGGGAAATGTTGCCGCAATAATTGAGAATAAAAAGAGCCAACCAGCTCCTTAGCTATCTCCACCACCGAAGCAGAAGACGTTGAAAACGTAAGTCAAAGTCATAAAATATTAATAAGGCGAAACAATCTTCGATAAACAAACAGACAGAGTCAAAGCAGCAACAATATAATGGTGCAAGGCCGAAACAATACGTTGCTCAAGACAAACAACAATTGTCTACACGTTTTAACGTAAGCGAGGTATGATACATGACGACCCTATGCAGAGGCAGACACAGGGCTCTGGATCGCAAAGGAATTCGAATAGTCCCTTCTTTGGCATATGTTTCGGTATTCCGAATGTATCTAGCATACAGCAACATACAGCGGAGTTATGCCGATACAGCCTGAATACAGCGGCACTCGACTCGCTCGCGAGACGCGAGATCGAGGTGCCGCGCACGAGTACGTACTGCGCAGGCGCGCGTACGAACACGGGGCTCTCGAGCACGTTGAGAGCCAGAGCTCTACGGTCCGCCGTCCTGAACGGACAAATCTTTAACGATAGCCCGACATAGTGTCTTGTGCCTCGAAGTCGGAGAGATCGAGTACGAATGAACAAAGCGAGAGAGAAAGAGAGAGAGAGAGAGCAATAGCGTCCCAACCTGGTGTTCCGGAGACGTCGTAAAGGTTGGTGAACCATTACTCCCCTGCCGACGGTACCGCCGAGTACCGCCGAAAGTACGTGCGAGCATCCCGTCCATCCCATGCTTCCCCTTCCTCTCCCCTACAGCGAACTGGATAGTAGCAGCGGAGCACAGCTCCAAGTAATGAACGATAACCCGCGAGTTATCTGATTAGTTGCCGTGCAAACGCGGCTGGTGCCCACCCAGATAATTAATATCTTTAATTAATAAATACGTGTTTTGTTTTAATTAATTGCTGATCTTTATTTGACCTGCACCCTGATCCCCAGTGCAGCGTTACATTGGCGCCCAACGAAGTATTTTTTAAGGGATCATCCGCATTTATTTAGGATGCAGCGAAAAGTTTTTTTTTTGTTTTGTTGTAAATATTGGACCAGCATTGGCCCAACGCGTTTTCTTATATATATTCCCGGTCGAAAAAAAATAAGTGAAAATTTAACTAAAAAATTTACTTAAAAATTTAGTTAAAATGGTAGCTATTATCAGTTAAATTTTCAATTACAAGGACTCTAATTTTTCAGAATAATATTTAATTAAAAATTTGATTATTATTAGCTATATTTTTAACAGAATATTTAAATAAATGTTTTGTTGCCCTTAAAACAAAAATGCAGTTGAAAATTCAGTTAATTAAATATTAAATTGAAAATGTAACTATTATTAAACAAAGTTTTAATTATATAATTTGGTTATTATTAGCTATATTTTTAACTGAATATTTAACTAACTATTTAGTTGCACTGGAAACAAAAATATAGTATATTATCGCCGGAATATTTAATTAAGTATTAAATTGAAAGTTGCGGCAATTTTGGAGAAACGTTGCTGTAACGTGGAAAATTTCCGCTAATATTTTGTAAATTGACGCGATTGGTAGAAACCAACGTTGAAACAACGTCTAAGTAACGTTGAAGAGCAACGAACATTTCCCACGTGGCAACTTTCATAACGTTGAAATGTTGCTAAAATAACGTCGCGACAACGTTGTCACACCGTTGGCATCTTCAATTTAATACTTAATTAAATATTCCGGCGATAATAATTAAATTTCGTAAACGGTGTATTAATTAAATTTTTAACTATATTTTTGTTTCCAGTGCAACTAAATAGTTAGTTAAATATTCAGTTAAAAATATAGCTAATAATAATCAAATTTTTAATTAAATATTATTCTGAAAAATTTGAATCCTTGTAATTGAAAATTTAACTCATAATAGCTACCTTTTTAACTAAATTTTTAAGTAAATTTTTAAGTTAAATTTTCAGTTATTTTTTTTCGACCGGGTTAGTAAAGCGAGCGAAATAATTATTGTAAGCGTCGACGCGCGACGCAAGAGCAGCCATATTGCCCTTTCCCCTTTTCCTCAGCAAGCTCGCACACACGCGGAAGAAGCCGGTCGGCCATATTGACGGGCATATTATATTATTAAAGCACGTGTTTGAGAAATAAGTTTTTTCTTTCTTTTATATAATTTATTATTTGCACCGCTTATAAATATATGGGTAATGCTTAGTTTTTTTGGGTACGCTGGGTAGTTATTATAATAAATAAATAATTTAATTTACCTCCCCTTCTTGTTTATGCAGCTATAATAACCAAGGTTAATAATTTTTTTTTTGTTTGTTGTTTTGGTAAATTGTAAAAAACATCAGTGTATTTTACAGTTATAATAGTAACTAAAAGCTGCTTTAAGCAGTATTTATAATTTTTTTATATATATATAATTTTTCTTTTGATTATATAATACACATTGATGCTATTTTCGCACACCTTTTGCTATTATCACGTTTGGTTAAATAGTGTTTTGCAGTATATTAATTAATGCTTAGTAAAATAACACACAACTCTGCTTACATTATTTATTAATAAATAACTACAATTAAATTGCCTTACCCTATTTGTATTTTGCAACGAAAATTAATTTCACCCTCATTGCTTCCCATAATAATAGTTATTATAAAAAAATAATACTGCATAATTTTTGTTATTGTTGTTAGCTGCCTGCCTAACCCAGTGTATATTTTATTTATAAAAGCATAATTTGCACGTCCCTGGCACATATACCCCAATACTGATTGATTGTAGTATTATTAACATTAAATATTTAAGGAATATTTTGGTGTGTACATAAGGCTGTATATATTTTTTTCCCAGAATAATAACGCTGTATAAGATACAATATAATAATTGATAACACATATATATACATATTTCCTCGCTATATTTTATTTTCCCGTACTGCCCATCTGCTAATAAAGCAAGCTTATTTTTTTTTTTGCTGTTTGTGGATTGCTTAGTGAAAGTGAATCTGATTTAATTAGATTAGCTTGAAAATTGTTTTTTTTTTCTTTCATTGGTATTTTTTGATTTTTGCTTAGTATGTTTAATTTAAATTAGATATAATTAAACAAGAGCTAAGATATTTCACGGCAATCGAGCTAATAAGAGCTATTAAAAATAATATTTATTTAATTATTAAGATAAAATAAGCTACAATAATTAATCAGAATGTCTCACAACGGTGATGACCTTGATTTAATTTTAGGAGAAGACTTATCGGTGTTACGACCAGAAGTAGGTGCCGGTGTAATACGACGCAGTATAAATAATACCAGTGATGGTAGAATCACGGTATACGCGAGCAAAGTCGGAATAAATATAGATTCGGATTGTAAAATTATTAGAGATAGGTTAGCTAGGTACGAAATTAGACGTAATTTCGGACCATCGTCTGCTGACTGGAATGCAGTAGTAGACGAGGCTAACCCGATTATTGATACAGATTTGTCCCTAACGCAATCAGAAAGAGGAAATATCCCCACTATCGCTATAGATACAGCTCCAGCAAGAAATAGTAAAGCAAAACGAATGCTTTATATTCAACTGCCAACGGGACAATCATGAGGACAATACCGAGATCCAATCTCCATAAGTAATGAGAATTTGTTGTCTTTACCGGAAATGGAATACGGATCGGAAATGCTATCGGCTGTAAGGGAAAACAGCAACGCGAGAGAAAATTTACAGCGATTAAATAATAAAAATTTAAGGATAAGCAGCGCAGCAAATCGTCCTCAAGCTCAATCTACAGCATATAGATTGAGTCCACCGTCACCAGTCTGCGATAATTCAATGATGGAATTAACGCACACAATACCAAGCTTAACAACGACACAGTTAAGCATAAATTCGACTTCCTACTATCCCATCCACACATTAGCCCCTTCATCTCCCACCAACCCAGACCTAATAGATAACCCATTCACCCAATATACAGCTCCAGTTACCACATACAGTACCAATATTTATACAGATACCCGACCTAGATCAACCCAAACTATCCAACCCTCAGCTTTTCGTCCAATAAGCACAAGCCCTTTTTCCCCTATTGCACTCGTACCAAGTCCAGTAAGCCGAGCAAATACGCCACACAGCAATGAAGAACCCGAAATAGCGACCCAAGGAAAAAGAGTCAATCAGGCACGCGAAAACAGACATAACCCAACAAGCAACACACAGTTGAGCAATGTACATAGGAATGTACAGAGTGTCCATTGGGAAGACGATGGAGTTACAGAACCCAACGTTCCAAAAGAGACGCAAAATACCGACAAAGAGCTCGAAAACAAATATGATGAACAATTCAGGCGATTGGAGCAGCAAATACAGCAAATGCAGCAATTATACAGCAAATTGATCGAAATACACAGCTCACAGCAAACTAGACAGCATAATAGCAGAACACCAGTACACCAGGAAAACAATGAAACGTACTCAATCCCAGCTAACCCACACATACAGCCACAGCAAAGTACGTTCAACCCAGCATTCAGGTACAGCCGTTCGTATGAAATAAGCTTAGAAGATGCTACCTTTATAAGGGAGAAAAGGACAGCACAGATATTCTCACGCCACCATATTCAATTCAAAGGAGCGAAAAAGAATGATCCGGAGACATTCTTATCAAATCTTGAGGAATGTAGAGAAAGTTATGGTCTCTCGACTCAGGATATATTTAAAGCTTTGCCATCAGTCTTAGATGACGAAGCATGGGAATGGTTCAGGCGTGAGAAAAGCAGCTGGAAAGACTACCTAGACTTTGTAGATGCGCTAAGACTACAATATGGAACAGAGGAAACACAGAGCCAGCTTAGACAAGCTATTGAAAATAGGACACAAGGACCGAATGAGGATATTTCCACATACCTCACTAAGCTAAGAGGCATGCTAGATCAGGTTAAACCAACAATATCTCAATCTGAACTGCTGGATAGAGCGTATCGCAACCTGCACCCTAGCTATAGATCAAAAATCGAAAGACACCATTTCGATAATTTTATACAGCTGCAGCAACTTGGTAAAAAGGAGGAAGCATTCATTGGGCGAGGAATGAGTAGAATATTACAGCATAAATTGAGACAATCCAGCAATTCAGCCGTTAAAGTAGCAGATGGTACAGCAGTACCAATACAAGGTATAATAGATGTAACCATGGAAATAGATGGTGAAACCATTATAATGCCTTTTCAAGTAGCAGACGGCTTACATTATGACTGCATATTAGGTATCGACTTTAAACGTAAAGCGAACATAATTATATGCTATGAAAATGATACGTGGTGGACTGATAAAGGTATCATTCATCATTTTTATCCTTATGGCAAAGACCCGAGTTGCTTACCCGCCCTAGCAAGCATAGGAGGATTATAACGAGCTACAGCAAAACAAGAAAGGAGATTACAGCAGCTATTAAATTAGATGATTCCCCCAACACCAAGAACCGGTAAAGGATTATTTCAGTTTACCCAAATCCCCTACGGCCTATCGAATGCACCGGCAATTTTTCAGAAAATGATGGACAAGCTCATAAAGCCAGAATGGGAGCCTAATGTGTTCGCATATCTGGACGATATTATAATTACAGCCAAAACCTTTGAGGAACACCTAAAATGGTTAAGAATAGTACTGGCCGCCCTCAAAAAGGTAAACTTGCAAATAAACAGAGAAAAGTCCGAATTCTGTTGCGCGGAAGTAACTTATCTAGGATACATTGTTAATGAGGATGGCCTTAAAACAAATATAGATAAGATACGACCGATACTAGAGTATCCAGCCTCAACCAATTTAAAGCAACTCAGACGCTTTACTGGCTTAATTGGTTGATATTCAAGGTTTATCGGGAAATTAGCCGAATACAGAGCACCGTTAAACTATTTAATGCGAAAGGATGTCAGATGGCAATGGCATCAGGAACAGCAGGATGCATTCGAGAAAATGAAGCTAGCCCTTACCCAAGCCCCTGTTTTAGCCCGCCCCGATTTTTCCCTCCCCTTTACCCTCCAAACCGATGCTAGCGACTACGCTATAGCCGGTGTGCTTACCCAGGAAATAAATGGTGAAGAACACCCTATATATTAAGTTAGCCGTACACTAAGTAAAGCGGAACGTAATTATACGGTGACAGAGAAGGAGTGTTTGGCAGTATTGTGGTCTATCGAAAGACTAAAAGGTTACCTTCAAGGTGAAGAATTTGCCGTGGTAACAGACCACCACAGCCTTCTCTGGCTTCACAACATCAAGGATCCGACAGGCAGATTGGCTCGATGGAACACAATCTTGCAAAATTATAAATTTAAGTTTGTGCACAGGAAAGGAGCATACCACAAGGTACCTGACGCACTTTCAAGAGCATATGAAGATACAGCATTAGCAGCTACAGCCACAATTAATACAAGCAATCCTTGGTACCAAATAAAGATACAAGCAGTAATAAAATCTCCCCAAAAATACCCGGATTTATGTATAAAAGACGACCTTTTATACGCACACCGTCCCAATCCCCTCGTAGACCCATTAGTCCCCGACTTAGATGCTTGGAAGCTGATTCTGCCAGCAGCTGATAGAGAGAAAGCTCTCTATGAAGCGCACTACACCCCCCAAGCCGGTCATTTGGGAAATGACAAAACGTATGCATGGTTAGCCACCTACTACTACTGGCCAGGTATATACTATGATACCTGCAATTATGTGAGAGCTTGTCAAGAGTGTCAAGCCCACAAGAGCAATCAGCAGGCTCCAGCAGGAATAATGGAAGGCAGAAACATAGATGGACCTTGGACAGTAGTAGCAGTCGACATAATGGGACCGAAACCACCATCAAAGCAAGGTTTCAGGTACATAATTGTCTTTGAGGACTTATTTACCCATTATGTCGAAATGAAAGCGTTGAGACGAGCCGACGCAAAAAGCGTACTCCAAGCGTTCGATGAGTTAGTCATTAACCGATGGGATTGTCCCAAATACCTAATTTCGGACAAT
This sequence comes from Theocolax elegans, assembly GCA_026168455.1. Classification (NCBI taxonomy): domain Eukaryota; kingdom Metazoa; phylum Arthropoda; class Insecta; order Hymenoptera; family Cerocephalidae; genus Theocolax; species Theocolax elegans. The sequence continues at coordinate 66,598,273 of CM047425.1, forward strand.
GGGACGGAATTTGCAAATCGCCAGGTTATACAGGTTATAGACAATTGTCTATCTACATTGTCAACACCACCCATATTTTGGTTGTATTCATGGATGCATCGTGGTTTTATAATATCCTCATTGGTTTGATAGTGTTTTATGCCAGTGGTACAGAACTCAGGTTCGTGCACAGTTGCAAGCATGCAAACGCTATGCTTATCTTGCCATCTGATTGTCATGCACAAATTATTATGAGCAATTTGAACTTCATCTCGCTCTTATTTATTTTCTAATTTTGGCATTCCTTTTCTATTTGTTCTTACCGTGCCACACATTCCTGTATCGCCATCATGCAAAAATTAAGCCAATATGAGAGATGTATACCAGTTATCTATGTATATGACATGACCCCTGTAAAAATAAGGTTGTAAGAAATGAACAATATTCCCAGTAACACCCAAATCAAACTTCTGATAATCCAGTGTAGACATTAAAACCCAAAATGAATCCAGTCTCACAGTCTACTAATTCAAAAAGTTAGATGCCAAACAGATTTCTTTTCTAAGGAATATACTGCTTAAATCGAAGCCTGCCTTTCCATAATACTAGGCTTTCATCTATGCACAAATTTTTGACAACTTAGTAAATAAAGAGAATGATGAAATAATAAGAATATTATCAATAAAAAATCTTCCGCAAGAAAAAATAACTATGTGTTGATCTGCCAATAAACTAATAATAATGAATAGTTCAAATAATCACTATGAAAATATATTTCATCAAACGCAACACTATTTGTTTCGTATTCAAAGCATTAAAATACGTTGGTATACCAATTTTCAAGTCGAAATGCCGAATAAAAAATTTAACCTTGAAATCACTATTTCAAGGTCAAATATACTTTTTAGAATGATAACACTATGTTTCGGCTGTACGGCCGTAGATGTGCTAATAGTGGCCGTAATAGTAGTTCCGCCCGAAGAAGAGATATCGCCGCCCGCAAGGTGCCGACCCTCTTTACGACCTAATTCGTCAGCAATAGGTCAGGCGGAACCATACAGGCGTGGCAGAGCAATGTTCGAGAAGTTGAATCCTATCAAGGCGAATTCTACCCTTGACCCCCCTCTCCGACCACGCTTGTTTTAATTATTGGTGCGTAGGTCATAACCGCCTTGAATGCGCGGCCGTGCAATGGCATGATTTCTGCCTTAATTTCGGCCACCGAGGGGTGGTTATAACGAGTTGTTCTCGATGCAGGGATGCTTACCGGGTCTGGTTGGCAAATCACAGGGATCGAGGGCTATCAGATCCACCAACACAGGCTCCTCAAACATCGACGTCTGAGACACAGGAGAAGTCTATGTCCAAGTCTAGGGCCAGACAGCGAGGAGGCCGTAGTAAGGCGAACAAGCGACGGGTGGGGGGAAATACCGTCACAATCAGCAGGGCAACACCAGTGGGTATTGTCGATGCACAGCCCCAAACGGCTAAACCATCATATCCCTCGGTGGTGATTGCTCGCAGACTGAAGAAGGCAGACGTCGGCAAGTGGCTGAGTTCGGCCTGTGTAGCAGCGGGCCGATCGAGGACGTTCGACAAGCCTCGAGTGCCCATGCTAGGGAATACCAACAGTCTCTATTACAACCACCCTCACCGCCTTCTCCGCCAATAATTGGCACCCAAGAGGCCAAAGAGGAGATGACCCGCGGACGTAAAGAGAGCAGGGCTCAGCAAGTCCGCGTAGAGCTGATCCAGGACGTGCCTCCACATGAAACGTTTCTACGTCGCCTGTCGCAGGATTTGGGAGTACCAAACTCTGGACCCACTCTATTCCGACAAGTTGGCTATCCAGCTGAGATGTCGTTATTGACCCCTAACCCTGCACCCATGATTCCATTGGTCGAGCCGCCTTCTGTTCCGACCAGGATAGACACAACATCGGGGATGAGCAGCAACGTCATCACTTGGCCACCGACACAACCCAGTAACGACGCTGATCTTCTTCAGGAGTGTCGCTTGTTGTTGCAAAAGGGTGGCAGGAGATAATCCGGCAGCGAAAGATGTCATCCTGCGACTGGTGATGGCCACCCTGGAGTAGAACCTTATCACCCCTTGAACCTAGTTCGTCTAGGCGGGGCTAATCAAGTTGCGTGCGTGTGGGCTATTTCATTGCCTTCTTTTCAACTCTCACATCAACAGGATGATGTGGAGTTTAGGGGGGGGGGCTATGCGATGAGAAGTCGTTGCAATGAAATGAGATTATTTTAGAAAATAATATTTCGGCGTATATGATAAATTTAAGACAATCTAAAAGTGTGTATCACATTCACTTCGTGACCTGCATACAGTCAAGGCCACGCGAACTTGGTTGAATCTTACGCCAAAATCGGATGTTAATCAGATAAAATCTATAAATAAATAAATGTAATAAATACTCGGTACGTATTATTTGCATATATATGCACCGAATTTGTAATAAAATATATAATAAAAAAATTGCAAGTGTCGGGAATCTAACCTCGAAAGTTTAGATCTCGAGAGCTACTCTTTACCAACTGAGCCAGTTTGCTATTTCGATTTATGAACTTTGATTCCGATGCCCTACAAATATTTCACGTTCGAAAAACTTTTATGTCTTATTTATAGCCTGAAAAAAATTCATAAATCGAAATAGCAAAATGGCTCAGTTGGTAAAAAGTCGGTATTCGGAGCTAATCTTCCGAGGTTCGCTTCCCGTCACCTGCAATTTTTTTTATTACATTTTTATTCCAACTTCGGTGTATACGTATGCAAATAATATCTATCCAGTGTTCAATACATTTATTATCTATAATTTTAAAAATTTTGGTTACATGAGAATTTGTTGATATGCTTTTGTAATAAATACGTCACCGTAACTGTATGAATTTTTTTGCAATGATCATTCAAACAGATTCATCGTTATAAGGCAACAAATAGACATTTCTATTAATATTTCGGGCACATTTCCCAGATATTTTAATCAAAAGTAGTCTTAATGGTTTAGACCCACTCTGGAAATTTATAGGCAGTTTCTGACTATAAAAAGACATTTTTAGGCAGTATTTGGTTTTCAGAGTCTGGAGGAGAATTGCTGATTTTCACTATTTAAGGTTTAAATGACTTACAAGAATGTGACAGCATACATTTATTACATTAAAAATATTTTTAATGAAAAATTCAGAAAATTTTACAAAAAAAGTGATATTTATCTTTATATTGAAAAATGCACCCCCTGGAAGCTACAAATTCATGAATATGAGCAACTAATGCGAAAAAGTGCTAAAGTGTCAACTTTGACTCTTTGTAACTTAAATTAATGGCCCCAAAAGGATCTGAAAAAGTTCAGAAGAACTATTGGGCACCTCTAAAACATATTACCACAGTTATAGCAATATTTTTTTTGTTTAATCTTTGATTTCACAAATAACCATGCATATATATGTATATATATATTGTGACAATGCAAATAGTGCATGTCATTAAGAGCGACAATAAACTATACCTTGCCTTCCCTGTACGAGCACACACACACACATACAAGCCTAATCGTACCTATCTTTCCCTAATTTCCCTAAGAGCCTATAAATAATAACTATAATACCCTCCCAGTAACCCAGCCTTAACACATATGATAAACCACCGAGCCCACAAACAAAGGTGCACAGGGGAGCAGCCGAACAGGACACAGAAGGAGTTCACCGAAGCATAGATTACTCTTGAAGTAATCTAATAAGGAGCCTGACGAAGAGCCAATGAAGCAGCATACTGAGGTGTTGACAGCGAGCTGCAAAGTCCTGAATCTAGTAGCAGCGTACCCAGCAAGCCAAGGAAGACCGAGCCAGAAGAAGGAGCCAATGTAGCCAGGAAGTCCGTCAGCCAGCAATAATCCAGGAAACCTGCAACCACCAGTTAATATAGCAATAGTCATTATAAGGGAGCAGACAGGAGCACACACTTACCTAAGCAAGTGGGTATAGGAGAGGACTTGGAAAAAGGTTAGGTGAGTATTATAAGTGCTCACACACACACAAATTAATAATAAAGACATCGAGCCGTCTTCCAAGAGGATATTTACCTGATTATAGCCGTGGGTTCGTCCAAGCAGCCCGAGCCCGCCGTTGCACCTGTCACGCCGTGCGCCTAAAGCAGAACGAGAGAGAAAGAGATATCGGCCGCGGCAACACACAAGAGCCCTGTAAGCACCGAGATTATTAGCCGACGGGTTAACATTAAGGAACGAAAGAAATATTTACCTGGCATGCAGCTTACGTCATCGTCAACGGCATCATTGTTGTTGCTGGAACGGACGAGGCGTACACTACGAGACGATGCGGCGGCCATGTTATAATGTGGGCCATGCAAGTGGCCCATCGCGACGCATGCGCGCACACGAGCAATGCGTCGACCACGCCGAGGAGAGCAGAGCTCTTCCGATCGCCGTAGCGCCACAACGTCCGATCCTGTGTGTGAACTACAGTGTGTAGCGAGAGGGCCAATTTGTATTGTGCTGAGCAATATTAAGCGAGAGTAGCGTAGCAACAAAGGTTGGTGCATCCATATCTGTGCCTCTTTTATTTTATTATACTTAATTACGTGCTTCCTTATAGTGTGGGTGCGAGTTACCGCGTTTCTCCCTCCTACCCCTTTCTTTCGAGCAGCTTTCGACCCGCGATCGCGTATCGCAGCCGCGCCGTCGGACGACATTAAACTCATCGCGGACGAGTAGCACAAATTCAGCCAACGATTCGAGATATTTGATTTACAAATTGCACTAGTGTAATCTGCAATGAGCCGCATTTCATCTTCCTAAATTCGCCCCCTCCCTGAGCCGATCTCAGCCGAGCTTGAGCCTGCGTAAAGGACGCGACTGGCACCCGTAATTATAAATCGCATCAGATAATAAATTTAGTTATTTTATACATATCTTATTTTTATTATCCCCATCACCTGCACCCTAATCCCCAGTGCAGCGTGACAATATATACGGTACGCACGAGACGAAATCGTACCGATCGCGTGAGTTTACCGTCGCAGACGTGTAAGGCGCATGCGCGAGCACGCCAGAAGAGCAGTGTGCACAACACACCGGCAGTATCGTCTCGCCTATGACAGAGGAAGTAGAAAGCGAGCTCAGAGGCCCCGTAACGTACCGATTCCCGAGCGAGAAAAGCGAAGGAGAGAGAGAGAGAGAGAGAGAGAGAGAGAGAGAGAGAGAGAGAGAGAGAGAGGATGAGACGAGAAACCGAGGAAGCTAGGGAAAGAAGAAGAACGTGGTTCCCCGAGCCCCTGACGAGTATCAAGTAAGTCCTGGCCAGGCGAGGCCTCAATAGCGACGACACGCGCGCGAAGTCCGGCGATGGGATACGCGCGGTATTCCGGTCCGCAACTCGAACGAGAGGTTAGCCGCTCAAGACACGACACTCTCTCACCCGCGTAATCACGCTTACTGCAAACCGGCGTGCTTCACACTCTGGCGCAATTATAAGTAGCCCGGTTAGTAGCGAAGCCAGGTAGCCCGTACCAGGCAAATTAACGGCGTTCTCTGTTTAGTTCGAGACGTCGTGTCTCGGTTCGTATTTTGCGGCGGGCGCACACACGTACACCATTTCTGTAATTTCTCGTCTATTCACTTTATTAGTCCCGTTCACCTTGAGCCAAGGTTTAACGTTACCTTGGCTCGACTTAGTATTGTTACTTTCCCTTTTCTAATTAATAAACTATTTTGTTATTTTTAATTTCCGCTTAAACCCGTGATCACTTCCTATCCCCAAAGGCGAATGCCGCCATGCCCCGCGGGTGTCGTGCATTGCTTCGCACGACACGTAACTGAAGAGTCGAGCACGAGTATCGGCAAGGAGTAATATCCATTATACGAGACGAGTGTGTACTAGGTAAGTACATACGCTGTACACAGGGCAGACGACGTCATACGGAGCTTGAGGCTAGCTCTTATCGTCCTGATAGGCGATTTCGCCGACTTATCAGCTGCTTGGTGAGACAGCTGATCGCAGTAGTGCGGAGGACGACTAAACCCTCCTGACGAATAAAACCTACCCTGTTACAATAAATATATATATATATACTAGGGGGGCTTCGCCCCCTGCGCGCTTCGCGCGCCAACCCCCTATTTTTAATTTCGAAAAAGGTTTTTCGTAATTAATTTATTTAAAATAATGTTTTAAATTGTATTATTTTTTCACTACCATGGACACCTTAAAAATTAAACAGATTCACACAACACCTTGGAGGTATTGCTATAGTTATTATAATTTATAAATAAAAGTTTACCAAAATTTAGTGTAATGAAATCAGAATAAAAATAATAAAAAAAATAGAGACATATTAAATCTTAACTGTAAATTTTAAACTATATGAATTCTTATAAAGCTTAAATTTATATTTTAATAATTATAAATGTTAATGAAAAATTAACTTACCAAACATAGTAAAGTACATATACTTACTAAATTGTAGTATTTTAGTTAACAACTTATTAAAATTTTGGATTATTTTAAACGGTTATAAATAGAAATTCACCTCCTAAAATTAATTAATTTAATGACGAATGATCATCGCCAAATGTTCTATGTCATTAATATTTTGTACTTTTAGAGTAATAAAATTTTCTTCTTAATTAAATTAATTTGTGTATTAGTTTTAAAGAATTATTTATAAAATTTTAGCGCTATATAAATAAAAACCTGTTTCTTCCATTTCTCCCGTGATTCGTACTTTGCACCCTCTTTCAAAATTTGCGTTTTAATCCATAATTATATCCAATTCATTTTTACTATGCAGAGCCCAAATATTTATTTTTATTATTATAAACAAATTCATTTCTTAAATATCCTTCTGTTTCTAATAAATACATACTTGTTTATTTAAAATATTGTGTTATATAAATATAACTTATCTACACACTTACATATCCATACAATTTTGAAATATTAATTTAAAAAATATTTAAATTAAATGCTCCTAAATTAAGAGTTTTAGAAAATCTATTCAAATGTAATTCGTATTTTATATTGCCACTGTTAAAATTTGAATTTTCTTTTGCCTATACTGTTTATAATAGAATTATCTTAAAAATGCAATAATTAATATATTTAATTGTTTATAATAGAATTATCTTAAAAATGCAATAATTAATATATTTAATTTTTAACCCATTGTATATATCATATGGATATTTGGAAAAGTGTATGTTATACTTGTTTAATATTTATTTCATCTTCAAACAATTTTGCATCTGTATTTAAAGCATTACATTGAATTTTAGATCCGTTATTATTATTGAGTATACGTTTAAAAATTTTATGAGTTTTATCAAGAATGAGTAAACAAATACACATTCTTTCAAGTTATGTTCACAACTTTTTTTTGCGCACGGAAAAAATACATATATTATGTATTCTTGAAAAAACAATTTTAAAATATATATATATTATATAAATATTCCGCCGCACGCACACACACCCACATACATACATACATATATATACATATATATGGTCTATTTCACGTCAAGTGGTTCGATGAAAATTTTAAATCACTCCAAAATTTGAGAACAGGCTGGAAACATCTTCCAGAACATACAAAAAAAAATTTAAGTGTTAAAAATAATTTGCTTAAGAGTTATTCGACCATGAAAAGTGGAAATTTTTCAATTTTTTAGAAAAATTTCTAATTTTAAAGCCATTTATCTCAAAATCTGTTGTTTTTGTTTAAAAAACATTACAAACAACTTTTGTTTAAATTAATCTTTAGAACTTATCTACCCTGGTTACATTTCTTAATTTTAAAATCTCGAAGAGATAGAACACCCGGACATATTGAATATCAAAAAAAAGGCTACCACACCATAATCCATTTTAATCTAACACCTCTCATAAGTTCACATTTTTCGCGAGCTTTCGAATGGCTTGGGTAAGCTTATTGGCCAAGACCGCTTTTGTAAGTTATGCCTCATATACCTCATAAAATCACTAATTTTCACGTATTTTAGGACATAACTTACACCAAAGGTGTAATATATATAATATATATATGTGGGGTATTCCACGTGAAGTGGTCCGATCAAAATTTTAAAATGCACCAAATTTTGAGTACACATTGCAAATGTTTTTCAGAATACAGAAAAAAATTTTTAGGTACTGGAATCTATTTGCTCAAAAGTTATTCTAACCTCAAAAAGTGAATTTTTCCATATTTTTTTCAACACCAGCTGGGTTTACCGCTATATAACTCAAAATCTAACAACTTTTACTATAGAACATTATATGTAACATTCGTTGCTAATTATATCTAGAATTTATTCTTCTGGGTTAGAATTTCTAATCTCAAGGTCTATGTTACATAAACTACATGTCAATATTCAACTTAAAAAAAGTGTAAGTTTGCCACAATTGATTTTTTTATCCAAAAGTGTAAAAGAAAGCTTGGAGCAATACCTTTCAAATGGTCTGTAGCATTTTTATGGCCTTCAATTCTGTAAAAAGTTATGATAATTTAAAGAAAGACAAAAAATTCACAAAAACTAACATGGTATTTCCCATTTAAATTTTTAAAAAAATTTGGTGTTTCTTTAAATTATCATAACTTTTTACAGAATTGAAGGCCATAAAAATGCTACAGACCATTTGAAATGTATTGCTCCAAACTTTCTTTTAGACTTTTGGATAAAAAAATCAATTCTGGCGCACATACACTTTTTTTAAGTTGAATATTGACGTGTAGCTTAAGTAATATTGACCTTGAGATTAGAAATTCTAATCCAGAAGAATAAATTCTACACATAATTAGCAACGAATGTTACATATAATGTTGTATAGTAAAAGTTGATAGATTTTGGGTTAAATAGCGATGAACCCAGTTGGTGCTGAAAAAAACTGGAAAAAGTTCACATTTTGAGGTTAGAATAACTTTTGAGCTAATAAATACCAGTACCTAAAAATTTTTTTCTGTATTCTGAAAAACATTTGCAATGTGTACCCAAAATTTGGTGCATTTTAAAATTTTGATCGGACCACTTCACGTGGAATACCCCATATGTATGGTAATGAACAATTAACTTACCAAAAATAGTAAAGTGTATATACTTAATTGTAGTATTTAGTAAAAACCTATTAAAATTTTAGATTATTTTAAACGGATCTAAATAGAACTTTACCTCCTAAAATTAATTTATTGAATTCATCGCCAAGAGTTCTATATGTCATTAATATTTTGTACTTTTAGAGTAATAAAACTTTCTTCTTAATTAAATTAATTTTTGTATTAGTTTTAAAGAATTATTTATAATTTTTTAGCGGTATATAAATAAAAACCTGTTTCTTCCATTTCTCCCGTAATTCGTAATTTGCACCCTCTTTCAAAATTTGCGTTTTAATTCATAATTATATCCAATTTATTTTTCCCTTTAATTACAGAGCCCATATATTTATTTTAATTATTATAAACAAAGGCATTTCTTAAATAACCTTTTGGTTCTAATAAATACATACTTGTTTATTTAAAATATTGTTTTATATAAATATACGTAATCTACTTACTTATATATCCATACAATTTTTAAATTTGATTTGAATAATATTTAAATTAAATACTACTAAAATAATAATTTTCGAAAAACTTTTGAAATGTAATTCGTATTTTATATTGCCATTGTTAAAATTTGAATTTTCTTTTGCCATTACTGTTTATAATAGAATTATCTTAAAAATGCAATAATTAATGTATTTAATTTTTAATTTATTGTATATTTCACATATAGATATTTGGAAAAGTGTATGTTATACTTGATTAATATTTATTTTATCTTCGAAAAATTGTGCATATTTTTAAAAACATTACATTAAATTTTAGGTCCGTTTTTTTTTATGAGTTTTATCAGGAATAAGTAAACTAATACACATTTTTTCAAGTTATATTCGCAACTTTTTTTTGCGCACGTAAAAATTACATATATTATCTATTTTTGAAAAAACAAATAACACGTACACACACACAAACACCCACACACACACGCACACACACACACACACACACACACACACACACACACACACACACACACACACACACACACGCACACACACACACACGCACACACGCACACGCACGCACACACACACACACACACACACACACACACACACACACACTCCCGTGCCGGGTTTGCTGGTCCCGCATCGTGGCGCCTCCCCAGGTGGTGGATAGGGGAATGCTTTCCAGATATGGATGGTACCGAAAAAATCAAATATTCGGGGCGAACCAAAACCAGATAGGGGAAGGCACCCCGAAATAAAACCAAGTATGGATAGTGAGCTGAAAACAACACTACCCCAAGCGGGCATGGCCATCCTGTCAAATCCCGCCACTGATTCCGATCGGGTGAAAGCCCCGGTGGTCAGTGCTGGTCCCAAGGATTTTGGGGGGGACCAAACTCACACCGTCAAAATGGTAAATGCTGCGGAGGTTGGTCACTCGGCCTCTGTAGCATCTTATGCTACGTGTGACCTGCCCTCGACTGGGATGTCGAGTGACGCTGACAGAGCTTTTCTCCGTCTGCGTGAGAAGGTAGATACCCTGGTGGAGTTTGTTCTTAATAAGAACAACATCCACAAAGAGCTGAAGAGTATGGCGAGAGCAACCAGCAGAGCTCTCAATGAATACGCGCGAATGAACAGTGCTGTGTGTTTGACAGCGCCGAAAATTAAAATGGCGGATGCGCGTAGGGATGAAACGTGCCAAACGTCGCCCATTTTCCGCGCTGAAGAGCGTCAAAGGAGGCCGGTGGAAAGGGAAAAGCCCTCACCACCTCAGCAACCCCCGGAGAAAAGGAAGAAGGGGTCGAAGCAGCCCAATAACAAAAATGGGCCAGCAGATGCTTCGCCATCCGTTCCTAAGACGAGTGGGAACCAGTCAAAAGTCCCTGACTGGGTCACAGTAGTGAAGAAGGGCAAGAAGAAGAAGAAGATGAAGAACAGCCAGCCGAAGCAGCATGAACAGCAGAAACGTGCCAGCAAATCGGCCAAAGGCACGGCAGAGCCTAAGGCCGGAGTAAGACCCCCACGCCCAGATGCCATCAAGATCAAGACACCTAGCGGGGGCTCTTCCTACGCTGACATTCTCCGGAAGGTCAAGGCTGCACCGGAGCTAAAGGCACTAGGAGAACGGGTCACGCGTATCAGGCGCACCAGGGCTGGAGAGCTCCTCCTCGAACTGGGGCGACCCGGAACGGAAACGGCGGAGCTGAGGACAGTGGTCTCGTCCACACTGAGTGGGTCAGCAGAGGTCCAGCTGCTGACTCACAAAGTGTCCATCACCATCAGGGACATGGACGAGTCCACGACAACAACGGAGGTGGCCGCAGCGATTGCGGCAAAGATCGGGCCAAATGTGGTATCCCCGGATAATATTAAAACCAGGGGATCCTACAGTGGCACCCTAGCTGCGACCATCCAGCTTCCGGCAGTAGCAGCCAAAAAACTGCTGCAAGACGAGAAGCTCCGGATCGGATGGGTCAATTGCAGAGTTCGACTGCGAGAGGTATCCTCGCGCTGCTACCGATGCCACGAATCGGGATACATCGCGAGGGAGTGCAAGAGCGCAGTCGACCGGTCAGCGCAATGCTATCGGTGCGGCCAAGAGGGCCACAAAGCAGTGGACTGCGAGGCAAAAGCCAAGACCTCGCATGAGGAAGGAGCACACATCAAAATGATTAAGGTGCTCCAAATAAACCTCAACCACTGCGCTGCGGCCCAGGACCTGCTGTCCCAGCTGGTCAGAGAGGAGAGAGCGGACGTAGCGATCATCAGCGAGGAGTTCCGGGATCTCGAGAAGTCGAACTGGGTAAGGGATGCCACGGGCAAGGCGGCCATCTGGGTATGTGGAAATATACACATGTCCAGAAAAATGGTCGCCCCCCTTCCCAGCTTCACCTGGGTGGAGGTGGCGGGGGTACGCATGTACAGCTGCTACTTCCCGCCCAGCGCTTCCACCGAGGACTTTGCGAGATCTCAGGATGTAGTCGTCACCAGTGCTCGGTCCTCACGGCTACCGGTCGTAATCGATGGGGACTTTAATGTTTGGGCGACGGACTGGGGCAGCGCCAAGACCAACGCGCGTGGTCGCGTACTTCTCGAGGCGTTCGCTCTACTGGGGCTGGAGATCGCTAACACAGGGACAACCCCGACTTTCACCAAAGCCGGCAAGTCGTCCATAATCGACCTCACCTTCGTCGATCCAAGATTGATGGGGGGAGGGGGACTCGGCTGGAAAGTTAGCGATCGTTACACGGGTAGTGACCACCAAGCACTCGTGTACCAGCTCCAGCTGACCAGCGGGCGGACAAAGAGAGCAGGAAGAGGAGCAAGAGAGAGATAAGCACCAGCCACGTTTGATCGTGAGACGTTCCTCTGCTCCCTTGAAGGGGCAAAAGTGGAGGGAACCGCCGAAGAAAAAGCACGAGGCCTCACGAATTCCCTAACAGCGGCTTGCGATGCCTCTATGGCCGTGAAGTTTAACCCTCGCGGCCGCCCACCGATAATCTGGTGGAGTGAGGACATCGCAGAAAAGAGACGTGAGTGCCTCCGTGCCAGAAGGCTGCACCAAAGAGCGAGGGGAACACCGCGGTTCCAAGATCGTTCCGCAGAATACGAACAAAAGCGGAGGGATCTCAAGGTGGCCATCAAGGCTGCCAAGAGAAGGTGTTGGCGGGAGCTCTGTGAGGAGGTGGACCACGACCCCTGGGGCAGACCGTATAAAACGGTTATCAATAAGATCAACCCCGGGGGCGCTGTTGCACCCACCGACCCAGTTTTTCTGGAAGAAGTCGTCCGCCACCTGTTTCCAGAACATCGGAAAAGGGCAGCAGAGACGGGCCTGATGGCCACCATTGGTGCAGCCGAGTCGCCAGACATTAGTGAAGCCGAGCTGAGGACGGCCGCTAAAGGTATTTCCGTACGTAAAGCCCCAGGGCCGGACGGAATACCTGGTCTGGCCGTCAAGACAGCGGCGATGAGTGCTCCGGGCTTGTTCCTGGACGCATTCAACGCATGCATAAGAGAAGGTTGCTTCCCGGCCCAGTGGAAGACGCAGAGGCTGGTACTCCTACCGAAGGGAAACAAACCCCCGGAGGAGCCATCATCTTACCGTCCGCTCTGTCTACTGGATATAGTCGGGAAGCTCCTGGAGCGGGTGATCTGCGCCAGGCTCGCAGCGGCCATCGGTCGGGCCGGAGACCTCTCCGACAACCAGTTCGGCTTCCGAAAGGGTCGATCGACCATGGACGCTGTAGGCAGAGTTGTTGGTATAGCCACAAACGCCATCAATGCTGGTCGGAGTGCAAGGCGGATGTGTGCCATCATCACCTTGGACATCCGGAATGCCTTCAACTCTGCCAGATGGGACGACATCATGCTGTCCCTGCAGCACTTCCAAGTGCCACTCTATCTCAGGGAGGTCACCTCGAGTTACCTGACTGACCGTACTCTGCTCTACGACACCGACGCCGGTGTGCACTCCCACAACATTACGGGAGGCGTGCCGCAGGGTTCGGTCATAGGGCCCCTACTCTGGAACGCTGTCTATGATGGCCTGCTTAGGCAGCAACTTCCGGAGGGAGTCTCGATGGTGGCATTCGCGGACAACGTGGCGCTAGTGGTGGTCGCAAAGAGTGTCGAAGAGATCGAATATCTCGGAGACGTCTCTATAGAAGTGATCGCCAGTTGGTTGAGAGACCACGGACTTAGTCTGGCGGCGGAAAAAACGGAGGCGGTGCTCATCTCTCGCACAAAAAAGGAGAGGACCGCCACCTTCACGGTAGGTAAAGAACGGATACGGTCGGTGAAAACGTTGAAGTATTTAGGGGTCACACTAGACGCGCGGCTGTCGTTCAAACACCATCTCGCGAACGCAGGCTCAAAGGCGACAAAGGTGGCCCGTGCGCTGGCGGGCATCATGCCCAACATCGGGGGACCCCAGCAACCGCGAAGGTCTCTCCTTGCCTCGGTGGTGAGCTCCGTAATTTTATACGGAGCTCCTATCTGGGCTGATGCCCTAAACAGGCACAAGAGCATTGGTGCTCCGTGCCAGAGAGCCTGCAGGATAGCTGCGCTAAGGGTGGCCCGGGCGTACCGAACCGTATCTGACATTGCGTTCTCGGTGGTCGCGGGGACCGCCCCCTTCGACCTCCTGGCAGCCGAGAGAGCTGAAAGACACCGTGAGGGTGGGCGACGCCTGGAAGAGAACCGCTGCCACAACCGATGGTCATTGCGGACCGTAGAGGACTGGCAGCAGAGATGGGACTCAGCCAGGGACGGCCGCTGGACCCACCGCATCATCCCGCGGATCCGGGAGTGGGCGAGCAGGAAACACGGCTTCGTCAGTTTCCAGCTTACCCAGGTGTTGACCGGGCACGGATGCTTCCGTAGGTACCTATTTCGTATAAGGGTCTACGGCAGCACAGAGTGCTCGGCTTGTCCAGGGGTGGACATATATATATATAACTTATATATATAACATATATATGTGACATATATATATATATAACATATATATGACATATATATATAAAACATATATATATATGTTGAATTCTGAATTCTTAGACAAGTCGGCGGCTGCGGTGGCGGCGGCGAAATATTTATATATTATAAAGAGATATAAATTGATCAATCGGTACTTATGCCGACAAATTCTTACGGGAAATGGAAATTGTGCTTACTTTGGGGTAATTATGCCGACGTCAGCATAATTCCACCGAAAATTCAACTATGTATCCGTACTTATGCCGACACACAAAAAATCGGAAAATTATCTTTGTGGGCCCCGCTTTGACGTTATAATATTAATGAAGGATTGAAGTTATAACCTCATTCGAAGTGCCGGAGGCCTCCATTAATATTATAAGGTCTAAGTGTGCTTTTTTATCCGTGAGGGGTATTTAGGTATTTGGGTTATTGGTTTTTTATGCATTATTCTATCAACTAATATTCTCCCCCTTATATCTGAGTCGTTAGATATGTTTTATAACCTCAAAACACCAAGATAACACGTAGTGTCACCATAAGTACCGATACTGATGTTTATATATATATATATATATATATATGACATATATATATCATATATATAACTTATATATATAACATATATATATAACTTATATATATATAACATATATATATGACATATATATATATATAACATATATATGACATATATATATAAAACATATATATATGTTGAATCCTGAATTCTTAGACACGGCGGCGAAATATTTATATATTATAGAGAGAAATATATTGTGACCTGGTATTCGCGAACCCGGTATAATTAATTATTTTTAATAATTAAAATTAACCGTTGGGCCGCGTTGCCCAATACCGCGTACACAATTATTTAATTTATCGCGAACTGCGGGCTGTCGCCAGGAACAGCAGTTCGCTGGGACGATCGGTGTGGAGGATTCGGGCAATCCTCCTTGCCTCGACACGATTACTTTAAATTAATAGGATGTCGGCGGGAGCGGGGACAACAATAAATACACAATTAATTAAAATAAAAATAAATATAACATTTATTTACGTAGTTAACAATTTGATTAACAATTGGCCATCCAGGCCTCGTGCCGCGACAATGTTACTTCGCGCGGGCGGAAGTATCGGGAGCCAACCGGATCGAGATACTCGCCTGCGGTTGACTCCTTCCTGAACTCCGCTATTCGGGTACCGGCGTACCCGAACACACTCCCGATGTACACACACACATACACTCGGTGTAAGGGGGGAACGCGCGGTAATATAAGAAGACTTACCGGGGTGCGCCCCGTGGATGGCCCAGCCGATCCTTGTCCCTGTGTCCTCCTGGGCAACGGAGGACCGACGTCGGCTGCGGTGGTGGAAGGCGGCCCTGTGCCGCGGCGAGTGCCTCGCGAACCGCGTCCATATTAGCCATATTAGCCAAAAACACTATCTCGATCGGTACCGGACTTATTTCGTCCGCCTCGAGCGGCGGATCGGGACGTACTAGTAGGCATTTGCCTAATTTTCGAAAAAGGGATGAGAGTGGGATACACACACACTCTCGCGCTCTCATCCCTACGTACTATTGCGCGCGTAATTGTACACTTGTAAGTAAATAAACAAGTGTCGTCGGTTGGCCTTGACATACGAAAGGCTCCGACGACTTACAATTCGACAATTTAAATACTCTATTCGTCGTGAATAGATTGTGTGACGATTTCCGTCACAAAGCCGCCCCCTAGACTCCACTTCCCTCGGGAAGGCCGCGTCGAAAGAAAGGCACAATCTATCCACGACTGCGCGCTGAACGCTTCTCTTCTTATCTTCAATTGGAGGCTGCTTCAATGATTCTTCGTGCTTCGTATGATATTGACACGGCATACAGTCACCAAGCCCAGCCTTCGCTAACTGTTCGCACGTACGCCGATACGTTTTCCCTACCGCTTTACATGGCATCCCGTGGTGGTACATATCTCTTCACATCGGATATGTGTACCTCGGTCCGTTTCCGACCAGACTCTTCTAGTCTCAGAACTACTGGAGATAGTACTACTTTAACTTCAAAGGGTCTGTCATACTTTGGTGCCAGTTTAGCAGACATGCCTTACGCACCTTAGGAAAGTGTACGGCCAATTTAAATCATAAGCCTTGAGGACCTGCTTGAGACATCTTATAGTTCTGACATATCAGACACCGTAAGACAAATTGGTGGGTATCGTGGTAGATACCTGGCCAATAGTAATCTCTTGCAACGCGTTCGTAAGTTTTTTCAATACTCATGTGACCCATAGCTGGGTGGAAATGAGAATCTACTAGAACTCGGTTCCTCTGCTCTAAGGGTAGCACAAGACGCCAGCCTTCCTCTCGTTCTGATACAGAGTCCAGGACTTTACCGCTTGTAAAACGCTATAGCATATCATCCTCAAATTTCCACTCCGGAAATTTCTGAGGGCATGAGCGTACATCGTTTAATCTAGCAATATACCATGGGTCTGTAATTACTTCGAACGAGGCAATCTCTTCTTCGTCGGGGTCTGGGTTGACGGCACGAGAAAGCGCGTCCGGGACATAGTGCAAGGCTCCTTTCTTATGCACTATTTTAAAGTCCCATTGCTGCATTTCAAGTATCAATCGTGCCAACCTACCCGACGGCTCCTTGAGATTTTTGAGCCATATGAGAGCACTATGGTCGGTCACAGCCGTAAATCGATAGGCCTCAATGTATGGTCTCAATCTCTTAATAGCCCATATGAGAGCCAAGCATTCTTTTTCCGTTGTCATGTAATTACGTTCAGCGCGATTTAATAATCGGCTGACGTAGACAATCGGATGCTCGAAACCCTCGTCGTCCAGTTGCGTCAACACCGCACCTATTGCTAAGTCACTAGCGTCACCTTGGACGATAAATGGCTTAGAAAAGTCTGGACGGGCTAGTACAGGCGCTTCAGCTAACGCAACTCTAAGCTGACAGAACGCCTCCTCCTGCTCCTCGCCCCAATCCCAAGCCTGGTCTTTACGCAGCAACTTGGTAAGGGGAGCTTTAATGTCAGCTTCTCGATTAATGAATCGAGAGTACCAGCCTACCATCGCGAGAAAGGATCTCAGTTGTTTGACATTACGAGGAGTAGGGTAATTAAGGACTGGAGCGACTCGTTCCTCGTCAGGCCTCAAGCCGTCCGCGTCCAATTTGTACCCAAGGAACGTTACGCTGGAACAACAAAACTCACACTTCTCTCGATTCACTTCGAGTCCAGCGTCATTCAACATCCTTAGTACGTATTCGAGCCATTTTAGATGGTCCTCAAAAGTTTCGGTAATGACGATCAAGTCGTCTAGATAACCAAACACATGAGGTTCCACCTTAGGCCAGAAAATTGCATCTATAAGCCGTGCAAAGGTCATAGGAGCATTCATGAGGCCAAAAGGCATTCTCGTGAACTGCCACAGCCCCGACCCTGGTACAGCAAATGCAGTATAATGCCGGCTCGCCTCGGCCATTAATATTTGGAAGTACGCTTTCTTAAGATCGATTTTTGATATGTACCTTGCATTATGCTGCTTATCCAATATGGTATCCATATTAGGAATTGGATAAGAATCACGTTTTGTGACTGCATTAAGGTCTCGAAAATCGATACAGAAGCGATAACTTCCTTCGTCCTTGCGGACGATGACCGGAGCAGCTGACCAATCACTCGCACTCGGTTCAATAATGCCCTTGTCAAACATCTTTTTGACCTCACTCTGGGCAAATTCGAGGACCTTGGGAGACATACGTCTTAGCTTATGACGAACCGATCTTGCACCAGGCTCAACCTCTATATGGTGCTCCGTTAACGTCGTAAAGCCGTGGACGTCTCCCGAGGTCAAGAGTAGGCTTTCAACTAATTCTTTGACTTGTTTCCGCTGGTCGTCCTGTATCTCAATTATACCAGCACATTCAGCGGAAATCCTCGAATCGATGTCATGAGCTGTATCTCTGACGAAGTGTCTCCAATCACTCTCGCCAATACGCCAGATAGCTTCGCTTAATTTGACTTCCATATTCCAATGTTGTAGAAAATCCATACCGAGCATGATGGAATGCTCAATATTCTCTACAATTCTCAGTTGAATATTGCCATCAAGGCCTTCTACACAGAATAGAATGTCAATAAAGCCAAGGACTTTAAGTGCTGGTCCAGCCACACCTTTCACGATAACCTTGACAGGTCTCCATTTAAACTTGTACTGTTCGACAACATCTAATTGTACAAGAGAGACCATGGCGCCAGAATCGAAAAGTGCTTTAAAGTCCTTTCCACCGAGTCGTACCAAAAAGAATAGCGGTTATCCGATTGGATTCCAGCAATTATCTGATCGGTTTGACTATCGTCGTTAGGAATCGATGCCGTGTGCGTCATTTTAGACGTACTTGGTACGGCATCAGCCCCCCCCTGAACTGTACTTCTCGGCAACGCGTTTGTACGGTTCATGTTATGCACACCATCGACAACTACCTTCTCCACCAAGGGCTCGTTGTTGAGGACAATTTCCTTCTCCACCAAGGGCTTCTTGTCCTCTTTACTAGGTGTGTCACAACGGGGTGACGGTGAGCAACAACCAAGGTCGTTCACTCCGATGGTGCTAAGCGGCTGAGATAACGATCTCTTTACGCTTTCTTCACCAGTAATATCTCTGCTATCAGAGTATATTTGCCTTTGGAGTTCCTTAGACCAATCTTTAGCCTCACGCTTTTGTTGGTCTAATAAGGTTCCTTGTTCTGTTTTACCTTGCAAAGCTCGGGTGGGATTGACAGGTTGTCTTCTAAGAACTTTTCCATCTGTCAAATCCCCAGAACGTTTAGGATCCTTACACTCAGACTTACTTTCAACACCAACTTCGGTCTGAGAGGGAATTTGATCTCCGTTAAGGACTTTAGAGAAGTTAGCAAATGATTTGCTAGACTTCTTACAGAGTTTAGAGGGTTCTCCAACCTTAAACTCTTGCCCTTGTAAACCATGCGGTTTACTTACTGCAATGCAGGGCGCCCGGGGCAGCTCTGGTGCCCTGCGTTCAGGTTTCCCACGTTTTGGAGGAATCTGACGCAGTTAGGACATGTTTGGAGTGTAACGCCACTAGTTCCACACAGCTGGCACTCCTTTGCTACCAATTCGGTAGAGCACTGCTCAGTGGAGTGCCCAATGTTTCCGCCTCGGTAGCATGTTCGGCTCGGGCAATTCGATGACCTATGACCGACTTTTTGGCATGTGAATCACACGCCGACAAAGTTGGTACTCAGGTTCGTTGGGTTTACTGCCGTCGCCTGTGGTTGCACATACCTCATCAGGTCTTGTGCCATTTGTGGGACAAAAACATTTTGCTGGGGCAGTTGAGATTTCGTCAAAGCACGTCTTTCTCTATTGCCCCAGCTTTGTTTTTGTTACCCAGGTGACTGTTGAGAAACAGACACGTACGATACGGATTTCGAATTGGAGGCACTCACTCCATTATTCAACTTGCCGTATCGTTTCTGAAAACTATTAGCGACGTTGGAAGTACCGTACACAGCGGCTGCTTCGTATTCGCTTGAAGAAGAGTTTGGCGAGTTTTTCGCACTTTTCTTGCTCTTCTTCTTAATAGTTTTCTTAGACGACTGTTTATCCGAATGAGAAGACTCATCCTTATTCTTTTCGGTAACAGTCGCCACTTTACCCGAAACTCGTGCTGCACTACTCTGTTTCAGAAAAGCTTCTGGTACGAGCTTCTCGCGCTTAACGTTGGAACTGGAAAATTTCGTGTCCCATGTTAAATGCTGCTCGTACTCTTTACCGTAGCTTGTCAAATCAGAGAAATTCCTGATTTGTCGTACTGGTATGTACCTACGGTAATCTGGCCTCATCTGCGAGTAGGCCATCTTCACCTGTTGTTCTAATGAGGGAGGGCATTTAAACTTATTTACGATCGCTCTGAAACAGTTTAAGAACGTCGTAGCCTTTTCTCCCACATTTTGTGTTCTTGATCGAAGTTTCATGAGTAAATCTTCGTCATTTATTATACGGCCATACTCATTTAGGAACTCGATTACAAAATCACGCCAATCTCGAAGAGATGGCTGAACTGTTCTATACCAGAACAGAGCTGATTTTGAGAACACATTGGGCAGGGCACTGAACATCCTGCGATCTGAGAACTCATTGTCATTTCTGAAGTCGTGCAAACGTTTCAGAAACTCTTCTGCGTCCTTTCTGGTCTTACCATCAAAGGACATGTTCCAGATACGCAGCTCTCGTGCGCACCCTGTCCGATCGGGCGTTCGGTTATCGTCTTCACGATACCTTGACCTGGCTTCATAGGACTCTCTTTCCCGACGGTCATCTCTATTATCCGTCCGGGAACTCCTACGCCTGCTGGTAGAAGGATTCCTACTCTCTTGTCGGCCTTCAGCCGCCCTACGAGAATCGGATCTCCTACGAGCAGGTTCGCGATCAGACTGATACCCATCGGACGAATCCGTCCGAGTACACTGATCGCAAGTGGCCACCGCACGTTTCTCTCAAGGCGTTTCTCTACGTATGTCCGAACTCTCTCTGTGACCTTGCTCCGGAATTTCCGTTTGTGCTCGGTCTTCGAGTTTACGGTTGGACTGACGTTTATGAGTACGTCTCTCTGTACAGCTTTCACGACGTTCATCGTTGCTTGAGGCTCTACTCACAGAACGATGGTATCGTGACTTTCTGTTTGGAGTCGTGTACTCACGCCTCTCTCTTCTATCTTGTCCCTCACAAGTCTTAGAAGAGGTCTCACGACGACTCTGTTCAAACCTCGGTTTTTCGTAAGATTGAAGACTGACATCATTAGGAAGGTCATATCCATTCCTATCATCAACAAATTGACGTTCGGTTGTATTAGCCTCGGGTTGCCTGTTGTCGTATTTTCTAGAGGTGTATCCTCGTGACGTACGACGGTCGGCTTCCGTCTGCGAACCCAAGTCAAAATGTTGTGTTGGCACTTCTTTCTCTCTTGTGCCAAGACGTCCGCTGTTTCTTTGCTCTTCAATTGGGAGGTAATGTGTGGGTGCATAAAAACCTCCGAGTTGAGCAGTCGTCACGGTCATAACCGTCGACGTAGTGGTTGTGCACGAGGTTGCAGCCACCGAAACAGGAACATAGGGGATTGCAGTCGTGGTCATCTTTGCTCCCAGTACCTCACCAAACCGTTTAGGTATACCACCTGTTGATGCCAACATCGGGCTTTGTGCAGTACTCATTGGCGAGTTTCTATACTGACCACTTGGTGACAGAGCTCCATCTTCTTCAGGAATGGATGCTCTGTCACTAGCAACCCTTTCGCGATCCGACATTTCGGACTCGCAGGAAACTTCCGTTCCTGATGGGACCACACTCCCTTTCCTGGAACGAGGTTTCTTAATTTCCCATAGTTCCTGACATACTAGAGGTTTATGTGCAGGCTCTGCCCTTACATTCTCATCGTAATCAGGGAGCCATGGTATTTCCAGATTAATGTCTACACATCTTATCCGGTGACGCAAAAGGCGTTCGCGGCACTCCGCCTCTTCGCCGTTTGCGTTTAAACTTATATGCTCCAATTAGGCATACACTGCCTCAATCGGAAGCTTCTTCGTTTCCCGACGAATATCCCTAGCTATGCGTGATTCACGCATAAGCTGGGCCATTCGGGCTTCATAGCTGCTGGCCATTATTTTTTTGACCAGCAGCAGCCGACGTGTTACGTCGGGAGAAATACTCTCAACCGATTCAGATGTAATCCCTAGTGTTTCAAATACTTCGGAAGTATCCAATTTTCAATTGGAAATTATTTTATTGGACTCACCACAATAAAATAATTATTACTCCCAACGAGTAAAAAAAAATTTGGTGTCGGCTTAATTACAATAAACTGTAAAAATGCACCGACTAGTGTACCAACAAAATTAATTCACTTAATCAAAATTCGGAAGATTTTCTTTAAAAGTAATTTATTTCTTCCTTAGATGGACAAAATAATTATATTTTGTTGGTTAAAGTTGTGGCAAATCACACACTTAACACTTGCACCAAATTAAAATTAATTATTTAACTTGCTCACAAGTCTAAATAATCAATGATTATAATAGTGTCTTGTGATTCACACACACCAAGACACTATTTATTATTTTGCTTTTCCAAGCCCAAAAAAAAAAAAAATTTTCCTTTATAATTTACACTACACTACAAACACAAATTTAATTAAATTATTTCAACAGTAGGGGTATTTACTAAATGTTGTAAATCCCGTATGGTTTGCAACAAAATAATTATTTCACTAATTGTCGCCCAAACGACAATTTTTCAGCGAAATATAATTATTTTATCCTAAAAAGGACTAAATAAATAATTTATGTTGCTACCAAGTTGAAATAATTTATATTTCCTTTTTTAAATAAATTGAACGAAAAGGAAATGAAAATTTAATTATTTAACTTGCTAACAAGTCTAAACAATTAAATTTATACACAGAATTATTTTACTCAAACGCACCAAAAAAAAAAAAAATTATAACCAATTATTCAACTAACAAACAAGTCTAAATAATTGAAAAAAATGTGTGGAGATATAATTTAAACACACAAAAAGAGAAAAGAAAGTTTTCTTACATATATTAAAATTTCACAGCAAATAACGAATACAAAATATTAGGTTAGATGCCGATCATTAAAATACATGCAAAAAAATTCAATTATTTAACTCACTCTCGAGTCTAAATAATTATATATTATAACTCTCGTATCTTTGCGGAACAATCGCACAAAGATACTTAACATTAATTGTTTAACTTGCAAAAAGTCTAAACAATTAACACGAGTTATAAAAAGAAATTTTTCTCACACTCAAAATTTTCAAAAATATAATACATGTATCGTGAACAGTAATACTTAATAAATACCAAATATTAAATTAAGTAATTACTGTCAGACAATTGTAATACAAAATAATTTTAATTATTTTACTTACACACGAGTTTAAATAATTAATATTACAACTATTGTATCTTTGCGGCTGATTCACACAAAGTTACTTAACGTTAATTATTTAACTTGCAAACAAGTCTAAATAATTAGCAATAGTTGTAAAATATATTTTATATACACAAAAATTTATACATATATTATATAAATAAATAGTAATAAATAATAAACACAATTATTAAATTATAATTACTATATACTAATATATGTGGGTCAGGGAGGGGAGATAGCAAGAAAAATTTCACTCTCGAACACGCAATAAATTAAATTATTTGAAATTTTCTTTAACAGGGAGGTGGGGTGGGGCAGCTACCTCTCCCGAAAGAATCTATTTTAAACACTCACACACCATAAATATAAAATAGACTCCGCGCGGGAACGAATTTATTTATTAGGATTAAATAAAATAATTCGCCGCAGTGGTTTCTCTCGGCGAAACCAGCTGCGAAGACTTAATACACGCGAAGGGGCTAGGCGATCGCACTATCTCTCTCACTCACACACCTATAGCCCGCCTAGCACGTAACTCTGATTCCCCGCGACTAGGGATTCTCTCTCTCACTCCCACTCGCGGGCGCAATCGGAGAGAGCCGATGGTGATCGGCTCTCGCGAAGTCTTTCCTTTGCGTTATTCGGGGGGGATTCTCGCTGCCCACGATCCGCGGCGCAAGCTACTCTCTCCCTACTTTGCCGCTCCCATACAAGCTAAGCAAAGATCTCCCGTCAAGCTTGCGATCGAGAGAGACCGATCTCCGTGAGATCGGGCGCTTCCGGCTATACACGGTCGCGCGTGAACTCTCCCGATATACCGGTGTATACCTCTCCTCGGATACCCGAGCAAGAGGGGGAATACTGCGGTATAGAGACGCGTCTCACACGTCGTCTCTCTCTCTCTCTCTCTCTCTCTCTCTCTCTCTCTCTCTCTCTCAAAACTCAACCCGCTCACGTTTCGCCGCGACACTTCTCGCGCGCGAAAAGATGGCCGACAATTATACTTTAATTTAAAACGGTGAGGACGAAACCGAACGTCCTGTCACGGTCGCCATTTGTGACGTAGTATTCGCGAACCCGGTATAATTAATTATTTTTAATATTTAAAATTAACAGTTGGGCCGCGTTGTCCAATACCGCGTACACAATTATTTAATTTATCGCGAACTGCGGGCTGTCGCCAGGAACAGCAGTTCGCTTGGACGATCGGTGTGGAGGATTCGGGCAATCCTCCTTGCCTCGACACGATTACTTTAAATTAATAGGATATCGGCGGGAGCGGGAAGAACAATAAATACACAATTAATTAAAATAAAAATAAATATAACATTTATTTATGTAGTTAACAATTTGATTAACGATTGGCCATCCAGGCCTCGTGTCGCGACAATGTTACTTCGCGCGGGCGGAAGTATCGGGAGCCAACCGGATCGAGATCCTCGCCTGCGGTTGACTCCTTCCTGATCTCCGCTATTCGGGTACCGGCGTACCCGAACACACTCCCGATGTACACACACACATACACTCGGGGTAAGGGGGACCGACGTCGGCTGCGGTGGTGGAAGGCGGCCCTGTGCCGCGGCGAGTGCCTCGCGAACCGCGTCCACACTCACTCACACACTTCCCGTCCTTTTTACACACACCAAAACACTCGCGGCTCACCTCGCGAGGATGTTCCGGGTAACCGATGGCTTTATTACGCCACACGCACCTTATTAGCCAAAAACACTATCTCGATCGGTACCGGATTTATTTCGTCCGCCTCGAGCGGCGGATCGGTACGTACTAGTAGGCATTTGCCTAATTTTCGAAAAAGGGATGAGAGTGGGATACACACACATTCTCACGCTCTCATCCATACGTACTACTGCGCGCGTAATTGTACACTTGTAGGAAAATAAACAAGTGTCGACGGTTGGATTTGACATACGAAAGGCTCCGACGACTTACAATTCGACAATTTAAATACTCTATTCGTCGTGAATAGATTGTGTGACGATTTCCGTCACAATATATATATATATATATATATATATATGGAACATTCCACGTCAAGTTGTTCGATAAAAATTTTAAAATACGTCGAATTTTGGGTACACACTGGAAATATATTTCAGAAAACAGAAATAAATTTTTAAATGCTGGAATCTGTGCAAAAGTTATTATAACTGCAAAAAGTGAATTTTACAACTTTATTTTAACACCAGCTGTGTTTACCGCTATGTAATTCAAAATCAATCAACTTTTACTATGTAGCAGAATATGTAACATTCATTGCTAATAATTTTTAGAATTTATCCTTCTGGGTTAGAATTTCTAATCTCAACGTCAATATCACATAAACTACATGTCAATATTCAACTTAAAAAAAAGTGTAAATACGCCCTGATTGATTTTTTTATTCAAAAGTCTAGAAGAAAGCTTGAAGTAATACCTTCTAAACGGTCTGTAGCTTTTTTATGGCCTTCATTACTGAAAAATGTTATGACAATTTAAACAAAAACAAACAAAAAATTTACAAAAATTAATATGGTAACTCTTATTTAAATTTTGACCACCTTTAATTTTTAAAAAATGCCGCACTCCGAGAAATTCCACTAATTACAGTTGACAAAGAATAAATTGCACCTGCTTTGTTCAAAAGTACAGCTTTTGGCTTGGAGACCGATAATAAATAGTATATGCATGTTGTAACGGTATGGTTACTGACAAGGGGAGTACTTGACCTCCGGGAAACGGTTCTTATATTAACTTTGGTATGTCTTTTATCATATAAAAATTTGAAGAAAGCCAATTTATCTCTTGCCAATGACTACTTTTTCGCTTACAACTCGGAAACAAATCGATAGGCACTCAAACCAAGAACCAGAAAAAAGTTGAGTTCAAGTACATATGGTTGGAAAAAATAGTATCTCCAATTGCTTAATTTGGAGCAGAGTTATAAAGAAAATAAGAAATTAAAGATTATTAGGCCAAAAGAAACATTAAATTTTTCATATTAAATTTTGGTTAAAATTTCTTCAATTTTGGCTTCCTTCACATTTTTATATTATAAAACACATACCAAGGTTAGGATAAGATTCGTTTCCCGGAGGTCAAGTACTTCCCTTGTGAGAAGTATAGGACCCCGTATAAGTCCAAATTTTCCTAACTTTCCGACCTACGTACTGCTGTCCCCCGATATGACCGGAATCCCTTTGATTTCCGTGCAATGCTGTTAACAACGCCAAACATCTTGTTTGACTGTAAATCAGTGTATTGGGCCTTATGTCCAAAATTAGCCGACCAGGGTATACGTTAGAGAGGGCGGTATTTGATGCGATCTCACCAAGTCAATTTATTGAATAAATATGTAAATATTAAACAATTTATAATAACGATTAAGGGGAGTCATACCGTCGACATCCAGTAAAGTCAGCGCGAAAAGAACAGTTAAAATGTGACAGGCAGCCGCGAGATTAGCAATCGATCCGCAAACGATCGGTTGCTTAATCTGGTGGCAACGTCACGTTGTCACGTCACGCCCCGTGAAGTAGTAGGCTCTGACGTATGACCCGGCTACGTCACGCTCGCCGTCGCTTGCGAAGTGGCTCCCGCGAACCACCGACCTAACTAACCGAGTGGGAATTGTCGCGAGTGGACGGAAAAGAGGGGAACGCTCCTTTAGCTAGACCCTACCAGGAATATCAGGGAAGATACAGACGGGACACACGGATCCACTTATGTTGCACCACTTACCGACCTGTACTCGAATCACCGCTTGAACGGCGTTATACAGACACCAATACTTCTTTTGTAGGCATGATAATATATACGATGTATCGTCCTCACGAATAACACCGCGCGCGCGCTATTTGTATACTAACAGCTGGGAGCGCACGGCTTTTCAGCGTCCGTGTACTCTAGTACTCTATATACTCTTTCGCATTGTTCACCTGATCGATAACTCGCTTACTGTTGTAACCCCATTCCAGATTCCGCATGTCCGGTATGTGGACTCTGTCCTTCAAGGAACGGGAAAGAGGATAAAGAAATTATTCACAATTAGGATTAAAACCGTATATTTTATAACAAAAATATAAAAATATAAAACTATTTATATTTACAAGCGGAGGGAGGTCGCTATCTCGTCCTACTACCGAGGTTAGCCTTGCTTCCTATGCGCCGCCTTAATCTCTGCGTGCGCCTTGGAGCGAGGGCACTACTTTGACTAGAGCTGCTGCTGTCTCCGGTCCAGAGCGATGAGGACGGCTGGCAACACGGCCTTCTGGTCAACTTGGATGATCACCTGCAACATAATTAAGATCTCAGATTATGATCCATCATGTCGAACGATATCGTTTATAATCGCTTGGCTTTTGAACCAGGAAGGCGCCCTTGTCCTCGTCTTAGGAAAACCATTTTGGGCTTTGCATCGGTATGCTACCTTACTAGGGATTAGCGTTTCATAGTCGCGTTTGCTTTCCTGGGACGACCACGTACTCGTTTGGGAGCGCGGGACCTATCTAAGGACGTATGCGACGTCTCGCGTGGATTATACCGAGTTCCCTCGCCAGGGGACTCGCTCGCATTATTCTTCCTCGCAGGGGAGGATTCGCTCGCTACAGGTCGGTCGCACATTGCCTGTTGGTCCCTCGGCGATTGAGATTGCTTAGGTTGCTCTTCATTGGTTGACTCAGCATTAGATCCGGCAACGTATCTCTCCAGATGCTTGATATGAGATACTTCTTGGTCCACTTGATCATCCTGTAGGATATAGGTGTTCATACCTTTCTTACGAACGATAAAATATGGTCTTGTATACTTCGGAGCAAGCTTTGCCGAGATACCTTGTGCGCTGGGCGAGAAAATCTTACATTTCTACACCAGATCTTATACCTCGAATTCCGGTGGCCATCGTTGCGAGCTGAAGATTTCTTGGCGACTGTTTAATTTTGTCCTTCCAATCCTGCAGCCTCTGGAAATCAAGCTGTTGCTGGACAAGCCGGTCTTGCTTTCGACAAGCTGTACTCGGTGCTTCGGGTTGGCGATCATAGTTCAGCATAGCTGGGCTTCATCAAGTAGCACTTTGCATCGCTATGTTTAGTGCAGAGACAAACTCTACGAGATTATCGTCCCAGTCAATGTGCTACCATCGTGTTAAGGGTCCGATTGGCCCTCTCGATATGACTGGCCTGTGCGTGATAAGGGGGTGTCGTTTACCAGTTTATTTTAAACTCAGGTTCATTATCCGAATGGTACACTTCCGGTGTGCCGAACCGGTTAAGCACTCGTTCGTGAAGCTCGCGTACTATTGTCTTCGAGTTAGCTTCGCGTATGGAGATAGCTTCAATCCAGCGCGTGAATAAATCCTCCAATACTAGGATGTACCGTGAGAGCGGGCCGGTGATATCTTCTGCTACGACTTGCCATGGTCTGTCTGATTGACGTTGACACATTAACCCTGAGGGAGTTCGTTACTCAACTTTCCATTGATGGCACACTTGACATTACTTAACGTAATCCGCCACTTCGGCGTAGAACCGTGACTAATATCAATTCCGGGCCACGCTTGAGAATGTCTTCTCCCTTCTGAGATGTCCAGCTCAGGATTCATCGTCGCATTCTCTCAAATTAGAGTGTTGATTCTCTATGGGTACGATCATTTTCCATGGTTGCTCATCACCCATCACCTCTTGCAATTCTTTGTGGGGGGTATAGATTTATAGATGTATAGATTTCCACCGACTAGTTTCCAGTCGGGGAAATAGCGAGGTTTGTCGGAGACATTCTTGATCCAATCAAAGTACCAGGATGCCTCAGTCGTTTGAGCCCAAGACATTGCTGCAATCGTAGACTCGTCGTCTTCAAACATGTGAGATAGGGCATGAGCTACGTGCCCCGTTTCTATGTACAACGACGAAGTCGTGAGCTTGTAGCTTATAGCGTTATATTATATACTTCCCTTACGTACCACCACCACAGGGCTTGACCAACCGCTGTCCGAGGGCTCTACGATCTCTAAATCTGGCATTTCTCGAACTTGGCGGTGCATGTCCTCCTGGATCTTCTCCGACACTGGGTAATACTTCTGCTTTATCGGGCGAGCTCATCCTACCTCGATCGAATGCTTGATGAATTGGGTTCGCGCGATTTCAGGAGAAGTATTAGACAGCACTTTGCTCACCAGCTCTTGCAACTCTTCTTTTATCGTCTCGGTTGCATTCGATATACTAGCGAACGATAGGGTGGCTATACCTCCAATATAAGCCACTTCGAGGTGAATCTGCTGCTTGATGTCCTTGAGGAACAGGTAGTCGCTATCCGGATACAATACTGCTCTGAATTCTCGTACAAAATTTACTTCTACGTAGCATTCGGCGTCCAGATTCAATACAATAGCTACCCTTATTTCACGTGTCTCCTTTCCGACAGTGAAGAGTAATAAGACGTGATCGCTTAACTGTTGGTAACTACCATCTGCCATCTTGACGGGTCAAGCGTTCGCCAAAATGAGCTCCTTGTCCAATGCTGCAGCGATCTGCAGACCGCTGGGTGACATAACGGATGTGGAGGCTCCGGGTTTGTATAAGGCTCTTATACGCAAGTCTTCAATCTCCACGAGAAGCCGCTTACGACTCTCATACTCCGGTGTATAGGATGAGCTTAATTCGCAGGCTCCTTGGGACCGTTCCTCCTTTTGAGGCTATTTTCCTTTCTGGACCATCCGTTCGGTCGGAGCGAATCTGTCCCGAACTTACCTGGGGCAGTGGGGACTCAAGTACTTGGGTCGAGGTTTTCGTCCCGTTTAACCGCTCCCTTTGGCGTTTCCCGAGCCCACCGGACAGTACCCGTGAGAATATTTAATCTTCCCGCATCCCGCACAGTTAAGAGGCTTTGTAGGGCCAAAGGTAGAACCTATCCGGATTTTAGGCTACACCTTTCCTTTTTCCCTTGGCGGACTGGCTTTCTGATTCTCCTGCCGTTGTCCTGAGTTCTTCTTTAAACTATTAGGCTTCCGGAATCTCCTATTCCTCGGAGATCGGTTTCCCGGAGAGCCGGATCTTGGACTCCACCGACGGGCTGCATCATCCAGCATCTTCGCGATGTGGTCGACGACATCGGGCTCGCTCGGTTTGGCTTAGGATACCTCAGCGGCCGCTACCTTAGCCTTTATCGATCCTTTCTTACGCTTCAGCTCATACGCCATCTCCGGAAGCAGGGATCTTTCTTCAGTGGGTGGTGGATTCTAGACTTTTTCTCGTTCTATCGTCTGTTTCGCTTCCGTGGCGAGGTCCAGCATTTGTTCAATTGAAATCACTTTCGCTCGTTTGAACAGCTGTTGAAGCTGTGGCAACATGTTTCAATATAAATGATCGCGTTGTTTGGCTTCAGATGGCGTAGGGACTATCTTGCGCATTATGGCGATGGAACACGTGATATAGTCTCTAACTGATTCATCCGGTCCTTGAGTCCGTGCATTGACTTAGCGATGATCCTCTGCTGGAAGCGTTGGCTCATTCCGTACTAACATCTGGTTGAAGTCAGATCGTGTTGCCAGGAATACCAATTATGTTTCTGATTTTGGTGTCACGTGGCGGCGGTGTCTGTCAGTAATTCCGAGAGGGCAGAGAGTAACTCCTCCTCTGACAGATTTGACCAAGATACTGCAACCATTGATCCTGGTTAGGAAGGTGTCAATACTCTGGCTCTTGTCGCCAGAGAATTTGACCTCCCACTGCCTAGCTATGCTGCCTACGTCTCGAGGTGTTCTGTTCATCATCGAGGACGCAGAGTAGTTTGCTTCGCGCGCATTCCCCCCAAGCTCCATCAGGCTTTGTTTCTGGAGCGCTTATCCGTTACTGCTCGCCAGTGCTCTGGGCTTCACTTATTTCGCTCACGACAGGACCATGACACGTGTATGTGTCCTGAAATACCACATGAGGAGATTGGTTGGCATCGTCTAATCTGGTCTGTGAGCGGTTTGAGTGCGCTCAGACTTTAGCTTATCCACTTTCTTCGAAAGATCGCTTACTTTGTAGATAAGTTCGACCAATGTCTTGCAAAACGATCGAGGGATTCTAAATATGGTTCCCTCGTCAGAAAACAACGATAGCCATTCTTCCTCTCGCTCGAGTTGTGGCTCCGTGTCGGTCACGGCTGACGTCGATGCATCTAGCTCGACGTGGTCGAATTCCTGTTTCGTCTTGTGCAGCTTGTCCTTAACCGCGGCGTTCTCTCGTAGTACCAAATAGATCTCCTGATCTGGACTAGGTGCTTCCGAATCATCGTTTTCATATTCACCTAGTATATGCAGCCATCTATTCCTCCGTTGGAAGCAACTACAAACATCAGTGGCTTCGTGATCCTCGTGGTTCAACTCCTGGGCAGAATAATTGCCCAGCAACCACTGGTTCCCGATGTTTTTCTGTTGAGCGGCCATCATCAGTTGTTGCGTTGTTTCTACTTTTAACAATATTTAGCCTCGCTGGCTTGACCCACTTTGTGTGTGCAAATGTCCTATCCGCGTAACTATGTTTTACTTCTATCTAACCTAACTGCTACAGCACAAAACTGGATGCTACGAGTAAGTCCTGTCTTACTTTGACCAACGAAGCAATATTTAGAGTTAAATTTATTATTAATAAATATAATGTTGGTTCTTTAATTAACTACTGACTGGCTCTTACCTTGCGCTAATTTGGCGGTACTTTATAATAGATTATAAATAAATCAAGAAATACATAAATTAAATACTTGAAGTTACCGAGCGCTCGACCTCTTACAATAATATAACCTATAATACAATTTGTAAAGGTCTGATCCAGGTTATAAGCTTCCTATTTCGAACAAAAACCAGTTAAACCTTGCATACACTTATAATGAATTTATTTTACGATCAATTGTCACCAGGTCATATCGCGTTGTGTCGCGTTATATCATCCCTCTAGGTGGCACTAGTTACTTGGTTTGAAGCTCAGATGTCCGGTTCCCCAGTATTACTGGTCGCTCTATCGATTCCGGCCGAAAACCAACCAAACCTCTTATTAGTGCGACTTATTACCAGTGGCGCCACCTACGTTGGACTAGGAACCCGTTTCCTGTGTCTACTAATAACTTGTCTAGGCGATAAATATATCAAAAAAAAATATTTGTTATAAAAAATTTTCATTTGTTTATAACAATTCAATTTATTAATAAACAAATCTCGTTTTGAGAGGGAACGAAAGAATATCAAAATTTACTTTAAAATTTCTAAGCGCGACCGATGACTTCGTTATTGTTGGCGAGTTATCCAATTGCTAATAAACTATTGGACAACAATATCGTTCTTGCTGGATTGTTTCATGTCCTTCGTTCTAAATCTACACGTACTGAGCGCCAGTTGTATCGGGGTTGGTACTGGGTAGTATAGGGCTCCAGTTAGGCCATTAGTCCAGACTTACCAACCTAGGTAATTCTGTCCGACGATGTGGTAGGGAATCCCTTTGATTCCCGTGTAATGCCATTAACAATGCCAAACACATTGTTTGACTATAAATCAATGTGTTGGGCCTTATACCCAAAATTAACCGACCAGGGTATACGCCGGAGCGGGCGGTATTCGTTGGGAAGGACAAGGACCGGGAAACTAGTCGACAAGTTACATAATTTGTTAGTCGGCGAGATCGTCCATTATTATTTTTTAAATAAATAAAAAAATATTAATCAATTTACATTAACGATTGAGGGGGAGTTATACCGTCGACTACCCTAAAGTCAGCGCGAAAAGAACAGTTAAAAACTGACAAGCAGCCGCGAAATTAGTAACCGATCCGCAAACGAACGGTCGCTTAACCTGGTGGCAACGTCACACGCTGTGTCGTCACGCCCCGTGAAGTAGTGGGCTCTGACGTATGAGCCGGCTACGTCACGCTCGCCGTCGCTCGCGCCGTTGCTTCCGCGAACCACCGACCTAACTAACCGGGCGGGAATTGTCGCGAGCAAAGTAGAAAGAGGGAAAGGCTCCCTCACCTGGACCATACCAGGAACATCAGGAAAAATACAGACAAGACATGCGGGTTCAAATGTAGTGTATCACTTACCGGTGTGTACTCGAATCACGGCTTGAACGGCGTTAATCAGGTGGGAAAGGCCGCGCGGTAGACTGCTCGTCTCTATCCCTCTCTTGGTTCTCCATCCTTCCCGTGTGCGGATAAAAAAAGGTGGTGGCGTATGGCTTGGTCCGGCAGTGTTCGGGGCGCACTATTTCTATACTAAAAGCTGGGTACACGCCTGACCGATAAATCGCTTAACGTTATAATGTATACCTTTCACCAAACGATAAATTCATGTTTGTTTTAATTAATTAATTATCTATCTCTTATCTTAAGTAAGCCAAGAAATTTTTTTCTTAAAACATCATCCGAATGATACATATTGACCTGAAGACTCCAACGTCGTGGTTCGATAATAACATGCACAAAAATGCTGCTGGATTCATCATGTAAAGTCGTATATATTGCACCTGGTCCGCGGAGTCCGGCAGTGGGTGCCAGAAGGGGGTTATGATACGGATTATATAGCCAAGAACAGTCCCAACTCTCTAAACGATTACTTATATATATTTAGCAGAGATGCAATCTTCCTACCGAGTGTATGTACATAGTTTTTATAGTTTATATATACCATGAAAACTATGACAGGAATAGCAAAGTGATAGAAATTTTGTTTTTCTAAAGATGTAAATACTTCTGTAGCATATAAGTATTCATAAGTGTATTAAATATAATAATGATAAGATAATTCTTCAAGCCTAAAAATATGTTCCATGTTGGTCAGCTTTTTTTTTTTTTTTATTAAAAATGTATTTTTTCTATTGATTTTCAAAATTCTATTTTGTGTTCTAGTTAATCCATTTAAAGTATTTTTATAAGCATCTTCCTAACGTTGCAATACTATGAAAAATAACATAATACAATATATATATATATATATGGGTGGTTCTCTGTGAAATCGAAGATGAAAAAAATGACTATTGCTATAACTGTGGGAATATGTTTTAGAGGTGTCCAGTAGTTCTCCTGAATTTTTTCAGATTTTTTCGGGACCATTATTTTAAGTTACAGAGAATCGAAGTTGACATTTTAGCACTTTTTTGCATTAAATGTCCATTTTCATGAATTTGAAGCTCCCAGGGGATGCATTTTTCACTAAAAACATAAATGTGACTTTTTTTTGTAAAATTTTCTGAATTTTTCATTAAAAATTCTTTTAAAGTCATAAATGTATAATGTCACACTCTTGTAAGTCCTTTAAAACCTTAAATAATGAAAATCAGCAATTCTGCTCCAGACTTTGGAAACCTAATGCTGCCTAAAAGATGTCTTTTTATAGTCAGAAACTGCCTATAAATTTCCGGAGTGGGTCTAAATCATTTAGATCACTTATGGTCAAAATATCTGGAAAAAGTGCCCGAAATATTAATAGAAATGTATATTTGTTGCCTTATAACGATGAATCTATTATCATGATCATTGCAAAAAATTTATGCACTTACTTTGGAGTGGTAGAAAAGTATCTCCACTTGTTTCAGTATCCATCTAATCCCCTGTAAGCTGATAGAAATACAAATATTATTATACAATTATAAAAAAATTAAATTTTAAACATTTATAATGCTGGATTTTCAAATTTACAACCACTTTAAGAGTTATGATACTAATCTGAAGGATTACTATAAAAGTATCAACATTATTATTATTCAGCAATACATTGTTTGAATTTCACAAACTTGTCACTGACACGTAATCCTGTTACTCATTCTAATCTCACATCTGATTTGTTTATATATTTGTTACATTAAATATGTATATTAAGTTATTGTAATAATAATGTCGATACTTTCATAGTAATCCTTCAGATTAGTATCATAATTCTTAAAGTGGTGGTTGTAAATTTGAAAATCCAGCATTATAAAAGTTTAAAATTTAATTTTTTATAATTGTATAATAATATTTGTATTTCTATCAGCCTACAGGGGATTAGATGGATACTGAAACAAGTGGAGATACTTTTCTACCACTCCAAAGTAAGTGCATAAATTTTTTGCAATGATCATGATAATAGAGTCATCGTTATAAGGCAACAAATATACATTTCTATTAATATTTCGGGCACTTTTCCCAGATATTTTGACCATAAGTGATCTGAATGATTTAGACCCACTCCGGAAATTAAAGGCAGTTCCTGACTATAAAAAGACATCTTTTAGGCAGCATTAGGTTTTTAAAGTTTGGAGCGGAATTGCTGATTTTCATTATTTAAGGTTTAAATGACTTACAAGAGTGTGACATTATACATTTATGACTTTAAAAGAATTTTTAATGAAAAATTCAGAAAATTTTACAAAAAAAAGTCACATTTATGTTTTTAATGAAAAAATGCATCCCCTGGGAGCTTCAAATTCATGAAAATGGGCATATAATGCAAAAAAGTGCTATAATGTCAACTTCGAATCTCTGTAACTTAAAATAATGGTCCCGAAAAAATCTGAAAAAATTCAGGAGAACTACTGGACACTCTAAAACATATTCCCACAGTTATAGCACTAGTCATTTTTTTCATCTTCTACTTTCACATAGAACCACCCATATATCTTTATAAACTATCCATTTAAAAAGTTCGCAAGTAATTTTAATATTCTTTTATATAATTATATATATATATATAATATTTATATATTATAATATATATTATCTATATTAATAAATAGTATATTCTATATATATATTAATCTTTTTAATGAAGTAATGCAGATTGATTTTAAACCTATTAATGGTACTTTGCTAGTATAATGAAAGTTTGCTAATCCTTTTCTTCCTTTTTTAGTCGCAGAACTATTTCAATAACGTATTTCTCTCCGTAACGATGTGTAGGCACAAGCTTATTTAATATTTAATAATGCCATTAACAATGCCAAACACATTGTTTGACTATAAATCAATGTGTTGGGCCTTATACCCAAAATTAACCGACCAGGGTATACGCCGGAGCGGGCGGTATTCGTTGGGAAGGACAAGGACCGGGAAACTAGTCGACAAGTTACATAATTTGTTAGTCGGCGAGATCGTCCATTATTATTTTTTAAATAAATAAAAAAATATTAATCAATTTACATTAACGATTGAGGGGGAGTTATACCGTCGACTACCCTAAAGTCAGCGCGAAAAGAACAGTTAAAAACTGACAAGCAGCCGCGAAATTAGTAACCGATCCGCAAACGAACGGTCGCTTAACCTGGTGGCAACGTCACACGCTGTGTCGTCACGCCCCGTGAAGTAGTGGGCTCTGACGTATGAGCCGGCTACGTCACGCTCGCCGTCGCTCGCGCCGTTGCTTCCGCGAACCACCGACCTAACTAACCGGGCGGGAATTGTCGCGAGCAAAGTAGAAAGAGGGAAAGGCTCCCTCACCTGGACCATACCAGGAACATCAGGAAAAATACAGACAAGACATGCGGGTTCAAATGTAGTGTATCACTTACCGGTGTGTACTCGAATCACGGCTTGAACGGCGTTAATCAGGTGGGAAAGGCCGCGCGGTAGACTGCTCGTCTCTATCCCTCTCTTGGTTCTCCATCCTTCCCGTGTGCGGATTAAAAAAAGGTGGTGGCGTATGGCTTGGTCCGGCAGTGTTCGGGGCGCACTATTTCTATACTAAAAGCTGGGTACACGCCTGACCGATAAATCGCTTAACGTTATAATGTATACCTTTCACCAAACGATAAATTCATGTTTGTTTTAATTAATTAATTATCTATCTCTTATCTTAAGTAAGCC
This sequence comes from Theocolax elegans, assembly GCA_026168455.1. NCBI lineage: Eukaryota > Metazoa > Arthropoda > Insecta > Hymenoptera > Cerocephalidae > Theocolax > Theocolax elegans. The sequence goes on from CM047425.1 coordinate 66,635,601, forward strand.
AAGAAATTTTTTTCTTAAAACATCATCCGAATGATACATATTGACCTGAAGACTCCAACGTCGTGGTTCGATAATAACATGCACAAAAATGCTGCTGGATTCATCATGTAAAGTCGTATATATTGCACCTGGTCCGCGGAGTCCGGCAGTGGGTGCCAGAAGGGGGTTATGATACGGATTATATAGCCAAGAACAGTCCCAACTCTCTAAACGATTACTTATATATATTTAGCAGAGATGCAATCTTCCTACCGAGTGTATGTACATAGTTTTTATAGTTTATATATACCATGAAAACTATGACAGGAATAGCAAAGTGATAGAAATTTTGTTTTTCTAAAGATGTAAATACTTCTGTAGCATATAAGTATTCATAAGTGTATTAAATATAATAATGATAAGATAATTCTTCAAGCCTAAAAATATGTTCCATGTTGGTCAGCTTTTTTTTTTTTTTTATTAAAAATGTATTTTTTCTATTGATTTTCAAAATTCTATTTTGTGTTCTAGTTAATCCATTTAAAGTATTTTTATAAGCATCTTCCTAACGTTGCAATACTATGAAAAATAACATAATACAATATATATATATATATGGGTGGTTCTCTGTGAAATCGAAGATGAAAAAAATGACTATTGCTATAACTGTGGGAATATGTTTTAGAGGTGTCCAGTAGTTCTCCTGAATTTTTTCAGATTTTTTCGGGACCATTATTTTAAGTTACAGAGAATCGAAGTTGACATTTTAGCACTTTTTTGCATTAAATGTCCATTTTCATGAATTTGAAGCTCCCAGGGGATGCATTTTTCACTAAAAACATAAATGTGACTTTTTTTTTGTAAAATTTTCTGAATTTTTCATTAAAAATTCTTTTAAAGTCATAAATGTATAATGTCACACTCTTGTAAGTCCTTTAAACCTTAAATAATGAAAATCAGCAATTCTGCTCCAGACTTTGGAAACCTAATGCTGCCTAAAAGATGTCTTTTTATAGTCAGAAACTGCCTATAAATTTCCGGAGTGGGTCTAAATCATTTAGATCACTTATGGTCAAAATATCTGGAAAAAGTGCCCGAAATATTAATAGAAATGTATATTTGTTGCCTTATAACGATGAATCTATTATCATGATCATTGCAAAAAATTTATGCACTTACTTTGGAGTGGTAGAAAAGTATCTCCACTTGTTTCAGTATCCATCTAATCCCCTGTAAGCTGATAGAAATACAAATATTATTATACAATTATAAAAAAATTAAATTTTAAACATTTATAATGCTGGATTTTCAAATTTACAACCACTTTAAGAGTTATGATACTAATCTGAAGGATTACTATAAAAGTATCAACATTATTATTATTCAGCAATACATTGTTTGAATTTCACAAACTTGTCACTGACACGTAATCCTGTTACTCATTCTAATCTCACATCTGATTTGTTTATATATTTGTTACATTAAATATGTATATTAAGTTATTGTAATAATAATGTCGATACTTTCATAGTAATCCTTCAGATTAGTATCATAATTCTTAAAGTGGTGGTTGTAAATTTGAAAATCCAGCATTATAAAAGTTTAAAATTTAATTTTTTTATAATTGTATAATAATATTTGTATTTCTATCACCCTACAGGGGATTAGATGGATACTGAAACAAGTGGAGATACTTTTCTACCACTCCAAAGTAAGTGCATAAATTTTTTGCAATGATCATGATAATAGAGTCATCGTTATAAGGCAACAAATATACATTTCTATTAATATTTCGGGCACTTTTCCCAGATATTTTGACCATAAGTGATCTGAATGATTTAGACCCACTCCGGAAATTAAAGGCAGTTCCTGACTATAAAAAGACATCTTTTAGGCAGCATTAGGTTTTTAAAGTTTGGAGCGGAATTGCTGATTTTCATTATTTAAGGTTTAAATGACTTACAAGAGTGTGACATTATACATTTATGACTTTAAAAGAATTTTTAATGAAAAATTCAGAAAATTTTACAAAAAAAAGTCACATTTATGTTTTTAATGAAAAATGCATCCCCTGGGAGCTTCAAATTCATGAAAATGGGCATATAATGCAAAAAAGTGCTATAATGTCAACTTCGAATCTCTGTAACTTAAAATAATGGTCCCGAAAAAATCTGAAAAAATTCAGGAGAACTACTGGACACCTCTAAAACATATTCCCACAGTTATAGCAATAGTCATTTTTTTCATCTTCTATTTCACAGAGAACCACCCATATATATTTATAAACTATCCATTTTAAAAAGTTTCGCAAAATAGTATATTTTTAAATATTTCTTTTATATATATATATATATATATATATATATATATATATATATATATATATATATATATATATATATATATATATATATATATATATATATATATATATATATTAATAATTTTAATAATTAATGCATTATTATTTAATATAACCATATTAATTATTTGCTTATATGAATTGAAATTTTTCTAAATCCTTTTCTTCCTTTGTTAGTCAGCATAGAACTAATTTTTAATAACGTATTTCTCTCCGGTAAACATATTTTTAAGCTACAGAGCTTAATTAAAATTTTAATTAAAAGTATTTAACGCTCACATTTCGTTTTTTTTTAATAATATAGTTGACACCATTGTTGTTGTCCCAGAACTCTTTACCGTCGGTGAAATAACGAACGCAGAACTCAAGCTGATGTGCACTACTATTCTTGTTTGGTAATGGTATGCTAAAGCGGAAGGTATCATAAAGATTACGTACCGCAGTTGAGGCTATTAAACCCGGAATTTCAACGTAAACGGCAGGTATGTCTTTAAAACTAATCCAATTATCAGTTGTAATACGAATTGATACTTCCTTATCATATGCTAAATTCTTAACTTTTATTGTGCCAATTACACAATTGTCAGTTTCCCGAATAATAACGTTTTCAAGACTTAGTGCATTTCTATCAAGTTTGCTTCGAAAGGTCAAATAATCACTTGCTGGTTGAGGAAAATTGGCTTCCCAAGGGTTAACGTCCACACGTATATTTTTCATATGTTCTACTTGTTGTGATACATCAGTGTCAAAGTTATTCTGTGAGATGAAGCTGCAATCCAAATTACGAAAAATATCCCGCTTGGTCAAATTTGACACATATGCAGTTGTCCAAAGAGGAGGCATGTTGCTTGGTTCCGACATGACTCGTACCTATTTAAACAAACATAAATTTTGTAATTTCATTATAAATTTATTATTAATTTATTTCTAATTCAATATATTGTGGAAATTAAAATTATATATTATGATATAAAAAGGCAAAACAGGTGTTTCACTCACGAAATAAAAGAAAAGTGAATTATTCACCCGAGTACATGAGTATGTATAATATTTTTTATACTATAATTAGTTTACTTAGAATGAGTATAAGCCTAACTGAACGTCTTTACCAAAACAAGAAAGGAAATAAAGCTTACACAAAAGTAAATCCAAGCATGTCAGTTATGTTAAGAAATAACTAAAATTCGCAATTTGACAGTATTTTGAATAGCTACAAATTTTAAAAAACGAAAAATTTCATTCGGCTCAATAATAATTATATTTCTTAAAATAAGTTGGTCTAATATTTCTAGATTTGCTACTTGTAATACAATGACAATTCCTTTGATTGTATAAAAAATATTAATTTCTTAAATTTTGGCGTTATTTTTAATAATATATAAAAAAAAAATTACTAAAAATATAAATTTTCTCGCCCAGGCAAAAGTTTTTAAATTAATATAGAAATTTTGTCGGTCTTGTTGAGCTAACGTCTAACGACTCTAAGAACTCCAAGTTGCTCGCTCGAAAAGGCACGACAATTCGCTGCGTATCAATCCCGAGGACAACAGTATGAAGGCCACAAGCCGCCAGACATAAACTAAAAGGAGAAAGAAGAAGCAAATAAAATACTAAGTTGTAAAATTGAAAATATTTTAAATAAGAAAGAAAGAAATTTTAAGTCTATGTGTTTCGTCTTGGGACCGTCCGCCAGAACGCATCAGTGGGACTTTGGTTTAAAATTGTGTCCATAGTACATACTTTGATGTTAGGGTGCGCTATTTCATCCACAATCAGATTTTCCACCTTATTTATACTTATATAGGCTCCGTTCATTCGATCTTACGAGATCGATCGATCGATCGGAGTCCCTCTTGGGATCTCATCAGAGAAACACCGGAGAGATCATAGTGTTATTTAACAGTGTAAGTTAACAGTGTAATTTAACAGTGACCCCAGCGTATCAACGATCATTCCAAAACTTTGCAATTTTCATTGCAAATAACTGGAAAAGAACTGAGGAAAAGTACTGAGGAAGGCGGAAGACCGAGCATGGGAGATAGTAGTGCAGGTAGAGGAAGCCCTGCGACCGGGCGCAGCTATACCCAAGGAACTTCCAGCACCTACTCGGGTAAATCGAGCGTCAGCAAGACCACCAACAAGGAAAGCTTGAAAACATTCACAGAAGACATGGACTTCCAACAAGTAAGCTACAAAAGAAGCAGAGGTCAGGACAACCAGGAGCCAATGGAACCGCCCCCGAAGCTACGTAACGACGTTAAGATAAGTAATTTTACTATCTCTACAGCTAATAAGTTTAGCGTTTTGAGCAATTCAACCGACCCTAAAAAAATGAGTGACAGCACTAAAATCGCCCCTATTAATGTCATCGTCAATGAAGCTCCGGACAGCGCGCATAAATACTTAAACTTAAGAGAGGCATTTCGCGAAACCGATAAGATAGGAAATAAACTCAAATATCCTCCGATCGTGTATAAACTTAAAAAAGACGTAATGTCAGTACGCGCTGCTAACCTAGACGATTACAGATACATACTGCACAAACTGGAGGAAAAAGGCTTCCAGTATTATCTATTTCGCGATGAAACAAACGTAAACAAAAATATCAGATTTGTTTTAAGAGGATTGCCACTCTCCATTACTACAGATGTAATAAAATCAGAACTGCTAGAAAATGATATTAAGGCAGAAGTAGCTCAAATGCGAAGTAAAATAGACAAAAGCCTTCTTCGTTTATACCTGATAACCATTAACGACAGTGAAAAAGAAAAACTCAAAACAATAGAAGCGGTAGCGTTCATTAGAATTAAACTTGAAAACTATAGCCCACCCAAAGGAGTTAAACAATGCTTTAAATGCCAACGGTTTAATCACACCGCTAAACACTGCCACGCGGCATCACGATGCTTTAAATGCGGAGAAAATCACGAGTCAAAAACGTGCACTAAAACTAAAGAAAATTTAATCAAAAAATGCGTAAACTGCGGAGGAAATCACCTCGCTATGTATAAAGGATGCTCAGAGTATAAAACCGAAAAAGTTAACTACGCGAAAAAAGTTATAGCAGCAAATATTAGGACGACACAGGCATACGAACGAACGCTATCCATTGACCTTACAAACTTTCCTGCACTTAACAACACTCAACAAAATCCTAGGGAAAAACGCACGAAGACAACACAAGACAATACAACTACCAAACAAGCATGGACAGATATACTTTCAAAAACACCAAAACCCACGAAACAGGGTGCATGGAACACAAAAAAGACAAATACAAAGACGCAACGAGAAACCACCCACGTAGAGAAACAAGCAGACGTTGGCATACACGAAATGACGCAAATGCTGCAAGATGCATGCGAACTAGGAGCAAACATAAGCACAGGAGAAATTGATTTAAAACAAGCGTACGGGCTAGTAGCAAAGATGGTAGGAAAATTGTTAAAATTATCGTTAAAATTAGCAAATTCAAACGGTTATGGACAAACGAAATAATAAGTTAAAATTATGTGCCTGGAACGCGTGCGGATCACTGTATACGAAAAAAGCGGATATAGAGAATTTTATTAACGTTCGCGACATTGATATATTATTAATCTCCGAAACACTGATTAAAGATACGTCTAAATTTAACTTTCATGGATATAAAACGTATAAACATAAAAACGACAATATTCGAGGCACCGCGATAATTGTCAAATCTAACTTGGTGCACCATGAAGTTGATGTAAATCTCGAAACGCTAGAAGCTACAGCCATTAAAATCAAATCACGCGGCAGTGAAATCGCAATTATTTCAACATATAACTCTCCAAGTAAAAAATTTAATAAATCGGATTATGATAAACTGTTTAAACTATGCCCATCGGTTATAAGTGCAGGAGACTTCAATGCAAAACACACCAGGTGGGGCAGCAGATGCATAAACTCAATTGGCTCAAAATTGAGCAAATACTGCATAAAACGTGACCTTGACATACATGCACCAACGGACTTTACGCATTATCCAACAAATAAACGACTCAAACCAGATATAATAGACTTCGCGATAACTAAAAACATTAAATTTTTCACAAACGTAACAACTCCACAAGCTCGACTCAGATCATTATCCAATTGAAATAACTATAGACCTAGACATAAATTTCATAACTCCGAAACCGAAATATAACTTTCTCAAAACAGACTGGAACGCTTATCAAACCTTTGTAATAGAAAATACGAAAGACAAATATCAAATGGACACAACTGACGAAATTGACACAGTAATTGCTACCGTGACAGATGTAATATCAAAGGCAATAGAACATTCGACACCGACAAACGATAACAAAAATTACAGAGAACCATTACCAAATGAAGTACTGGGACTTATCAAAGACCGAAACCTAATGAGACGTAGATATAATAGAAAACCAAATCCCACACTAAACATGCAATTAATCAATCACGTAAAATTATTTCAAATAAAATTCAAGACTTTCGGAGTGAATCGTGGAATAAATCAATTTGTAAATTAAACATAAAAGATAACTCCTTATGGAGAATGACCAAATTACTAACTCGCGAGAAAACAAATATTCCGCCGTTAAAAGATGACAATAATGAAATTAAATTCTTCGCGCCGGTTGATAAAGCTAACCGCCTTGCAGAAAATTTCGCGAAAACATTTACCCCGCATAGCTGCCCATCGGATGATAAATTCATAAACGAAACAGATATATTAGTTACAGAATATTTAAGTCAACCTTGTACCGACAAGGTTGAAAAGGTAACCGGGTTCGAACTTAAAAAGTACTTCGCAAAAACTAAAAATAATAAAGCTCCGGGACCAGATAAAATTTCTAACTTCGCTCTTAAACATTTACCAAGTAAAATGCTAAAGCTTCTAGCGGACGTGTTTAACGCCAGTTTTAAATTAAATTACTTTCCATCGGAATGGAAAAAAGCGCTAATCCTCGTGTTTGCTAAACCCGGAAAAGATCTGACACTGCCGACAAGCTACAGACCAATTAGCTTATTAAATACGTTAAGTAAATCATTAGAATCAGTAATCATCAATAGACTCAAACAAGACATTAAAGATAAAAATCTAATACGAGACGAACAATTTGGATTTAGAGACGGACATTCAACTCAACAACAAATTTTACGACTGACAGAATTTATTACCAGAACGCTAGACAGAACTCTAAACTTCTGCGCGCACACAACTAATACACGAAATAAAGCAATAGGAGCACTCGCGAAACTAAGACCGCTAATATAATAAAAAACCACTCCGCGTTAGGTATTAAAAATGGAAAAATAATATTTAAAACTTTTATTAGACCGATATTAACATATGCATCCACGGTATGGGGCGGAACGTGTAAAACTAATATTAATAAACTCCAAATAATTCAAAATAAAACACTCAGAGCGATAACAAACGCGCCGCGGTTTACAACTAATGCTTTAATACATAAAGAACTTGAAATTAAATGGTTAAAAGACTACATAGTAGAAGCCGGGAAAAACTTTTATGATAGAGCCAAGACGTCCGAATACGACCTTATAAAAAACTTAAGGGACTACAGTTACGACGCACGAGACAAACACCGACGACCAAAGGACTTCTTAGAATTCCTAGACGTGAATTAATACATGCCACCATGAAATTTAACAGTTTATCTTTATCTCTTCAGACAGCAGCAACATCTACAACATCGGCAGTCGTGGAAGCTACAAGCCTGCACTGCCCAACATGCTTGACTACCGCCTGTGGTCTTTACCTATTTTCCTCTACACTTCCTTCATCTTACCCTACTCTAATTAGTTTTTAAATGCGCGACTTTCAAAATGTGGGTTTTTCCTTCTCTTTTCTTCGGAAAAGAGATTGTTTTTACCACATGTCTACCTTAAACTTCTCGATTAAATCAATCCCGCTAGGCTCAGAAATAAGCAAGATTCGTGTAAACATGCCTGTAATGGGTATTACACGCAACACCTCCACTAGGAACATAAATTCTCTTTTCTACCTTCCAGGAGAGAATTACTCGGGCTTCTTTTCCTTTTGACCATTGAATTAATCAAAAGAGAATAGAAACTACGAGCGGGCAGGTGCCTGGTAGAATCTCATAGGTGGGGGCGAGGGAGGGGCTCCCCCACTCCTCTTTTTCTTTCTTTCTTTCTTTCGATCTTACGATACCGAAATTTAAGTTTATCATTATTTTGATTCCATAATATTGTCTTGTGTATCGGACGGTCCCAAGACGAAACACATAGACTTAAAATTTCTTTCTTTCTTATTTAAAATATTTTCAATTTTACAACTTAGTATTTTATTTGCTTTTTCTTTCTCCTTTTGATTTATGTCTGGCGGCTTGTGGCCTTCATAATGTTGTCCTCGGGATTGATACGCGGCGAATTGTCGTGCCTTTTCGAGCGAGCAACTTGGAGTTCTTAGAGTCGTTAGACGTTAGCTCAGCAAGACCGACAAAATTTCTATATTGATTTAATAAAAAGATAAAAATACTTTTTGTAAAACTTTATAACAGTTTGGTTGCCGCGCGGTTGTTTATTTTATTATCGCGGCTGCTCAGCGGTATGGTCGAACATACCGTATTTAAATAAACCTATTTTTCCCGCGTTACGGCGGCGGTTACCTGTCCCCTCTACGAAATGTGTTAAGTGTTAGTCTGGAACCGAGGTCAGATTTCAGATAATAACCAGTTAAAAATTCAAATCTGAAATTGATTGCAAAATAAGGATATCGCGTCGAGCACTTGTCAATTTATATACACGGGCTCATAGGATCGAGGAAGGAATCATACGTGAGTAACAATTCAAATACGTGAACACCTGATTGAATTTGTTGCAATATAATGTAAAGAACAGTGTATAAAATATCTAACCGTCGCCGAGGTCTACGCTCGACGATACAGGGCGATAAACGATCGACTTATGGAGAGAGGGGGAAAAATATCGCGAACTAAATATACACAGACAACGGGATTGGTACAGCGCAATGAATTAACTAATTATTAGCGAATAAAACACGATCGCGTAGAGTGGTATCACACATTTTATTAGCTGCTGGAATCGTTAATAAGTAACTATCAGCTAATCGGTCGTTTTCTCTCTCTCTCTCTCTCTCTCTCTCTCTCTCTCGCTATTTATTAGAAAATCTATTAACTTTTACTATAGAACATAACACGTAACATTGTTTGCTAATTGTCTCTAGAAATTGTTTTTCTTTGTCAGAATCTTATTAAATTATATATCAATATTAAATTTTAAAAAATTGTAACTTCGCCATAACTAATTTTTTCATCCTAAAGTCTAAAATAAGCCTGAAGCAGTACCTATTAAACAGTCTATGGCTTATATATGGCCTTCAATTCTGTAAAAAGTTATGAAGTTTGAAAGAAACTCTAAAACATTTCTAAAATTACCAAGGTAATTCTCATTAGAATTTTTAAACAAATTTTGTGTTTTCTTAAATTATCATTAATTTTACAGAATTGAAGGCCACTAATAAGCTACAAACCATTTAAAAGGTATAGCTTTAAGCTTTTTTTTAGACTTTCAGGTAAAAAAATCAATTATGGCAAACTTACACTTTTTTTAATTTAATGTTGACATATAATTTATGAGACATTAACTTCGAGATTAGAAATTTTGACACAGAAGAATAATTTCTAGAGACCATTAGCAAACAACGTTATATATAATGTTCTATAGTAAAAGTATATAGATTTTCTAATAAATAGCAATAAGCACAATTGGTGTTAAAAAAAATCGAAAAAAATTAACGTTGTAAGGTTATAAGAACTTCTGAACAAATGGATTCCAGTAATTAAAAAATTTTTTCTGTTTTCTGAAAACCATTTCCAGTCTGTACTTGAAATTTATTGCATTTAAAAATTATGATCAAGCTATTGGAAGTGGAATGCTCCATATATATAAATTAAGTGAATTTTTGAGCGGTCAATGGCTCAGCGACTTGGGTTCAAAACCTTGTCACTCTCAGGTGAATTTTTTTCAGAAATGTATCAGAGTTTTTTCGATGACGGGTATTGAATCTAAAATTAATTTATAAATTAGTTTTAATAAATTATTTTCATATGTATCAAGATTTAATATGGGATATTTAATAAGGAACGGAATAATATGTATATAATATGTAATAATATGTATATAATAATATAATATGTACCAAAGGTAAGTATTTATTAGCCAAAGCAGCACCAGGAGTTTTCTTATTCGTGATTTTAACGAATTCGCGGTTGAATTTTCCCATTGCTGCTTCAGCTGAGAGGACTGAAATACCCCCTTTACTTCATAGTGGCGGCATCGCTCCAATCTATGGAATTGGAATTAATTCGCCATGCATCTCCACCTTTGCAGTTTCTGCAGTCTCTACGACATTCCCGTCCGTTTCATCGTTCTTCTCGTGACTCGCCATCATCGGCCGCATGCGTTTGCGCGAGAACAAACGAGTATTTCTCATACCCTACATCGATCATAGTACGTAGCCATGCACAGTATGCATTCCGCGCGATTATGAGGAAACCGACCCTTGTTTACATGTTACTTAATACGGAGAGCTATCTTGTACTCAACAGCGGGGAAACATTGGCACTGACGTGTGGTTGGTTAAGATTCTGATATCGTTGGCTAATTAAATTTTTCTCTTAATAAATTCCTTTAATTATTTTGTGGAATCGGTGACGAGAATGGCTCGGCCAGGATATGTAGCTAGTATTTATGTTAACCTAACCTCTATCCCTATACTTACAAGGGGAGTACATGACCACCGGAATCTTATCGTAACGATAACACGGATCTTATCCTAACTTTGGTATATCTTTTGTAATGTAGAAATATGAAGAAAGTCAAGTTATTGCTTGCAAATGGCCACATTATCGAAAGTTATTCGACATTTAATAATAATTTCAATGAAAATTACTTCCAATTTAATCGCTTATAACTCCGAAACAAATAAAGATAAAGAATCGAACCAAAAACCAGAAGAAAGTTGAGTTCAAGTAGATATAATTTCTAAAAAGAAGCTAAAATTGCTCTATTTGGAGTAAAATTATAAAAAAATAAGAAATTGAAGAATTTTGGGCTAAAAGGAACAATAAATTTTTCATATTAAATTTTAGTTGAAGTTTACGGGGAGTAACGTGTCATTGCTTTAATTAAGGAAGAGATCATCGATGGAATCTAAGTTATCTAGCTACCAATGCAAGAGAGGATCATCAGTGACTTATCATTGAATTCCAAACAACGATTACGTAGGTAAATCTCCTCCTATAACTATTTACGCTACTTATTCTAATATTTTTTTTCTATTTTTCAGGTTTCTCCCTATTCTAAAGACTTCTCCTTATTAAGATTAAGTTAGATATACATCAAAATATATGATCAAAACAGGATCAACGTGAACTTGTTCCATTAGTTTTGTATATAATTTTTTGAATTTCGTTTAAAGAAAAAGTTAGTGATTATATAAATACATTAGTCAAAATTTGAGCACAAGAGAAAAATTAAATCTTTACTATGTATAGATTTACATGTATCTAAGCAAGGCTTGTTCTACAAATTTAAATTAAATTTTTGAATGCATAGTTAGAATTCATTATCGGTCAATATAGCGGCGGAAAGTATAGATTATGCCGATAAGTCTAAAGAAAAATGTTACAAATTTCATTCTACAATTCGAATGGCAGCTGTTTGTATATATTGTAGTGATGAGTATCGTGTTAGTGATTTAGTAAAATTAGATGGTGTTAATTATATTGATGAATGTATAACTTATTTATCAAAAACTAACATCAACCAGTGAACATATGGTATTGGACGAAACCCCAAGAACCTCATTTAAGATTATAAGAATGCAAAACAGCTTTACTAGATATAATAGTTTTACAAGATTAACTAGATATGAATAGATTGCATAGAAAATGCTATTCAATGACATATGATTAAAGAATTTCAAGATTATCTTTTGGAGCGATTTTTTAAAAAGCCCCAGTCCTTGTGTGAAATACTAAAAACACATATTTTTTATTATAAATATATGTCACGTGGGATAATGCTTCATATTAGTGAAAATGATTAAGTATTTATTGTTATTAAAAGAAATTTTTGAACAAAACAGAAACAATATCCGTTCATTCGTCCAGATTTTCATACACTGGTACACACAACGAAATTTGGGCACTGAAGATTCCCAAATTAAAGGAATACATAATTCCTAATATTAATTTAAACTATATATTACAGAAATCGTAATATATAAATACTAAAATGGGAAATCAGTAGTTCAAATAATACCAATTTTAAAATATTATCAAAACAGGAATAAAAGATATCCAAGCTGGTCATAAATAAATACCAAGAATTATTCAATTCCCTCAATCCCTCGTTCGTAACATTTTATGCAAGATATTGTAATAATATTAATTAATACCTGGATATTTGTACTAATTACGGGATTTCTGAGGTATTTCGGGAATTTTTAAGGTAATCCCGGATATCTGCATTGATTACGAATTTTTCGGGGAATTTCGGGAATTTTAATGGCAATTTGGGATATCTGCGCTAGGTACGGGATATCTCGGGAGTTTCTAAAATTTTTAAGGGAATCCTGGATATTTGCAATAATTACGGGATTTCTTGAGGATTTCGGGAATACTTAAGATACTTCGGCATATTGGTACTAATTGCGAGATTGCTTGGTTATTTCGGGAATTTTTGTAGTATTCCGGGATATATTTACTAATTATGGGAATTTTCGAGTGTATGGAGATCATTTATGGTATTCCTGAACATTTTAACTAATTACAAGATTTCTTGGGTATTTCTGGAATTTTCAAAGTTTTCTGAGATATTTGCACTTATTACGAAATTTCTCGTATATTTCGGGAATTTATATGTTTATAAAATTCAATTTTTTGATTGGTTACAGCTCTGGCACGAATTGAAATTCGGGTCTAAAAATTTTGCTACTCTCTATCAAGTAGTTTTTTACTGATACCATACATTAAAACAAAATTCTATTGTTTAATTGGATCCCTTTACATGGAATCTCCCATAAACATGAGCTATTTTACATCGAGTGGTACGATAAAAATTTTAAATTGTTCCAAATTTTGAGAATAGGCTGAAAATATCTTCCAAAAAATAGAAAAAAATTTTTCGGTGTTAAAAATAATTTGACTAAAAGTTTTTTTTTCATTATTTTAACGTCGCTCTTTTTATCCTCCCAAAACGGTGCTAATCAGCAACGGAGGTCATACGGTGTCTTGGTGAAGAAAGGACTTGTTGAAAATACATTCCTTAGTGGTGCTTGTATCAATCGGCCAGGGCCGGGAATCGAACCTGGGACCTCCAGATTACGAGCCCGACGCCCTACCGACCGACTGAAAGTTAGTTCACCATAAAAAATAGACATTTTTTTTACGCTATAACATGTACCTCAAAGGTGGTGAGTAAATCTGTTTAATTTCTAAGGTGTCTATGGTAGTGAAAAAATAATACAATTTTATAATGATTGTACGTATAAATAAAGCATTTTAAATACATTCATTACCAAAAACCTTTTTCGAACTTAAAAATAGAGGGTTGGCGCACAAAGCGTGCAGGGGGGCAAAGCCCCCTACTATATATATATACATACTAAGGGGCTTCGCCCTACATATATATATATATATATATAAGTAACGTGGTATTCGCCTGCGCTTAATTTTGCCCCGATATCCGCTGTTTGGGTACCGGCGTACGCGAACACACTCCCAAGGTCTCACACACATATACACTCGGGAAGGGTGGGGGTCACGGTAGTATAAAACTATTTACCGGGTTACACCCCGTGGATTGCCCAGCCCATCCTTGGTCTTCGACAATCTCCTGGGCAGCGGAGGGCGGACGACGGCTGCATAACGCGGCCCAATGCCGAGGCGAGCACTTCCGCGAGCCGTGCTTGCACTCGCGCACGACCCCATCGTTATTCACTACACGAGCACTAATACACACACGAGACACTGGTGCCCGATCGAAGCTACGTACTCGACCCTGCTTCGGCAAAACCGTGCACATGGTCTCGTCAATATTCCTGGCGGCGTTGGTACCCTCGACTCACCGAGCGGTACTTCTGGGTAAAGTCACTGATCCGCCTCGATCGGCGGACAGTTTTACTCTAACTAGGCGATCGTCTAATTTTTCGAAAAAGTGATGAGAGTGGGAAACACACATACTCACTCTCTCACGCTCACATCCCTGCGTATTGTCGCGCCTAATAGTACACTCGTAATGAAATAAACTAGTGTCGTCGGTTGCTTTGACATATCAAAGGTTTCGACGGCTTACAATTAGTGTATTTAAACATTCTATTCGTCGTGAATAGATTGTATGACGATTTCCGTCACAATATATACATGCATTTACACACACACACACACACACACACACACTGTCGCGTCCCAACGAAAATTATATAATTATTTTTCGTAAAAAGTACTGCGTAGTTTAGAATAAAATTACGGCGTAGAAGACGAACAAAATAAGGTTGATAAAGAACGATTCTATGTAAATGCAGTAATATAAACTATAATTTATACAGCTAAGGGACAGCTTAATTTACGAGTGTTTAAAATAAAAAAGAGACTCATAAGTAGAGTTGAAGATATTATTCAAAGCCAATACGCATATAAGCGGGATCGCCGATAGTGAGATCGAAACAAAGGGTTGCGCAAGAGTTTTTTTTCTACTGCACTATAAAATCAGTGCTCGGAGAAGAGCCGGCGATGGGAAACATGGACTAGAAAACTCGTGCATTAAAAGGAAGTAATAAATTAAGCCGATTTTGAGTAATGTCGCAGTAATTGAAGGGGGACAGCAAATTCTCCGAATTAACTACGAAGCGATACAGAAAATGCATGGAATTCGATAATTTTTTATCACGCACATCTAACGGTCCAATCGGGTGCAAGCACAGAAAAATCGAGAACTACTTACGCAATTTCCATCTAAAGCAAAGCGTAAGACAAGGACAGATGCATAGATTTTTAGGTTATATAAAGAGGACCCAGAACAGACACAGCCACTCTTAAATTTTCATCTAAAGCTTTCGTAAGACGAAGCTCTGGCAGTTAACTCTTTGATTTTTATCCGAGGGCGTGGCTCTGCTACTCGGACTTTAAAGAAACACGCATTCAAAATCAAGAGAGATCTTGTATTCGGGAATCGAGACGCAACGTTGGCATCTACGAGCCTTAGTCAAGGAACTACATAGTTTCCTCTTATATGCGTATTGGCTTTGAATAATATATTCAACTCTATTTATCAGTCTCTTTTTCATTTGAAACACTCGTAAATTAAGCTGTCCCTTAGCTCTATAAATTATATTTTATATTACTGCATTTACTTAGAATCATTCTTTATCAACCTTAATTTGTTCGTCTTCTACGCCGTAATTTTATTCTAAACTACGCAGTACTTTTTACGAAAAATAATTATATAATTTTCGTCGGGACGGGACACATACACACATATATATATATATATATATATATATATATAAACATTGTAACAGTTTGATTGCCGCGCGGATGTTTATTTTATTACCGCGGCTGCTCAGCGGTACGGTTGAACTTACAGTATCTAAATAAACGCATTTTTCCCGCTCTACCAAATCTGTTAAGTGTTTATCTGAAACCAATGGCTGGTCTCGGATAACAACCGGGTAAAAATCAAATCTGAAATTGACCGCGAAATAGGGATATCGCATCGAGCACTGATTAATTAAAAATATACGGGCCCTTAGGATCACGGAAGGAATCGTACGTGGGTTAAAATTCAATTACTTAAACACCAGATTAAATTTGTATTAATAAATTGCATTTATTAAAATAAATATAAAAAATAATGTGCTCATAAAACCACAGAATGTAATTCAGACAATCACTATTGTTGTCATAATTGTAAGTTCAGTAATGAAAAGTATAAAACAAAATACGATATTAAATATACCGCAGTAGATACACTTAAATGTGAAATTTTAAAAACAAAGATTAAAAAATATATTGACATGACAGAATATGAAATTGCACCAATAGTACTAAAATATATCGGAAAAGTAGATAACTTTTTGTCTCGCATAATGGAAAGAAGTCAACCTATTCTGGCAACATCGTCAAAATTAACAACAAGACACAGAAGCAGTTCATCGAGCACGTTATCCCCAAATTATAAATAATAATGTCACAAGTTTTAAATTTAACAGAAGATTTACAAAACAATGTTATAAAAAGGAAACAAATTTACATGATTTAACTGCATTGAATGGCAACTTGAAATTTGGAAAAGAATATATTTTATATATTAACATCAGAAGTTTAAATGCTAATTATAATAAATTACAAGTCTTTTTAAAAGGTTTAGAAGTTAAACCAAGTGTCATTGTGTGTACTGATTCATGGAATTTGTATCACAGATTTTTTTTTACAATAAATGGGTATAAAATATTTTATAACGATAGTAGAGTAAACAAATCAGATGGTATCGTTATGTATTTGAAGGACTACATTACAGAAACCACTGAAATAATTGAGATAAATAAAATAAAAATAACAAATTCCAAAATTTCTATAGAAAATAATAAAGAAATATTAATTTCTGCTCTATATAGGTCACATGATATTCCTAAACCAGAGTTTATACTAAATATAAAGAAGTTAATTTTTGAAAATAAAAAAACAAAAAATCATCTAATCATAGGAGATTTTAATATTGATCTGTTAAAGATGGAAGCTATGGGGCAAGAATTACTTAATAGCTTACTTGAAAGTGGATATGTACTGGGTTTTCAGGGTATAACAAGGCCATCTCTGGATAGCTGCAATACAGGAACACGCATTGATAACATATTTATAAAAAACTGAAGTAACTAACTACAATATATTTACTTTAACTGTCCTGTTTAATGATCAATATCCTTTGATTATGACTATAGGAGAAATTAGAAAATCAAAGATAAATAATACTATTAAAATGATTGACACCAGGTTGCACAAACCTTGGAATCGGCTGATTTCGCTCGGTACTCCTTTGCTCTCGTCGCTAACACTCAAATTGGGTGCAAGCGTACACACTCGAATGCGGGAAGAATATTTGCCAGCTGCTTCGATGGCGGCTATGCGACCTCTCTCCAAAACCTCCGCACGCTGCTGCGCCGCTCGCCGGCCAAAAGCTCTCCTTCTTGCTTGCTCGTTGTGAGAGAGTGTGTGCGCGCATGCGTCACCCGACGGCCCAAGTACCGTTGCGTACGCGACCCATCGGACGAGCATGGCTCACGCGAAATGACTGCGCGAGTCGAGCGTTCAGTCGGTGTTGCTCTCTCGCTCTCTCCACTGGGTTTATGTGCGTGGCACGCTACTCCTCTTAGTCGCACCTCTGCTATTGATACTCGGTCAACTGTGCTTGCTTCGGGCAGCGGCTTCGAATGCCTAGATCTATGCTCGGCTTGTGTGCTTCGTACTTGAGGAAATGGGAATAGTAAGGGATAGCTAGGGTAATATAAGCTTCGGTAGGTGGGCTTGGATCAGGAAATGTGCATGTGTGCTCGCATAGGAAGGGAAATATAGGCTTAAATTAGGTAAATGGTCGCATAATATGACATGCATTATTTGCATTGTCACAACATAAAAGGAACATAATTACAAAGAGTATAAAATACAAAGTATCTAGGAATTATTTTTGACTGTCACATGAGTATATATACAAAAAGACGAAATATCTGACTTTTATTTTTCACAAAATAGCTAAAATCATGTCCACTGATACTCTCAGAACACTGTATTATGCTTTTTACCATAGTATAATCTGTTACGGAATAATAGCTTGGGGTGGAGCATATGCAAATAACAAATCTATAATACAAAATCAACAAAATAGATTACTTAAAATAATTAATAAAAATAAATTTATAAGCGATAAAAACCCAATGAACATTGACAAACTTTTTATTTTTGAATCCCTTAGTTTTCATTATAGTACATTGCACGAAATTTATAAAAACTCAAAAAGTATAACAAGAAATAGGAATATCCAAATGCCACGTCGATGTAGCAAAGTCAGTTCAAAGAACAGCTATATAAGAGCAGTAAGCGATTATAATACCTTACCAAACGATCTTAAAAATATAGATAATATTAAAGTAAGAAAAGCAAAATTAAAAAAATGGATCAAGACAAGCGTATAAAGAATTAGTATGACTAACTCAGTAAAAATTGATTGTACTCGAATAAAAATATGGTTTTGTAAGTTAATTAGTCAAAAAAATCAGCTACTTGCAATAATTAATTTATTTTTAACAGATAAAAATAATAAATTTGTTAGATGTGTAAATCTTGCATTGAAAATCTTACAGGATACGGCAGTAATTGACAAATTGTTACTTAATGTTGGAACATATCTACGCGCAAACGGTAAATGTAACATGTACTACAAACGATCACATCGCAGAATATCTGATTACAACTACAATAAAATGAAAAAAAACAGAAAATATCAGCAATTTAATTCTAATTGCAACTTAAGTAATTAATATGAACTTTCTTGAAGAGGCATATAAACTTTCAGTTGCAGTTTCAGTTGCAGAGGACGTGGTGAGTTTGAGTGATAAACAAAAAGCTATACCGGATAAAACAGTGAAAAAGACAAAAAACAACTATTTGATAAGGTCTGTAAAACTAAAATTAATCGAGTAGTTCCTGGTTTTAAATACGTAAGTTTTGTAAAAAAAACGCCAGAATGTAACAAAGTTAAAGATGAAGTTGTAAAAGAAAAATAAGATCCTATAGAATCAGTATATATAGTATATAATCCACCAGGGAAGAAATTACAGCAAGTTAAGGGGGTATCCTCGTATAGATCGATCGAAAAATCGATTTTTTTTTATTACATAAGTCGATAGTATAATATGTCAATAGTATGCTGTTAAAATTTTAAAGTGAAATTCGCAGCGGTTTCGATGCTATGGCTATTTTCTTTAAAGTTGTGCGTTGCGCTGCCGGAATGCGGCGCAGGTAGGCAGGTACGCGCTCGAATACAATACGTGCCCCGCTGAGTTTGGGTCTTCAAGATGCTTCGCAATTGTACTGTGGCAGATGCTATTCCAATTTTAGTTGTATTAGTGCGTATAGTTGTGTAAATAAGAGCATTACTACAGCCTAAGCTCTTTCACCGATGCGCTCATCAAAAAGTTAACCAATTATTATGGACTTGCGATTAGAAGAAATGTTAACTCCGTTGAAGACATGAAAAAAGCTATAATGGCAACATACTACCACATGTGTTCAACTGACGAGAACCCGCAACACGAAAACTGCCCTGCTGGAGTAGACAGTTGGTGCGAATGGCAAGCCTCACAATGTATTGGAGCAAACGTTTATGAACATCCTCCGCCACTGCATCCGGACGTTCAAAAACACCTTCTTCCAATCTACCAAGATCTTTCCAAAGATGATTTATTGGAAAGATGTTTAGGTGGCTACACTCAAAACGCTAACGAGAGTTTTAATGCGCTCGTGTGGCGTTTAGCACCAAAACACTTGCATTGTGACGCAAAGACCGTGGAAATTGCTGCTTATATAGCTGCCGTAGTTTTTAATGACGGATTCAATGCAGTTTTGAAGATGATGAAGTGCCTGGAGTTCAAAATCGGATTGCCCAGTGCCACTTACGCCAAGAACACCGACGCTGAACGAGTAACACGGCAAAACATCAGAACGGAGAGCGCATCTAAGGAAGCTCGATTGGTCAAAAAAAGGAAAACTGCATCTGAAAATCAGCATTTCGAAGAACAAGAGGGGCTTCTTTATGGAGCAGGCATTGCTGAATAGTACAAAAGTCGATTAGTAGCTGTAAGTATGAAAAAATTCTATTAAAAAATAATATATTGTATACCGCGAATATTAAACGCGTTTTTCTCGAAAACTCAATTTTTCGATTTTCCAAATTGGCGCCACTGATTACTCAGCGAGTTTTAAAGCTGTTGAAAAAATATATATACCATTTTAAAGGAAATTTAATTAGCTAGTCGACAAACCTAAAGGATTTTGTTTTAAAAAATTAATTAATAACTCTTCTGCAATAATAAAAAAAAAACTTTTATGAATTTTTTTTCAAAAGTCCGCCATTTTTTCAAACTTTTTTTTGGCATTTCAAATTTAGGTAAGTGGACGAGGAATTGGTATAGTAATGTCAAAAAACTTTGTTTCTTATGTTTCAGAATGACACAGCAACAACGAAACATGGCGCCAATTGAGACCAAAAAAAAATATATCTTCACCTTGAATTTGATTACGTGGCTCACCTAATTAACATTATGTATATATCAAAATTTTTTATGTTTCTACAAGCTATAAGAAACTACGTAAATAATATTTCAAATAAAAATATTGAATAGTTTCTTTTAAAAAAATTCCTAAAGTTTGTCTTCATTTTTCGCGATCTATATGAGGATACCCCCTTAAGTCTTACCGCATGTCCTATGGAGATCTAAACTACATTGGATCGAATAAAGCAATTTTTTATTTTGATATGGGAATAAGAGGAAAACAAATTTTTACAAATTCTGTTTACCCACTGAAACAGCAGCCTAAATACAAAGATCTAGTAGTTACAGATGATATAGTATTTACATTAGCATGTAAATGTGATTCTTCAAAACAACATCAGGAAATGTTTCCACATTACATTGTCACTTTTGCAGTTGGACTCACTTGCCCTGCAAGACTAAACAACATCGAGATAATTATTTTTGTAGGAAACTGTAATGCGACAACAGAAACGTTCACAACTGCTAGAGCCATGTTAACAAGATTTTGATGAAAAATTAGGAAAAGATGTCGAAAAAAGTAATAATATTAAACAATAATTTGAGCATTTAAATTTAAAGTATTTCAAACAGTATACTAGTTATACTGATTAAGTTGCAAAACTCTTATTAAATATAGTATTAGGTTAATTTAGTATTAGGATATAGTGTAAAGTTCTCCGGTTCCTATGTACAGATACAGTGTGCACCTCTATAGGATACATTTATTGTAAAATATTGTAATGTCTGGAGTTAATAATAAACAAATCATAAATAAATAAGATACAAATCGGTAAACGACCGACTTCTAGAGAGAGGGGGCAAATATAGTGAACTAAAATAATATATACAGTCATCGGGACTGATATAACGCAATAAATTAGCTATTTATTAGAGATTGAAACACGATCGCATGAAGTGCTACCACTTACTTTATTAGCTGCTGTAATCGTTAGTAAATAACGATCAGCCGATCAGTCGCTCTCTATCTCTGTCTATCTCGTTGCGGTGTAGGATGAGTTGTCCGGTCGCATGTGCGCCGAGATTGCATGGCTGCAGTCGGTTTCCTGTAGTGAAACACACACCGTGAATGCAGGGTTGGCATGCACTTAAAATGCACACACGCACATAAAGATTTATCAAGCGTAGGCGGAGCTAAACACGGGACGCGGGAAACAACACCTGTTGCGTGTCAAGTCGGTTATCTCTTGCTCACGTTTCCTCCATTCGGATGCGCGCGAAAAGTCAAGTTCGTTCATGAAGCAACGAGAAACCGAGCAGAGGAGAATCTCTCTGGTCCGAGCTGATGGGAACATTACGATACTGTTCGCTCATGTTGCTCGAAATCGTCAACTGGTAAGGTAAACAATACCTTACCTTTACAATATATGTATTGTAACGGGGTGGGTACTGGGAAATGTAAAGCCCCCGGTTAGGCCCAATCTGTCCCAAATTACCAATCTAAGTGTACAGTCCCACCATGCGGCCGGGAATCACTTTGATTCCCGTGCAATGTCGTTAACAACGCAAACCACCTCGTTTGACTTTAATACTGTGTGTTGGGCCCTATACCCAAAATTGCCAACTAGGATATACGCCGAAGAGAGCGGTATTCGTGGGATAGGACTGTGACCGGTAAAATATTATCAACAATCGAGATATTATGTTAGTCGGCGAGAAAGATCGACTCGCCGAGTCAATTTATTAAATAAACAATTAAAGAATAATAAATTAACTTTAACAATTAAAGGGGAGTCGTACCGATGACTACCCCCGAGGTCAGCGCAAAAACAAATCGTTAAAACCTATTAACGGTCGAGTTATGAGCAACTGATCCGGGAATGATCGGCTGTTTAACCTGATGGTTATACGTCACGCCGTGTGACGTATGTACCTCTGACGTAGAAGCTGCCTACGTCACGCGCGCCTTCTCTCGTGAAGTGGCTCCCGCGAACCACCGACCAGTCTACCCGGGCGGGAATTGTCACGAGAGGGGGGAAAAGAGGAACGCTTCCTCTCCTGGACCGTACCAGGTAAATCGGGATACGTAATTCTAAGACACGCGGATCTATTTGTGGTACACCACTTACCGCGAATCTCAGTAATTCGTATCGTCGGGAAAAAGGGGCTGGGCGACTGAGAGCTTGGCCTCGGCACTACCTCTCTCTCTCACTCCATCGATCGGGACGGTTGCCGACTCATGTCTTCCTTCTTGTGGAACGTCGGGACGTGCTACTCCGCACGCTGTCGTGGTGATTGGTGGGGAGAAATCACTCACACCCACACACAAAACTCATCTACGCTTTAGTTCTTTCTCTTGACTAAAAAAGGTTGTGCCGGCTTCGACACCACGTTGTCTCACCGTGCTTAGGTAGTATTAAAGTAATTGTAGTGTGTTTATGGGTGCTAATGTGTATTTTAAGGACTCTTTAGTTCTCTTAATTATTCCGCATAGTAAGCTTCGTCATTTCAAAATGAAATGTACAAAATTAGCGGTAACCAAGGTTTAACCAGTAAATACATATGTTTCTAATGGCTTAATGGCATTAGCTAATACCTTTTTGAAAACTACTTGAAATTTGTAAAAAAAATTTATTTTAATGTATGTACAAAAAATCAACCATTTTGTGAGATGTAGAAGTTTCAAGACTTGACTCTACTCACCTACGAGTAATGGAAGATAAGTGCTAACTGTTTGACATTTATTTGTACTTGAAGAGATTTGCAAAAACTGGCAGACGAAACGTCGTACAACTATTAAATCAAATTGGTTGTTAATTTCATTACAACCTGGGTTTAACCCTCAAAATCGTTATTGTGGATTTTATCCACAAAACAATATAAATAAAAATATTACTTTGAAATTAATCAATAACAATGAAACATATACATATAAACGTAAAAATCTACTCCTTTCGTTAGAAAATTAGTGTGATAGGAAATTACGTTTCTATTTACAAGTATTTTTACACTTTAAATTAATTTTAATTGCAATTTCGAACCATACAAGAGTTTTCGTATTTCGAAATAAACTCCTTGATACTGCCCGTCGTGAAAAGTTCTTAATTTTTCTAATAATAATTAATAAAAATACTTTAAGTATAGTTTTATCCAATTTATTTGTAAAAATTATACATGCGATGCTTTCGATGCCCCCCCCCCCCCCCCCCGACCAGCAGCACTCACTGCGCTCTTACCGAGTCTATTGGAGTGCAAAGACATTTGACCTCCAAATGACTTTTCGATCACGTTCAACCCCCCTATGTTATGCATATCGTTGGATTGGTAATTACACAAGCTTTTCATTTCTGCCATAAAAACAGGGAGGGTTTAGAAGGGATGGGATTGCTTGAGTTTGGGGTCTGAGGATGTTGTGGCACATTAGGGGTTTGGGTTTGGATGTGGGTTGTTCGGGTAGGTTCTGCGGGAAGGTTGGAGGTTAGGAGGTTTTGGGTATTGGGTAGTAGGGGCGTTGTAGGGGGAACAGTCACCGGGACATGTATGTAAGTATACAACCCGGTGATTGGGTTGTATACTGGGTGGGTGAGGATTGGCTTTGGCGAGAATTCTGGGGAACATGAGCGTGGTCGGATGATGGATGGGGATGTTGTTTGGGGGCGGCGTAGGGATTTTGGGGTAGCTGGGAGACGGGAAGTGGGCGGCGTAGGGGATATTGGGGCTGCGGAGATGATTGCTGCTGGTGGTGTTGTGGCTGCTGCTGGCGGATGCTATGACGGATCTTTGCACAAGTGTCTTCCCCCTCTTATGCAGCCCCGAGTTTCTGGACAGGATGTTGGGTGCGAAGATGTCTCCTCTGTCTCCGAGCTGCTGCTGCTGCTTCTGTTTTCATTGGCGGTTTCCGTCGGTTGGTTGATTGGTCTCTGTGGGAGAGCCAATCGCTGAAGTATCTGTTCCAGATCTCCAATAACCAGCCGGCGATCCATGCAGCAAAGATTTTATTTTATATTGCTTTTACATTTAGTTTACGCTTACTCATCGCTCCCATGTCTTATTATTTGCTATGATTTGCTTATTTCCGCTCTCTAAGTTGACCTTTGGGCGGGTTGCTAGGGGATATGTCGGTGTCAGGTATAATTTTCTTGGGACGTCCTTCTTTACGGGTAAATGGGTTACTGGGTGTAGCTACATGTAGCTTTGTAGAGGGCTCTTGCTCGGTCATTTTAGGGTAAAATAAGCTAACAGACATCGAGATCGGGTACGAGGGTATTTATTAAGGGATTGGGTCGGTGGGCGTATAACAGGTTATTCTCTATTCTAAAGTCGGGGTACTTACTAGGGAATTTGACTACTGCTATTAATTTTGTCTGATACCAAGGATCGCTGCTGTCTATTGCTATGGCTGCTGCTGCTTCAATATTCTTGTTTGCTCGAGATAATGCATCCGGCACTTTGTGTAACATTCCTTTGTGGTGCACAAGTTTTATATTATAATTTTGCAGCATGGTATTCCAACGGGCTAGTCTCCCTGTTGGATTCTTAATATTATGCAACCAGAGAATACTGTGGTGATCCGTTACTACCGTGAAGTCTTCTCTTTGCAAAGACGGCCAAACACTCCTTTTTCGTGACGGTGTAGTTTCGCTCCGCCTTGCCTAGGGTTCTGCTCACGTCGTAAATCAAATGCTCTTCCCCTTTTATCTCTTGAGTGAGAACTCCGGCTATTGTATTATCGCTGGCATCAGTTTGGAGGGAAAATGGGAGGGAAAAATCGGGTCGGGCTAAAACGGGGGCTTGGGTGAAGACTAACTTCATCTTCTCAAACGCTTCTTGCTGCTCTTTGTACCAGTGCTATATGACATCTTTTCTTGTAAGTTAATTCAAGGGTGCTCGGTAGTCTGCTAATTTGTTGATAAATCGGGAATACCAAACGATTAATCCGGTGAATCTCCGTAGCTGCTTTAAATTAGTGGGGGCTAGGTATTCTAATATCGGCTTCATTTTGTCATTGTTTGTCTTTAGGCCATTCTGGTTAATTTTATAACCTAGGTATGTCACCTCCGCGCAACAAAATTCAGATTTTTCGCGGTTTAGCTTCAAATTGTTTTTTTTTAAGAGCTACTAATACTATTTTAAGCCACCGAATGTGTTTTGGCTGTGATGATTATATCATCTATGTAAGCGAACACATTCGGTTCCTACTCTGGCCTTATTTAATTGTCCTTTTTTTTCTGGAACATAGCTGGTGCGTTTGCTACACCGTAGGATACGCGGGTGAATTGAAATAAACCCTTTCCTGGGAGGGCAATGGCTATTATTTCTCGGCTTTCGGGGGCTAGGGAGACTTGATGGTAAGCTTGGGACAGGTCTAGCTTGCTTATGTAGCGGCTTTCTCGTATCTGATCCAATATATCGTCCATGTTTCGCGTGGGATAAGCTATCTTTTTAGAGACTGCATAAACCTACCTATAGGTAATGCAGAAGCGGTATAGGTGACGGGGCAGCTGCACCATGGATTATCGGAAAGTTCGATGATGACCTTACGTAGCATTCTATCGATCTCCGCAAAGCCTGCTTGTCACATTTTAAGCGAGGCGGACTCTGCTCCTTGCGAATTTATTTTTTGGACGGTTAGGTTTGTGCTGCCTTACGTCTTGGGGACTGCTACTACTCTTTTGAGTCCTCTGATGCTTGCTAGGGCTCGTATGTAGCTTGGGTCTTCGCTATGAGGATAAAAATTATACGTAATGCCTTTAGGAGTCTACCACGTACCTTTTCATAATTTATCCTCATGTTGACTTTGCGCTTAAAATCGATCTTCAGTATGCAGTCATACTGCAGATCATCTGCTACCTGGGAAGGCATTAGTATATTGTCGCCGTAAATACTTATTGAGACGTCTACAACACCTTGAATTGGTACCGGTGTACCGTCTGCTACATTACTGTTTTGCAGTCAGATCTCCTGAGCTTCTTTTGGAGCACTTTACTCATTCCTTTACCTATAAAGGAGTGCACTACTCCGCCGTCAAGACAATGTAGAATAAGGTAAATCAGGCAAGGGTAATAACAATGTATCGGGTTTTTAGGTTTTAGGCTGCTAATAGGGGAAAGCGTATAAATTATATATAGTGTGCTGCGAAGTGGGTTACTATAGTGCAATTAATTGAAAAGCAAGTGAAAAAGAAGGAAAAAAATATTATTTATGTGTTAGTTTGCTTAATTTGTTAATATGTTAAAAGCAACATTAAAAGTATTATTAGTTGTATTTATTTGGCTGCTAGCAGGGAAAACATGAGAACAACAAAAATACTATTTTTAATTTGCACGAAAAAATAAAAATTTGTATTTATTATACATTTATCGAGTACTGGCTGGCAAAATTTATTTGTTAAACAAACTGCATCTTATGCAAGGAAAAATGAAAATTGTGACATGGCAGTTCTAACTGCATGTCACTTATTTAGCGTATTATGATATTGGTATTCCAAAGCCCCGTAGCTTATTGGAATTAAATTATAACTTACTCGAAATCCAGCTAGTCTAGACCGTGAGGAAGAAGTACGCACTCCAATGACACATAAGCACATGCACAAAATCACTGTCCCTGTCAGTGTTCCGAATAATACAATATCGAGCCCTGTGTTGAGTAATCCTGTATAGTAGGTTGAGGTCCTGTGCTGAATCCTATACATTATGTCCTGCAGAAGATCCTCGTATTAGGTAGCAGTTGAGGTAGAGTAGACAGTATTTGAAATATGCGTAGACATCAATTAAGCGTATCCAGCCTCTTCAAAGAAAGTGGTAGTCCTCCATTAGTATAAAACCTCCTTCGAGTACCTGCAACAGTATTAGTAAATAATACTGAACAGAAATTAGAGTTGAGGAAAGCAGCAGGTTGTCAAAATCTAGTTGCAGGTAAGGAGAAGGATAGGTAAGTGAGGTTAGGATACTACTTCCACAAAATATTACTTGAAGAAAGAATATTGTAATTCGTGTCATTACCTTGGATAATCCAACTCGAGGTTGAAGTGAGAAGAAAGTGAATGGCTCAGGAACCTGGTTAGAAGGGATCAGCGGAGAAATATCCGGTGCCGTGTTGATGCCGTCGTTCACGCATGCCGCACCTGACACACATAAACAACCTCGGACAAACTCATATCAATACGGGTTTATTTATATAGAACTAGTGTATTTTACCTATTGTTGGCGTTGTTCCTGTTGACGAGACTCCGGGTTGATAGTATCCAGCAGTTGAGACGGTGCACGGGGAAGGAGCTCTTCACTGCACATAAACGATACGAGCGTCGGATCGGCCGAGTCAAGCGAACGAGATCCAACTGTTGCGCGTGGCGCATGCGCGCGGACTCGCTGGTCGGTTCAACACGACGAACTCGGTGATTCCGAGTCGGGCCGTCGAGCGATACAGTTTTATAATATAATTAGTTTATATACCGAGAGTGGTAATTTTTTATTGATTGTTTTTCAAGCTTCTGCAGGCGAGAATTCCTGTCTAAATTTCCCGTTCTTCCAGCTTCCCGTATAAGCTCTGAAATTGTGCGTGTGTGTATGCGGTAATCGCGAGTTAAATATACATAAAATTGCCGCGTGAACGCGGCTGGCGACCGTGACTAGTTTTTCGTTATTGTATAATTATTTATTTGTTATTAAAAATTCTAGCTTTAGATAAAAGTGTTGTTTTATTAATGTAAGGGAGCCGATCACCCTGATCTCCAGTGAACGTGTCTTAAAATATAAACATATATTGTTCACTGGTAATTAGTAAATGCACTGAATTAATTACAAGAATATATATGTATTATATATAAGGGCTAAATTATATAAAGCAACAAATAGTATATTACGATACATGGCCAGAAAGTTGGATTTCCTGGCCTGCGTGATATGACGGCCGAGGCGAAGCCAGGGCATCCAAAATTCTGGCCGAGTGTCGTATACTATTTTTCTTCATCCCAGTCCGAAAGTATACAATAATATAATTAATATTAATTATTAAATAATCATTTACGACGAACAGAAAATACCACCCGATCTTACAGTATTTGTCTGCTACGTTTTCCGTAGCCAATTTCAGAGCAAGCTTCGGGTAACCTCGCATTACGCGACACGTGAGACGTTATATTCGATTCATGTTGTATTTTTGATGCCCGCCCGACATTTGCAAAACCGAGGCGAAGCCGAAGTTTTTGCTGGTCGGGGGCGGGCATCAAAAATATAACACACATACACATAAGCATGTATAAATTTATTGAAAAATCGTATTACTTTAGCAGCGGTTTTAATGCAAAGTTGCGATAAACAGCGTGCATAGAAGAAGTCGACTTTACATTAATAAAATTTACATTTGTAGTTAAATATCAATTGCACTGTTAAAATTTGAACATAAAAAAATGAAACATATTTCTTTCACATGTATTTACATCACCGATATTAAATCAATATTAAATTGATAGAGTGGAATTTAAAAATGACACGAAATAGATAGAATGAACACAGTCAACATAAGTATTCTATATATACTCTCGCTCTCTCTTTCTATCTATCGTTTTATTAAACAAAACAATTATACAAGATATTTTATAAGGCAACATTAAAATACAATTTACGTTTGAAAACCATAAGTGCTTGTAGTAAATTGATTAATAAATTTTAAATAATTTAGCAATGTTTACTTGAGAGGTTAAGCACTGTACATGTTATATTGGGAACTTTGCGGCCGTTGCTACAGCCGTTGCTATGCATCGAGGCCGCGAAAATCTGTGAGCCAATCAGAGCGCGCGAGACTCCGGCCGGCCGCAAAAGTCGCTCTTCCCGTATCCATATGCGGCCGGGAAACACGTACTTTCGGCGGGGGGATGAAGAAATAGTATATTACACATCTAGGGAGGTAAAGTATTGGTGAGCCTATAGTACACGTAAATTGCCCCCCGAGCCGAAGGCGAGGGTGGCAAACGTGTGCTATTGGGTCGCCATTTTACCTCCCGTGGTGTGTATACTATTTTTTTCAACAACGAGGCCGAAATTCCAACTTCGCGATTCGGGCGCCGGGAGCGAAAGTGACAGTTTCGGCCCGTTGTTGAAAAAAATAATTTTTAGTTGATAAACATAATACAATATTTGAAATTACGGGTTATAACAAATTTTCAATAATAAATTGTATGGCTACGATGAGAGAGTCAGGGGAAAAACGAAACAAAATGTTAACTTGCGTGCTAGAAAATAGTATTCAAGAATTATGAAATATAAGAAATATTGTACACAAAATAGATATCAAAAATTATTATCAATATATATGTGTTATTATTGATACACTTGCGTAAATAATATTACAAAATCCAAATATTTTACTACTGCTAGCTGCTAACTTATTTAACCCATTTCTTCCTAAGCGAACATTTTATAGTAGATTGAGTTTTTGCCTAGAAAACTGTTGAAATAAAAACAAAAATAAAAACCAGAAACACTTTTTTGAACTAAAATTTTCCGCTCTTTCCGAATCTGAAGTCGGAATTTGAAATTTTCCATTGGAAAACCTAAATATGGCGGTTTGAATTTGGTGAAAAATCAGAAATACATTTTTCAACATTTTGACGTGCTTGCTTAGAATAAAACGGTTTAACGAAGATCGTGAGCCGGATTTATGTTGCAAATGATATTATTATTAAAATATTTGATGTTTGCGAATTTTTCTGAAAAACTTTCCAAGATGGCGTCTGTAACATCATGAAATAATCGGATACTTCTTATTTTTTTTAAAAAAATTTTAATTCATACCAAATTTTGAATACTTAATTTCTCGAGGTCGCTGATAGCGAATTTGAAATCAGATTTGAAAAATTCAAGATGACGGATCCAAAATGGCGGACATTTTTTTCAAAAGTCAACCAATTTTGGTCAAATTTGATATACGAGGATTTTTAGGGTCGCTGATTACGAATCTAAAATCAGATTTGAAAAAATCAACATGGCGAATCTTAATGGCCGAAACTTTTTTCAAACATCAACCGAAGTGGATTCAATTTTGAATATTTACTTTTGAAATAATGGTGGAAGAAATTATTAATTTTTTTCAAAGTATCTGATTTTAGATTCGTAATCAGCGACCCTAAAAAAAACACGTATATTAAATTTGGCCAAAATTGGTTGACTTTTGAAAAAAAAATGTCCGCCATGTTTGATCCTCCATCTTGAATTTTTCAAATCTGATTTCAGTTTCGTTATCAGCGACCTCGAAAACCTAAGTATTCAACATTTGGTATAAATTAAAAATTTTTTAAAAAAAATAAGAAGTTTCCGATTATGTCATGATGTCACAGACACCATCTTGCAAAATTTTTCGGAAAAATTCGCAAACATCAAATGTTTCAATAATAATATCATTTGCAACATGAATCCGTCTCACGATCTTCATTAAGCCGTGTGATGTAGCAACATCACTGCGCGGTAGTACCCGAGTACTATTCCCGCCGGTGGGGATCGCGCACACCCGGGGAAACGGTCGCGAGGTGTTCCATCGAACAACTCAAAAAGCCCGCGCGTTTTCGATACAAAAAGGCCACGCGCGCATGCGCCAACGAAAAGCCCGCGCGCTTCCGATACAAAAAGGCCCGCGCGCATGCACCAACGAAAAGCCCGCGTGCTTCTACCGCCAAGACTGAAAAGGGGCGTGTTGTGAGACGCGCTAATGGTCTCCCCTTTTCTTTCTTTTCGATGGAAGGGGGGTCTTACGTGGGAGAACGCGCGCGTGATTAATTAGTAGTTAATATAGATTGAAGCTCCGTCGAGTTGGAGATTTTTTTTGTTGCCACGCACACACACAAAAACACACAAGCGATCCACACTCTTTCAATATTAGTTTATTTAATAATTATTTTATTTTCATTTAACTGTAAGTTTCTTTTCAAAAAAAATTGGGTTTTTATGCCGTCGGCTTTTCCCATTAATTGTTCTTGTTATTTAACCCTTCATAACCTCAATTTCAAAAATAATAAAATCACGAAGCTCGCCATGTGGGCGAGTTTTCGACAAAACATAATATGGTGCCTCCTGTGAGGTGTGAATCGCTTTACACAAACACAAACCTAACAAGAAGAAGACGTTGTTTAAAGCGTGACTACCAACCGGAAAAATTCTGAGGACGACGGTTCCAGCTGCATCAACGACAATTTCATCAAAACGATAAGTTTTTCTCTTTTTGATTGATTCATTGCGCGATTTCCTTTGTTTCATTTTTGTTCGATAAAGTTCGTGAATCTTTATTTAGTGTAGTGACTAACGCAAGGTATCCCGAATTGTTGAATTAATTAGCAATGCAATAAAATTTATGCACGTGTATTGCCGATGTGAAAAGATAAAATTCCTCTTTGATCATGTTTAATTAACTCGTTACTATTTAGTTTCTTTTGACTATTTGAAAACAACGATATTTAACATGGCAAATCGCGTTGCTTTTATTACGCAAAAGCGTACCGCTCTAAAGGGGCAGATCACCAGCCTGCGCACGGCTCTGGAGGGCGACAAGCTAAACACTGATAATGCCGCACTGCGACTCTGTCGGCTGACTGATCTGTTCCACTCGTACGAGGAGTTGCATGATGAGCTCGCGCTACTCGAGGTGGATAACCCGGGTCTAGAACAACTCGATTCCATACGTGACGATTTCTACGAGCTCGCGGCGCGTGTCAAAAAATGCCGTTCGAGGGTGGGAGCAATACAAATGCCGGAAATCCGCTCGGGAATTCAACATTTGTTGAAAGACAAAAACAGCTCAAGTTGCCGACAGGAGAGCTGCCAAAATTCGATGGAGACCACAACAAGTGGCTCTCTTTTAAAAATACGTTTCGGTCGATGATACACGCGCGTGAAGATATCGATGATCTGAGTAAATTTCTGTACTTAAAAGGTTCTGTCATTGGCGCGGCGGCAAGCAGCATTGCGTTTTACAGTGCGAGCGCGGAAAACTACATGAATGCGTGGGATTTATTAGTCAGCACGTACGAGAAAAACGCGTTCTCATCTCAAAACATCTGAGCGGTATTATTGACATCCCAGCACCAAGCAATAGTTCAGACTTAGAGAAACTCGCCGGGATCGCTAACGAGGCGAGACAGCATTTAAGCATGTTAGAGATATTAAACATCAAACCGGACCACCATCTAGTCGTACAGCTACTCGAGCGAAAGCTGCCAGCCGATGTGCGGCAAAAATGGGAAGATACACTTACCCTCGATGCATACCCCTCTCTCAATCAATTCTGCGAATTTGTAAATAGCACAGTTTTCAAGTTATCCACGCAAGCGCAAGCCACGGGTCGCGCAAACGATAAGCAGGGCGGCAAGCGCCGCGCAGATGGCGATACGCGTACGGCGAAGACGAGAAAGTTTGATTCGAGTGCGCGAGTTATGGTAACTTCTGCATCGTCTAAATGCGCGCATTGCCGGGAGAACCATGCAACATATAAATGCCCATCCTTTGAAAAATTACCCTTGTATCAGCGCTGGGAGGTGGTAAGGTCGAAGCGTCTCTGCCGTAATTGCCTCCGCGTTCATTCTAATCAGTGCAAATCGCGTCTTTGCAAGATTTGCAATAAATTCCACCATACTCTGTTACATTCAACACCCAAGG
Organism: Theocolax elegans; assembly: GCA_026168455.1. NCBI lineage: Eukaryota > Metazoa > Arthropoda > Insecta > Hymenoptera > Cerocephalidae > Theocolax > Theocolax elegans. The sequence continues at coordinate 66,668,917 of CM047425.1, forward strand.
CCCCGCAGACCTCCAGCGCTCAGGTAGACGTTACTCCGGAACAAACGAGCACATGACTAGGTGCGGAGATTTTCAACACGGCATCTCGCGTTTCTCCATCGCAACTGATGATGAGTGCTGTCGTTCGCGTTCGAAATATCGACGGCGTATTTGTTGAGGCTCGCGCTTTACTACATTCATGCGCAACGGCACATTTTATCACGAGCGATTTCGCACAACGACTACGTTTGCCGAAAAAAAGATGTGCGATTCCCATCGGTGCTATCGACGGGATGCAGACAATATCCAAAAGTAGTATTGAGATTTGCTTTCGATCGCGACATACCGATTTTGAGAAAAGGCTTCATTTTTTTACCGTTCCAAAAATAGCCGATTCGGTGCCTACTGAAGTCTTTCCACGCGAACGCGCTCGGATTCCATCCAAGCTACGACTAGCTGACCCGCAGTTTCATTTACCACGACCGGTGGACATATTAATAGGCTCAGACATTACCTTGTCTATGTTATCTGTCGGGCAAATCCATTTATCGCAAAATAATTGTGACCTAATTTTGCAAAAGACGCAGTTGGGATGGGTGGTCGTTGGAGGCGCGAGCGAGAACGACAAAAATCCGATAGTTTCGTGTAACTTGGCCGAACTCTCAAAACAGTTGGCTGAATTCTGGGTCATCGAGGATGCCGATACACAGTCTTCAGTGTCCCACGAGGAAGCGTTATGTGAGAAGCACTATTCAGAGACTACGCGTCGCGATTCAAACGGCCGATATATCGTGGGTTTGCCTTTCCGTAAAACCGGTCTTGACTTAGGCGACTCTCGTACGCAGGCTTTGCGGTGCTATCATTTTTTACAAAAAAAATTAAAGTCGAACAGTGAAATGAGACGCGAGTACGAGGAGGTCATGCGCGAATACATAGAGTTCGGTCACATGTCGTTAGTTGTAGACGAGACAGCGCCGGGTTATTATATGCCGCATCACGCGATTGTAAAAAGCTCGAGCGTTACGACACAGCTTCGTGTGGTGTACGACGCTTCGGCAAAGACGACGCGCGGTCTTTCGCTAAACGAAGTACTTATGACCGGCCCGACAATCCAGGACAACATATTCGAGCACCTGCTACGTTTTCACACGTATATCTACGTCCTCACGGCCGACATCGCAAAGATGTATAGTCAGATTTTGATGCATCCTGACGACCGCAGATTTCAGCGCATTTTCTGGGACTATGAGGGCGAGACAAGAGTTTTTGAGCTGAATACCGTCACCTTCGGAGTTTCTTCGGCCCCGTTTTTAGCAATTCGTACGCTGCAGCAGCTTGCACATGACGAAAGCGCGAATTTTCCTTCCGGATCGCACGTTTTAAGAAAACATATGTACGTCGATGATTTATTAACGGGAGCAAATTCTCTTGATGAGATTTTAAAAATTCGCAACGAGATAATCTTGCTCTTGAGACGCGGCGGATTTGATATTCGAAAGTGGGCATCGAACCACAATCACGCGCTTGATGACATTGATGAGATCATTTTTAATCTCGACTGTGCGGTCGAAGGAAATCCCATTAGAAGGGCTTTCGGCGTGATTTGGAATTCTCAGAAAGATGAGCTGATTTACACGGTGAACTCGGTCGATTTAAATTGCAAAATAACGAAACGAAGCATTTTGTCAAGCATCGCGAGAATTTTCGACCCGCTAGGTTTACTTGGTCCGATCGTCCTAGCCGCAAAAGCAATAATGCAGGAGTGCTGGAAGAGCAAAGTGGACTGGGACGAGTCTGTGCTATAGGAGTTGCATTCTCGATGGACTGTTTACGCTGCGCAGCTTGACATGATACGTGACTTTGCGATAGAGCGTGAATTGTTAATAAAAAACTCGATTAACGTAGAAATTCACGGATTTTGCGACGCGAGCTTAACCGGATACGGCGCGTGTTTATACGTGCGATCGAGCGATTCGAGCGGCCGAACCTTGGTGCGTCTCGCATGTGCAAAATCGAGAGTCGCTCCCCTGAAACAAACAACGATTCCGCGACTTGAACTGTGCGGCGCGCAAACACTCGCGCGTCTATTTAACGAAGCTAAACCAATGTTCGAGGCACCGATCTCGCGGACAGTTTTCTGGACGGACTCCGTGATCATGCTTAGTTGGCTTAAAAAATCCCCACAAGTTTTGAAGGTATTTGAAGGGAGACGCATCGCAGAAATCCAGTCTCTCGCGAACTCGACTGAGTGGCGTCACGTCCGTACGCACGACAATCCGGCCGATAAAATTTCCCGAGGGCAGCTTCCGGCCGATTTTTTAAAAAACAAAACATGGTTCGAAGGACCTGCTTGGCTTGAGCAGCCCGAACATACCTGGCCCAAGAGTGTTGATTCGATCGTGTCCGACTTACCTGGATTAAAGGAAAATTTTTGTCTTGCGACGATACCAACTGAATCCGATTTATTTGAGCGATTCTCGTCATATTCAACTCTTGTGAACACAGTCGCGTACTGTTTGCGGTTTCGCCGCGACAACAATTTCGAGGGCAAAGAAATCGGCGTATCTGAGCGTATTGATACAGAGCGAAAGATTTTACGTTTAATACAATTCCAACAGTTTGGTCTCGAGATAAAACGAATTAAGGGATCGTTACCTATAAAGGATACGCGTCTCGCTTCTTTCGATCCTTTCATTGACGAGCACGGGCTATTACGTATCGGAGGCCGATTGAAAAACGCAGATATTCCATTTGAACAAAAACATCCGATACTCTTGCCATCGTGTCACCATGTAACGGATCTAATCATTCGCGAGACGCATCGGAATATATATCACGCCGGAATCCAAACCACGCATCACACGATACGTCACCGATTTTGGTTGCTCGACGGAAAGAGTCAAGTACGTAGGATCGTTAGACGATGCATGGAGTGCATTCGTAACCGTCCGGTGACCATGCAGGGTAAAATGGGGGATTTACCAGCCGCACGCGTTAAGGTAACCTCAGCATTTTCACACACCGGAATAGATTTTTTTGGACCTTTTTATATTAAAGAGCGTAAACTCCGTAATCGTACACGCGTTAAGGCGTATGGTTGCGTATTTGTTTGCATGTCGACGAGGGCCGTCCACATCGAAATTGTCAGCGATTTGACGACGGACGGTTTTCTCGGCGCCTTAAGACGTTTTATCGGACGTCGCGCAATTCCATCACACATTTATTCAGACAACGGCATGAACTTTGTCGGGGCAAACAACAAGCTGCGCGAGTTATACGTTTTGTTTAATTCTAACGAATTTCGCGGTGAAGTGAACGCACATGCCACGCGAAAAAACATCATCTGGCATTTCAACCCTCCGTTATCGCCGCATTTTGGTGGCATATGGGAGGCCGCCGTGAAGAGCTTCAAGCACCATTTTAGGCGGGTCGTGGGCGATCAAGTTTTGACATTCGAGCAACTCAACACTCTAGCCATCGAAATAGAGGCAATTTTGAATTCTCGACCACTCTGTTCTCTTTCCAACGACCCTAACGATCCTCTTGCTTTGACACCTGCGCATATCATAGTCGGCCAGCCTCTGAACATGCTGCCTGAAACCAACTTACTTTCTATTCCAGACAATCGCCTCTCAATTTAGAGATTCATAACAAAGGCACATCAAGACTTCTGGAGAAAATGGCAATTGGAGTATCTTTCAGAGCTTCAGAAAAGACAAAAGTGGCTCACGAACAAGGGCGAAATAAAACAAGGCTCTGTGGTCATCCTCATTGATAAGAACCAACCATGCATGCGCTGGCGACTGGGAGTAGTCATCGAGACGCATCCTGGAGACGACGGCATCATTCGCGTGGTCACGCTCAGAACAACACAAAGCGTTCTAAAACGCAACATAACACAGCTCTGTCCGCTACCAGACGTAGTTTAAAAAAAAAAAAAAACACTCAATACGTATTTTGCTCATCCCTTCGTAACGGGGGGAGGATGTTCCATCGAACAACTCAAAAAGCCCGCGCGCTTCCGATACAAAAAGGCCCGCGCGCATGCGCCAACGAAAAGCCCGCGCGCTTCTACCGCCAAGACTGAAAAGGGGCGTGTTGTGAGACGCGCTATTGGTCTCCCCTTTTCTTTCTTTTCGATGGAAGGGGGGTCTTACGTGGGAGAACGCGCGCGTGATTAATTAGTAGTTAATATAGATTGAAGCTCCGTCGAGTTGGAGATTTTTTTTGTTGCCACGCACACACACAAAAACACACAAGCGATCCACACTCTTTCAATATTAGTTTATTTAATAATTATTATTTTCATTTAACTGTAAGTTTCTTTTCAAAAATAAAGTGGGTTTTTATGCCGTCGGCTTTTCCCATTAATTGTTCTTGTTATTTAACCCTTCATAACCTCAATTTCAAAAATAATAAAATCACGAGATAGTTGTCGTCATCTTGAATCATTCTAGATTCAAGCGCGCGTACACTGAATACGCGGTCCGCGCTCGTATCGATACGGTGATCGCGCGCATATAGTATAGGGAATTCGGAACGCGGATAGTGGGGGAACACGTGTATATTAGTAAGGAGCTAAATTTAGATTCGAATTTCGCGCTGTTAAATAGGGATTATTATAGTGATCTATTGAGCCAATCAATAGATGATTTTATTAGATATGAGACTTCCGTATGGGTAAATATACCAGCATATTACGCTATATGCCAGTAATTACCTCAAATACGGAAAGACGAAATACCAGTTAGGACAATGATAACTTATGCAAATTAGTTGTCATTTTTATCTATAGTGGGGTAAATATGGGTAGCTTCTGAAAACGGATCCTCGCTATTCTGAATCTATTGGTTTTAGATCATAGAAGTATCGATTGCTATTTTCTACGAGTTTTTTCTTTTCCTTTGATTTTGATTGATAGTGGGGGTTTTAGAAAATTTATTTATTTGACTTTACCTGGTCAAATCGGACCCGTGCACCGAAGCGTTCCCATTTAAGTCAGCTTACTGGGAAAATAATTTTGCTGAAATTTTGATTAGGAGAAAACTTAACATTAACGTTATTTTTTATATTGTTCGTGTTTTTTAAATTATTCTCTCGGTTGTTTGTAGTTATAATTTTTTTTTGCTTTTGTAGTGTCATAGTTTATTGAAATGGATAGTCATAAAGAATGGATGGAAAATATCCTTAAACAGTCTACAGAGGCAAGGGAGCTATCTAGTGTGACAAGGTATTTCATACCTGCCAAATATATAAGCGAGCGAGTCCCAACCTATGCTATCCTATGTACCCTCACATCTCTAAAGCTACCTAACGTAACCCAAGTTCCCCGAATTCCCAACACTTCCCCACGTAGCACAACCAAGCAGCATGACAGGAGAGGCGAAACGGCTTCCAGGAGGCATCGCATCAGGGCCAGTTAAGCAGCATACGATGGCCCAGGGTGCCAGGCTGATCAACATGAGCAGCAACAAGGACTCCAGGAAGCTGTAACACAGTAAACAATGAATGATAATCCCAATTAGGTGGAGGCAAGAAAACATGTAGTTGCACAAAGCAACTGGCAGCTACATGCAAAGAGAGGATTAGAAGTGAGGTTATGGTAATCATAACATTACCATAACTCTTAAATAATAACTAATATTAAATATCAAGCACTCCCTCAAGAGCTAGATAATTACCTAATAAGCAGCCAGAATCCCCGCAGCAACGCAGCATCCAAGAAGAGCAGCAGTAAGTGGCCCGACGCGCACCGGCTGATCGGACACCGTGAGAGGCCGTCCCATCTGCACCTGTAACGGAGAGAACTTGTTAGCCGATAGGCGAACACAAAGGAACAATAACAAGGATTTACCTGGTAGACAGCATCACCAGGAATACCGTTCTCTTCATGGGAAGCAGCAGCCCAGGCAACGCGCGGGGCCCGAGCAATGAAGCAGCGAACGAGCCCGAGCTTGAGAGAGCTCATCGGGATGTCATCGAGGCAGCATCGGCCAACCGATTTAAAACCGATTCTTCATTGTATTTGTGTATGTGTATGTATGTGTGTGTGTGTGCGCGCGTAAGCAATAGAACGCAGAGCAGCACTCCAGGAAACGATCTTCACTGATCAAGGGTGAGTGTACGCCTTGCAGCGGGTACACCGAAATCTTCTCCGATCGTAAGTGTGCTTCCCCTTTTCCTCCCCTCCCCTCCCCTCGTGCAGCAAGTCGCCGTAGCTCGGACGCAGTCGAGCAATACATTATAAATTCGCCGCGATCGTACGCGGTTGGCGTCCAAACACCTTCTTCTTATTATAATAAATTAATTATATATTTTTATTAATTTAAATGTTTATGTCGCCTTTGACGCCACGCCCTAATCCCCAGCGTGACCATTACACTAGGAAGATTTCAAAAATATATCGGAAATAAATAAAAGAGTTATTGGAAAAACAAGGGCTAAGCACAGTAGGGTCATTCGGGACATTGAAAGATAGATTATTAAGGGCGGACTGCAGGAAGATAGATGTTAGCTTAGACGTATCGTGGTATACGGACGACGAAAGGGAGAAGGAATTACCGACAAATGCAAGGGAAACAGAAATAGAACAACTCGTTAACGAGAATAATAAAGAAAGTACCAAAAAAGGGTATTTAATAAAAAAGTGAAACAGACAAAGGATAGTGAAGGGAAAACAATAGAAAATGTTAGTCAAGAGATAGTGGAGGTAGGCAAAGAAACTGAGGTTAGCGAAACGAATCAGGAGAAAACAGGTCTGCGAAAAAGTCTAACGGGAAACCAAAGAAAACGGTAACTTCGGAAAGAGGCGAAGTAGTAGGAAAATAGTAGATTCACGGTTGCAAAATTTGCAAGTTAGCAAGCAGGTAGAAGAATTAGGTCAACAAGGAAGGGTAGAAACAGAGGGAGATAAGAACAGTAGTAAGGATTTAGCCGAATATAGTAAATTAAAGAATTCATTGGTAGAAGAATCGAAGCATAAAGTGACGAATCTACTCCTAACCGAAGTAATAGGTTAGGGCCAAAGAAGCTAGGTTTCTCAAAAGGGCGAGTTTTTAAATAGTAAGGGGAAGAGAATTTATTATGTTGAGGAAACCGATACAGGTAGTAGTTCAGAAGAGGAAATATGTAAAAGTAGGAAAGTTTATAAAGAGAAAAAGCTAGTGCATAGACAGATAGATCAGAATCAGGATAGAGAGTTAGTTGGGACAGAGACTAGTGGAAATAGTGATAATGAGGAAGGCTGGGAAACTTCGAGGTCTAAGAACGCCAACCAACGTCAGAGAGGGGTAAATCAGTTGCGCAGTATGCAGTGTGTAAGGATGCTGCAAAACTCGAAAATCCACTTTAATGGCGAAGGTAAGGAAGGTCCAGAGGAGTACTTGGCTCAATTGCAAGATTGCTATGAAGGAACAGCGTATTCTGATACCGAGTTCATAAGCGCAATTCCTAGTACGCTATCGAACACCGCGGTTAGGTGGTTTCGATCAGTCAAGGAAAAGATTAATATGTTTAAAGAGTTCGAACGCGCATTTAGAGATAGATTCATGGGAATACTAGATAGAGAGAGTATCATGGAAGAATTGCGTAGAAGAACTCAAGCGAAGCGAGAAGATATAGCTAGTTATTTATCGTGCATTAGATTGATAGTAGGGCATTTTAAGAAACCGCCGCCGGAGTGTCAGCTTGTCCAATTGGTATTTCGTAATTTGTTGCCGGAGTATTGTATAAGGCAATGGAAAACGAATATCTCGATACTTTGGACGATATTGAGAAGTAGGGGAGAAAATACGAATGGAAGAAGGAATTAGACAACCGTTACGTTCCTCCGCCACCCAAAGAAAAGACTTGGATTTCAGAAGCCGCATACAAAGGGCCTAGAGTAAAAGGTTAAGTGGCTAAGGTGGAAGAAAACGAGCAGGGTGTAGTAGGGTAGAAAGACAAGCTGAAGCCGGCGAAGGTAGATAAAGAGTCGAATCAAAACGCGGTTAAGGCTAAAGTGCAGGTGGATTCGCAGGAGCAGCTAATCACAGCTGTAATGGTTGTGGCCAAGCAGGCACCACAACAAAATGAGAGACCATCGGTGCAGCAACAGATAAGTTGATCAAAACCATCACCAGCTGGCCAACGTGTAAATTATAGCGATCGAAATTTTAATAGTAGGGAATTTCCGTCGAATAGGTGGCAGAATTGACCCGATAGTAGGGATTATAGGGAGTCGAAAAGATTTGCTAATAATGGAACTAGGGACGAGAATAGAGCTTTTCACGGTCCGTGATTCGAGTGTCAGAAGGTAGGGCATAGAAGTTCCGAATGTCCCAATAGGAGGTGCTATTTTTGTAAAAAGCAGGGTCATAATATACGAAATTGCTCGCTTCGTAAAACAGAGACGTACATTCGACGATTGTCCGAATTGCAGTTTAGAGCGATGTTGAGAAACGGCAAGTCGGGAGTTCAGAAAGGTCCCCTGACTCTCGAATCACGGCAGTAGGGACCGATAGGCCGTTACCGAGTTATTGTTTTCCAGAGGTAAATTTAGATGTAAGGGTGGGGGACAATATTGATAGAATCAATATAGAGGGTGTGTCTCCCAAAGTAAATGTAGGAAAGGTCTAAGGGTGCGATTCCTAGGTCCAAGGGTAATTTACGGTCGATCAGAAGGGACGATCCAGAAAATGATTTAGGAGTTAGAATAATTGAGGATAGGTTACTAAAGGAATCGGAGAGGATAAATATTTTATTGTTAGCTAAAAAGGGGAAAGTTGATCGTGGCGGGACTCAAGTTAGTGAAGGAAGATCACAGGATAATCAAGAGATTAGGGAGTATAATAGATTGAATGTGAGTCCAGAGACCATCCTTGGCAACCAGATCAATCAACTGACCCGAAAAAAGGTGTATCAGTATCTAACATAGAGAATAGGCATTACTTAAAAGTTGTTTTAGGAGGACAGGAATATAGGGCGTTAATCGACTCTGGTTCCACATTGTCTTTGGCAGGGTCAAGGATAGCTGAGCAGTTTAAGGATGGATTAAAGTCTTCTCATGTACTTATCAAAAATGTTAATGGTGGATTAGTGAGGACATTAGGGACGTTGAAATTAATTTAGAGATTGATGAACGTGCAGAAAAAAGTAATTGCAGGGCATTGAAAGACTTGGAATTGGATATGATCTAGGGGATGGATTTCGGCAAACTTGTTAATTTTGATGATAGGTTAGGACAGGATCAGTGGCGTGTTAGGGAAGGTCCTTGGAGGTCGTATAGTAGTGACAAAGGGACAAACCATCCTATAATATTCGGGGAATGCGCTGGCATCTCCAAATTAAAAGATGAGGAAAGGGATAAAGTTCAAAAATTGGTCCACAGTTTACTTCCAGACATAAATGCCGATCGGTTAGGAATGACAGACCTTACTGAACATTCAATTGATGTTCAGGGGCTCCTCCAATCAAACATCGAACACGGTGCATCTCGCCCAAGATGTTGGAAGCAGCTGATGATGAAGTTAGAAAGATGTTACAGTTGGGAGTTATCGAAAGATCGGCAAGTGATTGGAGTAGTGCACGAATTTTAGGAAAGTCCGACGGATCAATAAGGTTCTGTGTAGACTATAGGGACTTAAACTCGGTCACAAAACGGGATGCCTATCCTTTGCCACTGATGGATTCGATTCTGGATAAAATTCGTAAAACCAGGTATATTACTACAATCGACTTGAAGCAGGCGGACTTACAGGTCAAGATGGCGCTTGCTAGTCGAAAATATACGGCTTTTGCGGTGCCAGGATCGGGTCTATGGCAATTTAAAAGGATGCCATTCGGGTTGACGAATGCGCCCATGACCTTCCAGCGGTTGATCGATGCAATATTCGGTCCGGAATTCGAACCTTTTATTTTCGAATATCTGGACGATATAATCACCGAGTCGTTTGAGGAATACTTGAAATATCTGGATTTGGTATTAAGGAAATTATTGGATGCAGGGTTAACAGTGAACAGGGACAAATGAGAATTTTGTTGTAGTACGGTGACTTATTTAGGATTTATTTTAGATAGGGACGGACTTAGAACGAATCCAGATAAAATGTCGCCGGTGGTCAATTATCCAGTACCCAGGACAATCAAGGAATTAAGAAGATTCTTTGGTATGATCGCTTGGTACTCGCGTTTTATTGAGAATGAGGCCGAATTAAAGATATCATAAGTAAGGTTGTTGCGTAAGGGACAAGAATGGATATGGGGAGAGTCACGTTATCCCGTAAGTATATTAACGTAGTATTTTAAGGAATAAACTATCCTTACCAGGGTAAGTAAAGTTTAAGGGGGGGGGGGAATAATGTAATGTAGCAACATCACTGGACATCGCCTGCGGAGTCGTTGAAGGTACGTGCACGCAACTCCGTTCGCGCACCACTCCGCGGTAGTACCCGCATCATTCAAGATTCAAGCGCGCGCACACTGAACACGCGGTCCGCGCTCGTATCGATACGGTGATCGCGCGCATATAGTATAGGGAATTCGGAACGCGGATAGTGGGAGAACACGTGTATATTAGTAAGGAGCTAAATTTAGATTCGAATTTCGCGCTGTTAAATAGGGATTATTATAGTGATCTGTTGAGCCAATCAATAGATGATTTTATTAGATATGAGACTTTCGTATAGGTAAATATACCAGCATATTACGCTACATGACAGTAATTACCTCAAATACGGAAAGACGAAATACCAGTTAGGACAATGATAACTTATGCTAATTAAACTAAAAATATTAATGTAGAAATAAAAATTATTATTAAGATAACTTTAAATATAAATATGAAGAAAGTGTATGATAAAATTATATATGTAATGAATGTTTCGACCACAATTGCCAGTTGATCAGTAAGGACTGGCAATGTATCTTAGACATTGAATATTGAAATTATATCGAAATAGACCAAGAACAATACTAACCTAACTTTAGTTGACCAACTGGCAATTGTGATGAAACAGTCATCACATATATAATTTTATCATACACTTTACTTCATATTTATATTTAAAGTTATCTTAATAATAATTTTTATATCTACATTAACCCGTTTTCTCCCAAACTGGCATAAAATGTTTTAATTTTTCAACCGCTACTTTCCTTAAGTAAAAGTAATTCAATCTTGATGAAAATACATGTATTTTTTCATTTTTTCCCGTTCTTTTCGAACCCGATCTTAGAATGACGGTATATATCGCCATTTTTAAAATATGACGGTTTAAAGCTGAAAAAACACAAAAAATTTGACATTTTTTTCCAAATAATCATGAATATGACCCAGAAGCTAAGATCGGGTTCGAAAAGAGCGGGAAAAAATGAAAAAATACATGTATTTTCATCAAGATTGAATTATTTTACTTAAGGAAAGTAGCGGTTGAAAAATTAAAACATTTTATGCCAGTTTGGGCGTAAACAGGTATATATTTTTAGTCTCCAGAAATTAATTATCTATACTCATCGAACTTGGTGTAAGGGCTGCGAATTGTAGCACACCATGGACTAATGATTAAGAATATTTATATATTCTGGCTCGTACAGACCGGTAAATTTAATATAACATACATTTCACCAACGTATTACTCTTTAAAAAGTTAGATCATAGAAGTTTCGATTGCTATTTTCTCCGAGTCACAGGTTTCCTGGAGTAATATATAGGAAATTTGAGTTGATATTTAACGAGGAATTGATCAGGAGCGCGGAGACAAAACAAATTGACCTAATTATTATCCAATTAGTTCAGGGAGGAACTATACAAATATTTATATAGATATAAAATATCATTTTCGCTAAATCCATTGCTCGTTATTTATATTGATTTTATTACATCTTGTTGGTGAATTATTTTTATTTATTAATATAATAAGTAATATTATTAGTGGGGAATGTACTAAGTGAATTAGTGCGCGTTTATTAACCGGTTAAATTATTTATTTAACTAATTTAAAAATCAACGTTCTCTCTCTCGCGGTTAGTGGTGCCACGGGATCTATCCTTAGATCCCATAATAAAATATTATACACCGTCATTTTCTTTCATAGTATTAATATTTGTTATCGCGAGCTAATAGATATCCGGATCTATACATTTATATTCAACGGGACTTCGTCTGGATGAGTTCACCGGGTGATAAGGATACATAAACTATTATTATTCTACGATGATGTCTGGGACCAGAAAGAATTGTAAATAAATTAATTTTATTATATATAAAATTCAAAACCAGCATCACAACCGTTTTATTCTAAACAAGCATGTCAAAATGTTGGAAAATGTATTTCTGATTTTAAACCAAATTCAACCCGCCATTTTTAAACTTTACAATGGAAATTTTGAAATTCCGACTTCAGAATCGGACAGAGCGGCAAATTTTACTTCCGAAAAGTGCTTCTGTTATTATTTTTGTTTTTTTTTTAGACAATTTTCTAGGCAAAAAACCAAAGGACTATAAAATGTCCGCTTAGGAAGAAATAGGTTAATACAATCTTACATTATGTTAAAGGGCAAATCATTAGCGGCTCTGCCGTCAAAAGATCAACCTGGGTTTCCAAAAAGACTGGGCCTTGTACTTTAAGACTTGAAATGATTGGGCCTCTTTTAGGCATTTTTATAGGGCCTTAATTTTTGGGACTAATTTTTATTTACCTTATTTTTTCTTACAATTTTCTTACCTTAAACATTATATTATATTAAAGGGCTTATCGTTTCTATATTATATTAAAATTCATGCGTTCTCCGGTGTCCGGTAACGGGAGTCCGGCAGCTATGTCCGGTGTCCGGCTGTAAGAATTAAGAGTATGTGCGGAGTGGAAGAGTTACCGTTGAAATTTCGGGAATTTCTGAGTTATTTCGGGATAACTTCACTAATTGCGGGATTTCCGAACATATAAAAAATTTTTGAGGTATTCCGGGATAACTCCACTAATTACGAGATTTTCTAAATATTTCGGTAATGTCTGAGGTATGCCGAACTGTCTTCACTAATTTTGGAATTTCCTGGATATTACGGGAATTTCTGAGGTATTCCGGGATAATTCAACTAATTACGGGATTTCCTAGATACTTTGGGCATTTATGAGGTATTCCGGGATAACATAACTAATTTTGGAATGTCCTGGACATTTCGGGAATTTCTGAGGTATTCTGGGATAACTTCACTAAGTACGGGAAATCCTAGATATTTCGGGAATTTTTTAGGAATTCCGGGATGACACCACCAATTACGAGATTTTCTAAATACTTCGGTAATATCTGAGGTATTCCCTGATGACACCACAAATGGCGGGAATTTCTAAATATTTCGGTAAATTCTGATGTATGCCGGGAAAAATCGACCAATTACGAGACTTTCTAATTTTTTCGGTAATGGCTTGGGTATGACGGGATAACTTCACGAATTTTGGATATTCATGGACAGTTTGGGAAATTCTGAGGTATTATGGGATAACTTGACTAATTACGAGATATGCTGGATATATCGGGAATTTCTGAGGCATTTCGGCATTACTTTCCTAACTACTGGATTTTCAGGATATTTTGGGAATATTTGAGTTATTCCGGGTTGACTCCACAAATTACGGGATTTTCTAATTATTTTTGTAATATCTGTGGTATGCCGGGATAATTTTACTAATTACGGGATTTGCTGGATCTTTAAATCTTTACTGAGACACGGGAATTTCTGTGGTATTTCTGGGTAACTCCACTAATTACGGGATTTCCTCGATATTTCGGGAGTTTCTGTGGTATTCTTGGATAACTCTACCAATTATGAAATTTTCTAATTATTTCTGTAATATCTGAGGTATGACGGGAGAACTTCTCTAATTACGGGAATTCCTATATATTTTGGAAATTTTTGACGTATTGCGGGATAACTCCAATAATTACGCGATTTCCTAGATATTTTGGGAATTCCTGAGGTATTCCGGGATAACTGTACCAATTACGGTACTTTCTAATTATTTCGGTAATGGCTGAGGAATGCCGGGATAACTTCACTACTACGCGATTTCCTAGATATTTTGGAAATTTCTGATGTATTCCGGGAAACCTCTACCAATTACGGGATTTTCTAATTATTTCGGTAATGGCAGGAGTATGCTGTGATAACTTCATGAAATTTGCATATTCCTGGACATTTTGGGAATTTTTAATTTATATCGAGATAACTTAACTGATTACGTGATTTCCTGAATGTATCGGGAAACTCTGAGGTATTGCTGGGTGACTTGACTAATTACGGGATATGCTGGATATTTCGGGAAATTTTGAGGTATTCCGGGATGACTCCACAAATTACGGGCTTTCCTAGATATATTGGATATTTCTGAGGTATGCCGGGATGGCTTCTCTACTTACGGGATTTCCTAGATTTGTTGGGAATTCTGAGGTATTCCGGGATACCTCGACTAATTACGAGATTTCTTGGATATTTGGGGAAATTCAGATGTATTCCGAGATAACTCTACCAATTTCGGGATTTTCTAATTATTTCGGTAATTGATGAGGTATGCCGGGGGAACTTCACGAATTTTAGATATTCCTGGACATTGGAATTTCTGTGGTATTCCGGGATAACTACATTAAGTGATTTCCTGGATATTTTTGGAATATTTAACGTATCCCGGGATGACTCCACATATTGCGGGAATTTCTTAATTTTTCGGTTATGTATAAGGTATGCCAAGATAACATCACTAATTTCTGAGGTATTCCGGGATACTTCCACTGACTACGGGATTTCCTTGATATTTTGGGAATTTCTGAGGTATTCCTGGATAACTCCACTATTTACATGATTACCTGGATATTACGGGAATTTCTGAGATAACTCCACTAATTACGGGAATTCCTGAATATTCGAGTGTTTCTGAGCTATTCCGGGATAACTCCACTATTATATGTTTACCTGGATATTTCTGGACTTTCTGAGATATTTGGGGATAACACCATTAATTACGGGATATGCTGTATATTTCGGGTATTTTTGAGGTATTCCGGGAGAAACCACCAATTAAGGGATTTTGTAAATATTTTAGGAGTTTCTGAGATCTTCCGAGATAACTCCACTAATTAAGTGATTTTCCAAATATTTCGGGAGTTTCTGTGATATTCCTGGATAACTCCACTAATTAAGGGGTTTTATAAATATTTCGTGAATTTCTGAGATATTACGGGATACTCTTTATTTACGGGATACGCTGGATATTTCGGATATTCTTAAAGTATTCCGGGAGACACTAACAATTAAGGGATTTTCTAAATATTTCGGGAATTTCTGGGGTATTCCGGGATAACTCTACATTTTACGTGATTTCCTGGATATTTCGGGAGATTCTGAGGTAATCCTGGATAACTCCACTATTTACATGATTAACTGGATATTACGGGAATTGTCTGAGATATTCCGGGATAACTCCACTAATTACGGGATATGCTGGATATTGCGGGTATTATTGAGTTATTCCGGGAGTCACGACCAATTAAGGGATTCTCTAAATATTATTTGAGTTTCTGAGATATTCCGAGATATCTCCAATAATTAAGAATTTTCTAAATATTTCGGGAGTTTCTGTGATATTCCTCGATAACTCCACTAATTAGGCGATTTTCTGGATATTTCGGGAGTTTCTGAGGTATTTCTGGATAACTCGACTATTTACATGATTTCCTGGATATTTCGTGAATTTCTGAGATATTCCGGGAAAACTCCACTAATTACGGAATAAGCTGGATATTTCGGGTATTTTTGAGGTATTCCAGGAGACACATCCAATAAGGGATTTAGTAAATATTTTGGGAGTTTCTGAGATATTCCGAGATAACTCCTCAAATTAAGGGTTTTGTTAAATATTTCGGGAGTTTCTGTGATATTCCTGAATAACTCTACTAATTACGCGATTTTCTGGATATTTCGAGTGTTTCTGAGGTCTCCCTGGATAACTCTACTTTTTACGTGATTTCCCGGATATTTCGGGAATTTCTGAGATATTCCGGGATAACACCATTAATTACGGAATATGCTAGATAATTCGGGTGTTTTTGAGGTATACAAGGAGACACATCCAATTAAGGGATTTTGTAAATACTTTGGGAGTTTCTGAGATATTCCGAGATAACTCCTCTATTTAAGGGTTTCGCTAAATATTTAGGGAGTTTCTACGATATTCCTGGATAACTCTACTAATTACGCGATTTTCTGGATATTTCAGGTGTTTCTGAGGTCTCCCTGGATTACTCTACTTTTTACGTGATTTCCTGGATATTTCGGGAATTCCTAAAGTATCCCTGGATAACTCTACTTTTTACGTGATTTCCTGGATATAACGGGAATTTCTGAAATATTCCGGGATAACTCCAATAATTAAGGGTTTTTCTAAATATTTCGGGAATTCCTGAGATTTTCCGGGATAACTACACAAATTACGGAATATGCTTTATAATTCGGGTATTTTTGAGGTATTCCGGAAGTCACATCCAATTAAAGGATTTTCTAAATATTATGGGAGTTTCTGAGATATTCCGAGATAATTCCTCTAATTAAGGGTTTTCCTAATATTACGGGAGTTTCTGTGATATTTCTGTATTTCTCCACTAAATAAGGGATTTTCTAAATATTTCGGGAGTTTCTAAGGTCTCCCTGGATAACTCTACTTTTTACGTGATTTCCTGGATATTTCGGAAATTTCTGAAATATTCTGAGTTAACTACACTAATTAAGGGTTTTTCTAAATGTTTCGGGAATTTCTGAGATTTTCCGGGATAACTCCACAAATTACGGAATATGATTTATAATTCGGGTATTTTTGAGGTATTCCGGAAGTCACATCCAATTAAAGCATTTTCTAAATATTATGGGAGTTTCTGAGATATTCCGTGATAACTCCTCTAATTAAAAGAAATTTTCCTAATATTTCGGGAGTTTCTGTGATATTTCTGTATTACTCCACTAATTAAGGGATTTTCTAAATTTTTCAGGAGTTTCTCAGGTCTCCCTGGATAACTCTACTTCTTACGTGATTTCCTGGATATTTAGGGGATTTCCGAGATATTCCGGGATAACTGCACTAATTACGGCATATGCTGGATAATTCGGGTATTTTTGAGGTATTCCGGTAGACACATCCTATTAAGGGATTTTGTAAATATTTTAGGAGTTTCTCAGATATACCGAGAATACTACACTAATCAATGGATTTTCCAAATATTTCGGGAGTTTCAGTGATATTTCTGGATAACTCTTCTATTTACGCGATTTCCTGGATATTTCGGGAGTTTGTGAGGTATCCCTGGATAACTCTACTTTTTACGTGAATTCCTGCATATTTCGAGAATTCCTGAGATATTCCGGAATAACTCCACAAATTACGGAATACGCTGGACAATTCGGGTATTTTTGAGGTATTCCGGAAGTCACATCCAATTAAAGGATTTTCTAAATAATAGAGATAACTCCTCTAACTAAGGGTTTTGCTAAATATTTCGGGAGTTTCTGTGACATTTCTAGATTTCTCCACTAATTAAGGGATATTCTAAATATTTCGGGAGTTTCAGTGATATTCCTGGATAACTCTACTAATTACGCGGTTTCCTGGATATTTCGGGTGTTTCTGAGGTCTCCCTGGATAACTCTACTTTTTACGTGATTTCGTATTATTATTATTTGTGTTAACTACAATAATTAAGGGATTTAGTAAATATTTTGGGAGTTTCTGTGATATTCCTCGATATCTCCACTAATTACGCGATTTCTTGGATATTTCGGGAGTTTCTGAGGTATCCCTGGATAACTCTACTTTTTACGTGAATTCCTGCATATTTCGGGAATTCCTGAGATATTCGGGAATAACTCCACAAATTACGGAATACGCTGGACTTTTCGGATATTTTTGAGGAATTCCGGAAATCACATCCAATTAAAGAATTTTCTAAATATTATGGGAGTTTCTGAGATATTCCGAGATAACTCCTCTAACTAAGGGTTTTGCTAAATATTTCGGGAGTTTCTGTGACATTTCTGGATTTCTCCACTAATTAAGGGATATTCTAAATATTTCGGGAGTTTCAGTGATATTCCTGGATAACTCTACTAATTACGCGGTTTCCTGGATATTTCGGGGGTTTCTGAGGTATTTCTGGATAACTCGACTATTTACATGATTTCCTGCATATTTCGTGAATTTCTGAGATATTCCGGGATAACTCCACTAATTACGGAATACGCTGGACAATTCGGGTATTTTTGAGGTATTCCGGAAGTCACATCCAATTAAAGGATTTTCTAAATAATATGGGAGTTTCTGAGATATTCCGAGTTAACTCCTCTAACTAAGGGTTTTGCTCAATATTTCGGGAGTTTCTGTGACATTTCTGGATTTCTCCACTAATTAAGGGATATTCTAAATATTTCGGGAGTTTCAGTGATATTTCTGGATAACTCTACTATTTACGCGATTTCCTGGATATTTCGGGAGTTTCTGAGGTATCCCTGGATAACTCTACTTTTTACGTGAATTCCTGCATATTTCGTGAATTTCTGAGATATTCCGGAATAACTCCACAAATTACGGAATACGCTGGACAATTCGGGTATTTTTGAGGTATTCCGGAAGTCACATCCAATTAAAGGAATTTCTAAATAATATGGGAGTTTCTGAGATATTCCGAGATAACTCCTCTAACTAAGGGTTTTGCTAAATATTTCGGGAGTTTCTGTGACATTTCTGGACTTCTCCACTAATTAAGGGATTTTCTAAATATTTCGGGAGTTTCAGTGATATTCCTGGATAACTCTACTAATTACGCGATTTCCTGGATATTTCGGGAGTTTCTGAGGTATCCCTGGATAACTCTACTTTTTACGTGATTTCCTGGATATTTCGGGAATTCCTGATGTATCCCTGGATAACTCTACTTTTTACGTGATTTCCTGGATATTTCGGGAATTTCTGAGATATTCCGGGATAACTCCACTAATTACGGAATATGCTGGATAATTCGGGTATTTTTGAGGTATTCCGGAAGTCACATCCAATTAAAGCATTTTCTAAATATTATGGGAGTTTCTGAGATATTCCGTGATAACTCCTCTAATTAAAAGAAATTTTCCTAATATTTCGGGAGTTTCTGTGATATTTCTGTATTTCTCCACTAATTAAGGGATTTTCTAAATGTTTCAGGAGTTTCTCAGGTCTCCCTGGATAACTCTACTTCTTACGTGATTTCCTGGATATTTAGGGGATTTCCGAGATATTCCGGGATAACTGCACTAATTACGGCATATGCTGGATAATTCGGGTATTTTTGAGGTATTCCGGTAGACACATCCTATTAAGGGATTTTGTAAATATTTTAGGAGTTTCTCAGATATACCGAGAATGCTACACTAATCAATGGATTTTCCAAATATTTCGGGAGTTTCAGTGATATTTCTGGATAACTCTTCTATTTACGCGATTTCCTGGATATTTCGGGAGTTTCTGAGGTATCCCTGGATAACTATACTTTTTACGTGAATTCCTGCATATTTCGGGAATTCCTGAGATATTCCGGAATAACTCCACAAATTACGGAATACGCTGGACAATTCGGGTATTTTTGAGGTATTCCGGAAGACACATCCAATTAAAGGATTTTCTAAATATTATGGGTGTTTCTGAGATATTCCGAGAAAACTCCTCTAATTAAGGGTTTTGCTAAATATTTCGGGAGTTTCTGTGATATTCCTGGATAACTCTAATAATTACGCGATTTTCTGGATATTTCAGGTGTTTCTGAGGTCTCCCTGGATAACACTACTTTTTACGTGAATTCCTGGATATTTCGGGAATTTCTGAGATATTCCGGGATAACTCCACTAATCCGGAATACGCTGGATAATTCGGGTATCTTTGAGGTATTCCGGAAGACACATCAATTAAAGGATTTTCTAAATATTATGGGTGTTTCTGAGATATTCCGAGATAACTCCTCTAATTAAGGGTTTTGCTAAATATTTCGGGAGTTTCTGTGATATTCCTGGATAACTCTAATAATTACGCGATTTTCTGGATATATCAGGTGTTTCTGAGGTCTCCCTGGATAACACTACTTTTTACGTGAATTCCTGCTTATTTCGGGAATTCCTGAGATATTCCGGAATACCTCCACTAATTACAGAATATGCTGGATAATTCGGGTTTTTTTGAGGTATTCCGGGAGACACATCCAATTAAGGGATTTTTTACAATATTCTTGGAGTTTCAGTGATATTCCTGGATAACTCTACTAATTACGCGATTTCCTGGATATTTCGAGAGTGACTGAGGTATCCCTGGATAACTATACTTTTTACGTGAATTCCTGGATATTTCGGGACTTTCTGAGAAATTCCAGGATAACTCCACAAATTACGGAATACGCTGGATAATTCTGGTATCTTTGAGGTATTCCGGAAGACACATCCAATTAAAGGATTTTCTAAATATTATGGGAGTGTCTGAGATATTCCGAGATAACTCCTCTAATTAAGGGTTTTTGCTAAATATTTCGGGAGTTTCTGTGATATTCCTGGATAACTCTACTAATTACGCGATTTCCTGGATATTTCGGGAGTTTCTGAGGTATTCTGGATAACTAAACTTTTTACGTGAATTCCTGGATATTTCGGGAATTTCTGAAATATTCCTCGATAACTCCACTAATTACGCGCGATTTCCTGGATATTTCGGGAGTTTCTGAGGTATTTCTAGATAACTCACTACTTACATGATTTCCTGGATATATCGTGAATTTCTGAGATATTCCGGGGATAACTCCACTAAATTACGGGATACGCTGGATAATTCGGGAATTTTAGAGGTATTCCGGGAGACACATCCAATTAAGGGATTTTGTAAATATTTTAGGAGTTTCTGAGATATACCGAGATAACTACACTTATTAAGGAATTTTCTAAATATTTCGGGAGTTTCAGTGATATTCCTGGATAACTCTACTAATTACGCGATTTCCTGGATATTTCGAGAGTGTCTGAGGTATCCCTGGATAACTATACTTTTTACAGTGAATTCCTGGATATTTCGGGAATTTCCGAAATATTCCGGGATAATTCCACAAATTACGGAATACGCTGGATAATTCTGGTATCTTTGAGGTATTCCGGAAGACACATCCAATTAAAGGATTTTCTAAATATTATGGGAGTGTCTGAGATATTCCGAGATAACTCCTCTAATTAAGGGTTTTGCTAAATATTTCGGGAGTTTCTGTGATATTCCTGGATAACTCTACTATTACGCGATTTCCTGGATATTTCGGGAGTTTCTGAGGTATCCCTGGATAACTCTACTTTTTACGTGATTTCCTGGATATTTCGGGAATTTCAGAAATATTCCTCGATAACTCCACTAATTACGCGATTTCCTGGATATTTCGGGAGTTTCTGAGGTATTTCTAGATAACTCGACTACTTACATGATTTCCTGGATATATCGTGAATTTCTGAGATATTCCGGGATAACTCCACTAATTACGGGATATGCTGGATATTTCGGGTATTTTTGAGGTATTCCAGGAGACACATCCAATTAAGGGATTTTGTAAATATTTTGGGAGTTTCTGAGATATTCCGAGATAACTCCTCTAATTAAGGGTTTTGCTAAATATTTCGGGAGTTTCTGTGATATTCCTGGATAACTCTACTAATTACGCGATTTCCTGGATATTTCGGGTGTTTCTGAGGTCTCCCTGGATAACTCTACTTTTTACGTGATTTCCTGGATATTTCGGGAATTCCTGAGGTATCCCTGGATAACTCCACTAATTACGGAATATGCTGGATAATTCGGGTATTTTTGAGGTATTCCAGGAGACACATCCAATTAAGGGATTTTGTAAATATTTCGGGAGTTTCTGTGATATTCCTGGATAACTCCACTAATTACGCGATTTCCTGGATATTTCGGGAGTTTCTGAGGTATTTCTGGATAACTCGACTATTTACATGATTTCCTGGATATTTCGTAAATTTCTGATATATTCCGGGATAACTCGACTAATTACGGGATATGCTGGATATTTCGGATATTCTTAAGGTATTCCGGGAGACACTACTAATTAACGGATTTTCTAAATATTTCGGGAATTTCTGGGTTATTCCGGGATAACTTCACTAATTACGCGATTTTCTGGATATTTCGAGAGTGTCTGATGTATCCCTGGATAACTCTACTTTTTACGTGATTTCCTGGATATTTCGGAATTTCTGAGATATTCCGGATAACTCCACTAATTAAGGGTTTTTCTAAATATTTCGGGAGTTTCTGTGATATTCCTGGTTAACTCTACTAATTACGTGAATGGCTGGATATTTTGGGAATTTCCGAGATATTCCGGGATAACTCCACTAATTACGGAATATGCTGGATATTCGGGTATTTTTGAGGTATTCCGGGAGACACATCCAATTAAGGGATTTTTTAAAATATTCTTGGAGTTTCTGTGATATTCCTGGAGAACTCTACTAATTACGCGATTTCCTGGATATTTCGAGAGTGTCTGAGGTATCCCAGGATAACTATACTTTATACGTGAATTCCTTGATATTTCGGGAATTTCCGAGATATTCGGGGATAACTCCACAAATTACGGAATACGCTGGATAATTCGGGTATTTTTGAGGTATTCCGGGAGACACATCCAATTAAGGGATTTTGTAAATATTTTAGGAGTTTCTGAGGTATACCGAGATATCTACACTAATTAATAGATTTTCTAAATATTTCGGGAGTTTCAGTGATATTCCTGGATACCTCTACTAATTACGCGATTTCCTGGATATTTCGAGAGTGTCTGAGGTATCCCTGGATAACTATACTTTTTACGTGAATTCCTGGATATTTCGGGAATTTCCGAAATATTCCGGGATAATTCCACAAATTACGGAATACGCTGGATAATTCTGGTATCTTTGAGGTATTCCGGAAGACACATCCAATTAAAGGATTTTCTAAATATTATGGGAGTGTCTGAGATATTCCGAGATAACTCCTCTAATTAAGGGTTTTGCTAATATTTCGGGAGTTTCTGTGATATTCCTGGATAACTCTACTAATTACGCGATTTCCTGGATATTTCGGGAGTTTCTGAGGTATTTCTGGATAACTAAACTTTTTACGTGAATTCCTGGATATTTCGGGAATTTCAGAAATATTCCTCGATAACTCCACTAATTACGCGATTTCCTGGATATTTCGGGAGTTTCTGAGGTATTTCTAGATAACTCGACTACTTACATGATTTCCTGGATATATCGTGAATTTCTGAGATATTCCGGGATAACTCCACTAATTACGGGATATGCTGGATATTTCGGGAATTTTAGAGGTATTCCAAGAGACACATCCAATTAAGGGATTTTGTAAATATTTTGGGAGTTTCTGAGATATTCCGAGTTAACTCCTCTAATTAAGGGTTTTGCTAAATATTTCGGGAGTTTCTGTGATATTCCTGGATAACTCTACTAATTACGCGATTTCCTGGATATTTCGGGTGTTTCTGAGGTCTCCCTGGATAACTCTACTTTTTACGTGATTTCCTGGATATTTCGGGAATTCCTGAGGTATCCCTGGATAACTCCACTAATTACGGAATATGCTGGATAATTCGGTATTTTTGAGGTATTCCAGGAGACACATCCAATTAAGGGATTTTGTAAATATTTCGGGAGTTTCTGTGATATTCCTCGATAACTCCACTAATTACGCGATTTCCTGGATATTTCGGGAGTTTCTGTGGTATTTCTGGATAACTCGACTATTTACATGATTTCCTGGATATTTCGTAAATTTCTGATATATTCCGGGATAACTCGACTAATTACGGGATATGCTGGATATTTCGGATATTCTTAAGGTATTCCGGGAGACACTACTAATTAACGGATTTTCTAAATATTTCGGGAATTTCTGGGTTATTCCGGGATAACTTCACTAATTACGCGATTTTCTGGATATTTCGAGAGTGTCTGATGTATCCCTGGATAACTCTACTTTTTACGTGATTTCCTGGATATTTCGGGAATTTCTGAGATATTCCGGGATATCTCCACTAATTAAGGGTTTTTCTAAATATTTCGGGAGTTTCTGTGATATTCCTGGTTAACTCTACTAATTACGTGAATGGCTGGATATTTTGGGAATTTCCGAGATATTCCGGGATGACTCCACTAATTACGGAATATGCTGGATAATTCGGGTATTTTTGAGGTATTCCGGGAGACACATCCACTTAAGGGATTTTGTAAGTATTTTAGGAGTGTCGGAGATATACCGAGATAACTACACTAATTAATGGACTGGCAACAGATACCTCGCTTGCTAACGCTCACTCGGTTGTTTTTGATCGTGCTTATTTTAGATGAGTATATGTAAAATAATTGCACAGCCTTTTTTCTTTAAAGTTAAATGTGACATTTTTATGTTCATTTTTTAAATGAAAAACATTACATTTTTTAAATAATTAGTAAACCAATTGGGTTTATCAAGGCAGAAATTGCATTTTTATAGATACACCAAATTCGCTGTGTAAAATTGAAGTTTATATGCATATAAATTTAAATTTTCTTGGATTAAAGCCCTTCGATAACTTTTATCCTGCAAGGAGTTTTTTGTATTTGCACCTGTTTTAAGCCTATTTTTGATAATATTTTAATATTTTACTTAATGATTGTGTGAAAAATCATCAAAAATGAATATTTTTTATAATATATTTTATAAACATGAGATTTCACATAATATTTTATAAAAATTACAAAAATATTTTTATAACCGTACTCTACCCTTAACACCAACAATGATAATTTGCGCATTGCGTAGAGGATTATGGTATAATTAATGTGGTGACTGAGATGTCGTTTTTGTAAAAAAACTTGAGAAATAAACAAAATGTGATAGTTAACTACCAAAGTTTTAAAATTAATCAAAATTTCTTTAAAATTACATGTAACAACTATTGTACAGACGATTGAAAAGAGTGTGAGAACTCGATATGTTTTGTGTCGACTTTCCAATATTTTGGTTTTTTAAAAGAGGTTATAGATTAAAAAAACATCAAAGACAGAACTGAAAATAAAGTTCAACTGAAAACTTGATCATTTAATGACTATCAATTATTTCGTGACATTCAAAGAATCCGTCAAATGTCAATCATTCGTGAGATTTCGACTCCATTTTCATCATTATTGCAGGGGTCCTTTTAGTATATGAGCGGGCAATCGTTTCAAAAAGGCATCTCGAATCTTGATCTCGCGTAGACGAGTTGAAAAGATGTGAGAACTCCATATGTTTTGTGTCGACTTTCCAATGTTTTCGTTTTATTTGATAATTTTAAATAACTATTTATACATTATTGGATGAGAGTTAGGCTCTTGGATAGTGTATTTGATGAAAACCTGATGTCGTTTCTGCAGACCAAGACATGTTGTACTGAAGTCATTTAGATTTTTCGTGTATAGTTGTAACACACGCTCCGTAAAATATATTTATGCTTCCAGCGTTAGCCAACATATGAATGTTGTATTCGACTCTTACGGCGAGGATGTGCTGGTAAGGTATACATTTCAAGAATCATAGATTTTTTCAATGCATGATCCATTTAATAGTAACATAATAAGGGCTCTGTAACAGTGTAAGTTAAGGAACGAAAAGTATACTGTTAAATTTTGACGCTAATAATGATAGAATTAAATACAGAAAGAAAATAAATATGACAAAGAGTAAAAAAAAGTATATATATATATATATATATATATATATATAATATATTGTGTCTGTGTAAAAATAATCATTATAGGTTATTATAAAGAAGGTGTGTGTGCGTGTGTTCAGAAAGAAAGTGAAATATGTCCATATATTTAATATATTTAAAATGCACACACATAAAATAATTTCCATTTGGGGGGGTATCGTAATTTTAAATAAATTGATGTAATATATTGTGTTTACAGAATACATAAAATATAATAAGCATGTTATATACTCTCATAAATTATATTTTTCTTTAATGGCGGTAGTAAAATTTTTTATAAAGTGGTATATAATACTGTTGTGTTATATATGGTTTTAGTTTGTATGTGAATGTAGTATTATTTCAAAGTGCTGGTTTTTATAATGCATATTTAAAAATTTTGGTATTTAATAGAATCTGTATAGTAATTGTTATTATAAAATTGAGTGTTATGAAAATCATTTTTTACGCACGTTGGGTGAGTGATTGTATCTAAATGGCTGCTCTGTCGAAATATTTTATACATGATATATGCAAATATAATTCTAATTGTAAAATTTTAACAAATTTAAGTTTTTAAATAATAATTTTAATTACCTGTTTATACGTTATTATAAGAATTAAACTTTCGGTCGTTGTATTTTGGGAAACTCTGATTCTTTTTTGAAGTCTGTAAGTTTCGTCGAACGGCAGGCTATTTTGATTTGTCGAGTATAGTAGATGGCAGTGGATCTGTAAATTAAATTTTTCCTTCCAGCGTTAGCCAACATATCAATGTTGTTATCCGACTCTTACGACGAGGACGTGGTGGTAAGGTATACATTTCAAGAGTCATATTTTTTTTATTACAAATTCCATTTTGTAACGAGATAATTAATTACATGATACAGTATATATTTTAACCTGTCTTTTAATACTTTTTTGATGACGCTCAATGCAGATATTTATTATATTACGGCAATCATGATATTAAATTCGTTACACAGGTTTTCAGAAGATAGCTTATCTAATGGGAATTTTGGTTTTAGTATTATATAATTTTACTTGTTTCTGAAGTTTTGTTATATTTTCTATTTTTTTAGTAATTGATGTAATGAGTATATACTTTTTTGTACTCATTTGCAATATTATATGTTGCAGCCGGTTTTTAATCATGTTAATGATTTACAGCGCAAAGAATTATCAATTATTTTGCATATTTATTTTAATGATTCAGTAGTAGTAATATTTCAATGGATTTTTCTTATATTTCATTTTTTTTATTTATTATAACTAATGTAATGATTTGTCATTTACAATATGATATGTTGCAGCCGGTTTTCAATTGTATTTTAATAATTTTCAGCGCAAACAATTATTAATTATTTTGCATATTCACTTTAATCATTCAATAGTTGTAATATTTTAATGTTTTTTTTCATACTTCCATTTTTATTTATTTATAAAATTTATATAAAATGTGTGTATAAATTTTCGTCTACACATTTACAATACTTTTTTAAACACTATATTGTTAGTGTAAATTTTGTGTTTATTTTTTAATTTATCATTTTCTATTTTTGCATTGTTTAACAGTAATATTTTTAAATTTTTTCTACTTTTAGCTCTTGAAAGAGCTACGTATAATTGACCATGGCTAAAAATTGGAGATGGTAAATAGATACCAACTTGTTTGTATGACTGTCCTTGTGATTTATTAATAGTCATTGCAAAACCTAATCGAATGGGAAATTGTTTTCTGCGCATGTTGAATGGTATATCTTCTTCAGATGGTGAGAAAGTGATTCTTGGTATTAAAACTAATTTTCCAATTTTTTTTCCGCTTATAATTTCTGCTTTAATTAAATGTTTCATAAGTTTTGTTACTAATAATCTTGTTCCATTACAAAGACCTTCATTCACATTTAAATTTCTTAGAAGAATTACTATTGCACCTACTTTTAATTGTAATTTATGTAGAGGAAGTCCATTAGGTGTAAGGGAATTAAGAAATTCTGTAGGTAACATAACATCTAAGTTTTCTCCATTATCATCTTCTGCTGTATCTACAGTTAAGTATTCAATAATTTGCCCTTCCATTATAGCCAAAATTTTATTATTTATTTCAATTACGTCGTTGTTGGTGAAGGCTAATAAACTTTATCATTTAAATCTTTATCATTTATTTTTATTTCATTTCCAAAAATTTCTGCAATGATATCATTTTCTTTTGTTATTAAATCAAGAGGGATTTCAAGCAGTTCATTTTCTTTTTCACACATATTTAAACGTTTACCTTCACCTACATTTAATAACCATTGTCTAAAATAATTGTCATTATCTGTCACTCGAAGATTTTCATTTAGTGTCATACATATAAAATTCGGCCATAAGTAACTGTTTTTAACTGAGTTTTCAATAACTTCAGTACGACTACCATGTCGTATAACTGGTAATGTTTGCCTAAAATCGCCTGAAACAACCAACATTTTACCACCAAATATTTTTTTATTATTACATATATCTTGAAATAGGCGATTGACTGCTTCAATAGCATATTTCGATGTCATAGATATTTCATCCCATATTATAATTTGAACTTCTTTTAAATTTTTACCATCTATTGAATTAGATTTAATATTACATATAGTACATTCTGTGATATTAAGTGGTAGTTTAAATGTTGTGTGTACTGTTTTCCTGTTATGTAATAAATTTGCTGCAATCCCTGTCCAAGCAACACATAAAAATGAAATGTTTGAGAATTTAAGATAGTCTATTAGAACATTAAGTAAACAGCTTTTCCCACTTCCTCCTGGTCCATCAATAAAAAAGCTTTTTTGTCTTCAATTTTTAAATGTTGCACGATAGTATCGAAAATGTCTTTGTTATGATTTTTTAAAGAATTTACTTTGACGTTTATTTCAGTAAATGTGCAACTTTGTTATGTGTTGTTGATTTATCAGCATAATCTTCTATAAATGTAGATATAACGGGTAAATTAAAATTATTTAAAGAATATCCATTCAATTGTAGATTCTTATCAATAATGTTTAATGCTAGGTTTTCATCAGCATTTTGTTCATATTTTGGGTGGTAAAAAAAGTGTTTCTATTTTTCGTACAAATCTCTTGCATTAATTGTATTTTAATAATTTTCAGCGCAAACAATTATTAATTATTTTGCATATTCACTTTAATCATTCAATAGTTGTAATATTTTAATGTTTTTTTTCATACTTCCATTTTTATTTATTATAAAATTATATAAAATGTGTGTATAAATTTTCGTCTACACATTTACAATACTTTTTTAAACACTATATTGTTAGTGTAAATTTTGTGTTTATTTTTTAATTATCATTTTCTATTTTTGCATTGTTTAACAGTAATATTTTTAAATTTTTTCTACTTTTAGCTCTTGAAAGAGCTACGTATAATTGACCATGGCTAAAAATTGGAGATGGTAAATAGATACCAACTTGTTTGTATGACTGTCCTTGTGATTTTTAATAGTCATTGCAAAACCTAATCGAATGGGAAATTGTTTTCTGCGCATGTTGAATGGTATATCTTCTTCAGATGGTGAGAAAGTGATTCTTGGTATTAAAACTAATTTTCCAATTTTTTTTCCGCTTATAATTTCTGCTTTAATTAAATGTTTCATAAGTTTTGTTACTAATAATCTTGTTCCATTACAAAGACCTTCATTCACATTTAAATTTCTTAGAAGAATTACTATTGCACCTACTTTTAATTGTAATTTATGTAGAGGAAGTCCATTAGGTGTAAGGGAATTAAGAAATTCTGTAGGTAACATAACATCTAAGTTTTCTCCATTATCATCTTCTGCTGTATCTACACTTAAGTATTCAATAATTTGCCCTTCCATTATAGCCAAAATTTTATTATTTATTTCAATTACGTCGTTGTTGGTGAAGGCTAATATAACTTTATCATTTAAATCTTTATCATTTATTTTTATTTCATTTCCAAAAATTTCTGCAATGATATCATTTTCTTTTGTTATTAAATCAAGAGGGATTTCAAGCAGTTCATTTTCTTCTTCATACATATTTAAACGTTTACCTTCACCTACATTTAATAACCATTGTCTAAAATAATTGTCATTATCTGTCACTCGAAGATTTTCATTTAGTGTCATACATATAAAATTCGGCCATAAGTAACTGTTTTTAACTGAGTTTTCAATAACTTCAGTACGACTACCATGTCGTATAACTGGTAATGTTTGCCTAAAATCGCCTGAAACAACCAACATTTTACCACCAAATATTTTTTTATTATTACATATATCTTGAAATAGGCGATTGACTGCTTCAAAAGCATATTTCGATGTCATAGATATTTCATCTCATATTATAATTTGAACTTCTTTTAAATTTTTACCATCTATTGAATTAGATTTAATATTACATATAGTACATTCTGTGATATTAAGTGGTAGTTTAAATGTTGTGTGTACTGTTTTCCTGTTATGTAATAAATTTGCTGCAATCCCTGTCCAAGCAACACATAAAAATGAAATGTTTGAGAATTTAAGATAGTCTATTAGAACATTAAGTAAACAGCTTTTCCCACTTCCTCCTGGTCCATCAATAAAAAAGCTTTTTTTGTCTTCAATTTTTAAATGTTGCACGATAGTATCGAAAATGTCTTTGTTATGATTTTTTAAAGAATTTACTTTGACGTTTATTTCAGTAAATGTGCAACTTTTGTTATGTGTTGTTGATTTATCAGCATAATCGTCTATAAATGTAGATATAACGGGTAAATTAAAATTATTTAAAGAATATCCATTCAATTGTAGATTCTTATCAATAATGTTTAATGCTAGGTTTTCATCAGCATTTTGTTCATATTTTGGGTGGTAAAAAAAGTGTTTCTATTTTTCATACAAATCTCTTGCATTAATAGGATTGTGAAAAATACAAATATATGCAAATAATTCACAAAGAGCAGTAGGAAAGTGTAATTGTGTTGCTTCTTCCAAACATCTGTCCCATTCTTTATCTTCATTAACCAAATGTCTAGCTATAGAAGCTTCATAAAATGTAGAATAAATTATATCATCAACAGTACGTAAACACTGAAATGATGATACTCCTTTGACATGTAAAAGTAATAATCTTATAAAATATCGTTTTCGATCCTTTTGATTCACTAAATACATTCTGCTTAATACAGGTTTTTTTGTTTTTTTTCTTTTATTCCATGTTTTTGAATTATTATCAAATACATAATTTAATGGTATTTCAGAATATAAATAATTTCGTGCATCAGAATCGATTTGATTTAATTTTAAGTATGCTGTTAACGTCGTTTCTACTTTTTTTTTTAAATTTCTGTTTCTTTTCCTTCTTTAAAATACACTTCTTGTTCAGCTTCATTGTGAATAGCTAATCTTATTATGGTATGTGAAAGTTCGTGTAGAGGGTATTCTAATAGTATTATATTCATTGCTTTCAATATCTTCATCATGAGTTAAATTAGAACTGTCTTTTGATCTGATACCTGTGTCACGTATTTCTATATTCGCACAGTCATGTCCTTTATAACAATATTTAAATAAGTATTTTATACATTGGACTGTTGAGCATACTTCGACATTAATGTGACAATTAAATTTTAACAATAAATAAGGATTATACAAAACAACAAACCGATTATCAGCTATTCTATTATGGTATTTACCTTTATAATTGATTTTTTTGCTACCATTTCTTCTTATATATAATGGATATCCTGATGAATTAAAAGTTGTTTTGTTATTAAATTTTTTTGGAAAATTTTTCGTACATTTTTTTGTGTCTTTACTCATGCAAGGTGAACTCATGTTTTGCTCTCCACAGGGTCCATGAATCATAAACTGTTTTACAATATTATACAACCGTGGATAGATATCTTCGTTTGGAATTTCTGCGTTTATGAGTTCATCTACTTTTTCGGGAGTATTAATTTTATAATTTTTATCTAAACATAATAGCATATGCATGTGAGGAAATCCACGTTTTTGAAATTCGATAACATAAGTGTAGGCGATACAATTTCCTAAAACACCTTGCTTAATTACCAATTCTTTAAATTCTTTTATTTTTTGATGAAATACCTTAAATACTAAATCTGGTCTATCAATTACAGTTTCATATTTTTTTATAAATGTTCAGTTATTTCTTTCCAGTTTGGATTACATGTCATTGTTATAAATAAGTCAGGTTTTCCGTAACGATTTACTATACTCATTGAGTCAATGTAATTTTGTTTTAGGAATCTTGAACTTCCAACAAAATTTGATGGCAAAATAAATATTTTTCCAATTTTTATATTTTCAGATACTTTTTTCTTGTGTAAATAATCCATTACGCCTTTATAATAATCGCTTCTTAAAATATCTTGGTTTTTCTTTACAAAATATAATCTTGATTGTTCAACTTTTACAAATGCATCAATTGTAAACTGTTGAGAAACTTTCTCCATTTCTCATAGAATGTCTGTAATTATAAAATTGCAACATGAAATATTGTTTTTCTTATATTTGCATTTCATATTAGGCATCCATCCATATACTCCATTTGGATAAATAAGTGGGTATGTCATTGGATCAGTGTGTTTACTTATTAAAGGAATACTAATTGGATTGTCATATTTTGAATATATAACTATATCCCGCTCTGAAGTAGGCAGTCCATTTTTTCCTACAAATACCATTGCAACTTCATTACAAGTAGCTTCATTATATATATATTTTTATCTAATTTTTCTTTTAATATTCTAATTCTTCTTTTTCTACCTCATACATCATTTTATAAGCTTTAGCATAAGGATTAACATTTCTAATTAAGCTATCGAATTTTCTTAATAATTCTAATTTTGTATCTAAATTATTTTTAAAACTTTTTCTTTCAGCTGCAGCTAATTCATTATCTAGAACATACAATTGCCCATATTTTCGAGCTTCATTTTCATTTGGATGTAAACCGAAAACATTGTGATATATTTGACCACATATTCTAAGAATTTGTGGTCCACTACCAGATAACTTATCAAAAGTAGCTCCAAAGCTTGCAAAGCTAACGCATTATTATATAGCCGAATATTTTTGCGAAAATTAATACTATCTTCCGATATACCTGTAGCTAATTGCTTTAATTCTTCCTGATAGGGAGGCATTTTCGGTAAGTCTACGTTTCCTTTGTGACAACAATTAGAAAATTCTTTACCTAGTGTATATTCAAAAACAAAATGTTTAGTATTACAATGTTTACAAGTTTCAGACATATAACTTAAATTGTTTTCAATAATTATTTTTTCATCAAAATCTACATTTGCTATTCGACCTATTATTTTGGAATTACTTACTAATTTTACATTTTGTTCATTTTTAATTAAAATACGTTTATTTAATTCTTTATAATTTATACCTTTTTTGGTATTAATTGGTTTATCATATACGTTAAAAAATTTTCCTTCATCAATTTTTAATTTTTTAAGCAATATGATTGGTATTTCCATGTCTTTGTCATTTTTCATACATATGCGTCTTTTTAAATTTTTTTGTAAATGGTTTTATACTAATTTATCGATATCATTTTTTCTACTTTCGTTTAATATTTTTCCATTAAATTTTTTCTTTTCATTTTTTTACATTGATCAGTATTTTCATTATAATAAATATGTTGTTTTTGTAATGCTTCTTTTTCTCGTCATTCATTTTTTATTTCGTCACTATTTATTTTTTGTCTTTTCATCATGGTTTGCTGTTTTCTCTTTATTTTTTTTTCTTCTATTTTGCCGTCATTACTATCTTTGCTCCTCATTTAAACTTCTTTTTTACGCAACACTTCTTTTTCTCGTTCATTTTTTATATCGATACAGCTCATTGTTTGCCTTTTTATCATAGTTTGCTGTTTTATTTTTAGCTGTTTTATTTCTATATCATTAAATTGTTTATTTTTATTTTTTTGATAAAATGAACTATAAGTTGGTATTTCATAGTCTATTTTCATTGGGGTAATAGAATCAACGGAAATGATTTTATCTTTATTATATAAATTCATTATTGTTTGTTGTTCAGAAATAAATTTTTGTTGAAAATTTTATTCTATTATTTTTATTTCTGCTACATTGAAATTCAATTTTTTTTCATCAATACAACAAATATGGATCATGTATCTTTTGATTGGTATTGTTGAAATTTTATAGTTTATATTTTGTAAAATTGGAAACATCGTAATACTACGTGTTTCGTATATTTTTAGTAAATGTGAACGCATTTGGGAAATATCATAGTTTAAACTGCATGGGCATAGATTAAACACAATAGAGACAGCAAAAGCTATCGCGAAAATATCACAATCATAACTATTAGTTTGAAATCGCACTGTTTCAAAAACAATTTTTAATTGTTGACTATCTGGAAATAATCTATTGATGTATACTTTATGTTCATTTTGCAAATATTTAGCATTTAAACTATCATAAATGTGTATCGTTCTATTATTGTAATACATACAAATCCAATGACCTTTTTCATATTTTCCAGAAAATAACAATTGAACGTATTCATTATTCATTTGAACTGAGTTAATATTATATTGTTTTTGAACTAAAAGAGTTGTTTGCATATTGAATGGTGTACATGATTTAAGGATGTTATTAAATTCTAATATGTGTTCATCATTTAACATAGAAGCATCGTCGCTATATGGTTCAATCGTTTTTACAACTAATTTTTTTACTTCCGTCAAACCCATTATAAAAATGGTTTATTTTACAAAATGATTCACAATTATAAAAATAATATTAATAATTTGTTTCAATTGTTTAATATTCTTTTTTTTTTTTTATTCTTGATTTTGTGCCTACCACCTATGTGTGGGTGCTTTATCCCTCCCTTAAAAACCCCACCATCTCGCATTCGCCCGAGGTTATGCCCGTGGATGAGGGAAACCTGTGAAGCAGGGAAAACCTCACCCGAGATGGCCGGTGTATTCGAAACATTCTTTTTGGGTGTCAAAGTCACATTGCGTAGGCCTTGACACCGAAACCGAATGTTTCACACCTCCTGCTCACGTTGTGAAGTGTGAAAAAACACCTAACCCGCCACGAAAGCCAAGCGACCGAGAACGTCACCCATCCACTTGGGTACCGCGCTCAATACTGCTTAACTTCCGTGACCGGCCGAGGTGCGCCTCCGCCACTCCGCCACCGCGTCGGTTTTTCAATTGTTTAATAATAATTATAATTTTTTTTATTTTTCTAAACGATTATTTTAAATTTTTTATTAATATTTTTTTGTAAAGCTAAAAAAAATAAAATATAAATTATTAGAAAACAGTGTTTATAAGAAAGTAGCTTCAATGTAATGAATGAAATATAGTTAATATAAATTTAATATTTTATAAATACTAATATTATACATACCCTAGTGGAAATAAATTTTCGATGAAAATGCTCCAAAGTATGCTAAACGTGGGCCAACTTGCGCCAAAAGTGGGCCGATGTTTACCAACATTGAAATATTTGGAACATTTTTCCAGTTTTGGCAAACTTTAGCCCACTTTTGGCCAATTTAGGAACATTTTGTATTGATTATGGAATAAATTTTTCAACCAGTAAAAAATTGTTTTTCACATGCAATTTCTTAAATTAAGGCGCACTTAATTGCGTTGATAATATTTAATATTGCAATAATAATATGTTGTAAATAATATGTTGTAATAATCTTTTCTGTAAATGGGCCAACATTTAAACAATCTGGGCCAACCTTTACACAAAGAGGGCCAAACTTTCCATCTAATGGGGCCAATATTTGCACAAATTCTTTGCTAGTAGTTTGACACTCATAATTCCAATAAATGCAGCGCTAAATAAAAAAACAAATGGCAGCAGCATTCCAATGAATACAGCGCTGAATAAAAATAACAAACGGCAGTAGCATTCCAATTAATATTATATCAATAAAATATTATATTCCTAATGGCATTCCATACGACTAAAGTCACAAGGTATATTATAAAAGTATCTAATTTTCATTTTAAATTATTATTGTTTTAAATATAATAAGTCTTTTTGTATTTCAGTATCCTGATTAGTTTATTAAGACTATCGAAATAATCAAAAATGCAGTGGTATTTCTTAATGATTAAGTTAAAACGTTTAGTTTTGACTTTGTCAATTTATTTATAATTAATAAAAATTTTTTTGTTACAGATATAACATATATAATATCAATAATATGTGACAATATGCATATTGGATATAATCTTCTAAATGGCATTTTAAAAACAGTATTATTTATTTGAATATTTTATCTAATGTTTAATTAATTATACATTTAATAATTAATCATATAATTTAATTTTTCTGTTAAAGATGATTTCGATGAATACTTGCTGAATTTATAAATTATATAAACAATAAAAACGATATATTGAAAAAAATATATCTTATGAAATATACAAGTGAATAGAGTACAATTGTAACATAATAATTGTAATTTGAAATTTTTGCAAAAATAAGTTTGTAAAATAAACAATAAAAATTAATTTGATTTATTGTATGTTCCAGTGTTGAAATTTTATTAAATTTAATTACGTAATCAAATGTTATTTTAATTATTGTTATTAAGATAATATTCTGGTAATAATATCGACATAGTAGTTGACATCTATTTGTCTAAAAAAACTATAAGGCCCAAAAATGTAAGGCCCAAAATTTATAAGACCCAAAAATGTAAGGCCCAAAAATGTAAGGTCCAAATTTATAAGGCCCGAAAATGTAAGGCCCAAAATTTATAAGGACAAAAATGTAAGGCTCAAAATGTAAGGCCTAAAATTGTAAAGTTCAATTAAAATAAAACTTTACAATTCCTTTGCCAATAATGTAAGGCCCAATATTTATAAGGCCCAAAAATGTAAGGCCCAAAATTTATGAGGACAAAAATGTAAGGCTCAAAATGTACGGCCTAAAATTGTAAAGTTCAATTAAAATAAAACTTTACAATTCCTTTGCCAATAATGTAAGGCCCAAAATTTATAAGGCCCAAAAATGTAAGGTCCAAAAAATGTAAGGCCCAAAATTGTAAAGTCCAATTAAAATAAAACTTTGAAACTAAAAAAATGCACTTTTAAAAAACCAGAGAACCGGAGAACCGGAGACCAAAAGTCGATCCACTTTAATATAATATAAGATTTTAAGCTTAATTAAAACTTTATTTTTCAAAAATTAATTAATTAATTTTTATTTAAATACAAAATATATTAATAAGCTTGAACTATAATAGTCTTAAATATATATATAAATTTTTAATTTGTTTATGTATAATATCTATTAATAACACGATTCCTTTCTTGAATCCCTTCAAGATATTCTCTACCTCGTAGGTTCCTTTGGTAGTTATGTGGCTGAATTTCATTACACACTTGACTGGATATGCTACAAATAAATATTACAAAGTATATAATATAAATTTATGTAATTAACAAATATATAATTTTATAAATATTAGTTACACGATACCATTTTTTCTCCGGAAATTGTGCAATATTGCACAAGCATTAATGATTTTCACCACCTTTCTTGGGGAATAGTATAACTTTCGAGACCTATTAATGGCCATCCATGTACCACACAGAATTCCAATTGTCTGTTCAACAATGCATCGTGTACTGACATGATCCAATGTATAGTTGTGAGCTGGAGAACCTTCAGGTGCGTTGAGGTCTGGGGTTAATAGTACTTCAGAAGGTGTGTAACCACTATCTCCTATAATAAAAATCTATTAGAAATGTAGTACACAATGATGAACAAAAAAGAAGTATTTTCATTATTTTCTTGCCTAATATATAATATCTTTGAGGGATATTTTCATTTGCTCTGAGCCTTTCCATGTACTCTTTTGCTGCTGAAAACTGCCACACAAAGCGGTCGTTGTTACTACCTGGGCAGATACGTATATTTAGTATATTATAATCTGAATCTATTACCTGCAATTAAACATGTAAAATAAAATTTTGAACAAATTAGAATGAAATGTAAAGTATAATAAATACATACTATTTGTACATTCATTGAAGAACCTACACGGTAGTTAAAAAAGGCTTCCTCATTTTCTGCAGACCTTTTAAAAGTTACTAAAAAACCATCAACAATTCCAAGTATCCCAGGAATCCTATTAGTCCTTTGAAAACTAAAAGTAAAATTTTATTAGAATCACCGGTGATATTTCAATTGCAATTGATTTGATTTTTCATTAAAATAAATTATTCACTTACTGATTAGACATGTGGAATCTTTGCTCTTCTGTTGATGGAAACTGTATGAACAAATCTGCTAAAGTATTGATAGCATTAACTACTCGATTAATGATTGTAGTAGCAGTAGATTGACTTATTGGATGATGTAAATCTTGACTAAAGCCTTTCTGAAAGGAACCTTCTCCCAAGAACTGCAATGCTATTAGTACTTGATGATGTGGAGGAATTCCACTACTTCTTTCTTGCAGAAGTTGATTTTGTAGTAAATCAATGAGCCTTAATGTTAATTCTGGAGACATTCTGTATAATATT
The DNA here is from genome assembly GCA_026168455.1 of Theocolax elegans. Classification (NCBI taxonomy): domain Eukaryota; kingdom Metazoa; phylum Arthropoda; class Insecta; order Hymenoptera; family Cerocephalidae; genus Theocolax; species Theocolax elegans. Next base: position 66,707,261 of record CM047425.1, read on the forward strand.
ATAGATATACTATAGAAAATATACTATACCAAATAAGAATATAACAATATAAAATTTAAAAAATACCTATAATATCTGTTTTTTGTTCCAATGTTAAAGATTTTAACAATATTTCTATGTCATTATCTTCATTTGCAATAGTATCATTATAAAACATATCATTGTGATTTTCATGATTAATATTATCAATATTAGGTAAATTAAATTCAAATGATATAATGAAAGCGAAAAGTTCACATAGTGCCTGTGGAAATTGAAAATTACAATTTTCTTCTAAACATTTATCCCATTCATTATCAGTAATGATTAAACCTCTAACTATACATGCTTCATAAAATGTGTCATAAACAACGCCTTCGTATGAGCGTATATCTTCAAAAGATTCGGCCCCACGTACATGAAGTATGAAAAAATCGTTCTCGATCTTTAGGATTTACATGAAACATTCTGACTAGAATGGGTTTATTAAACTTTTTTCGCTTACTTACTTTTACTTACTTACTTTTTTTTACTTTTTTTTTTACTTTTTTTTTACTTATTTCTTTTACAATTTTTTACTTACTTACCTTTTTTGCATACTTTACATAAAAAAAATTAAGTGTACATGCCTTTATGCTTAAATTTGCTAAAAAAATTCTCATTTCCTGAAGACGATGTCCAGGTGGTCAAGGTAACCTCCAGGTTATCCTGACATCGTCTGCAGGAAAGTCTACATGCCGTTCTGCATAAATGTGCAAAAAAATATTGTCACTTCCTGGAGACGATGTCCAGGTGGTCAGGGTGACCTCCAGATCATCCGGACATCGTCTACAGGAAAGTCTACATGCTGTTCTGTATAAATTTGCAAAAAATATTCTCACTTCCTGAAGACGATGTCCAGGCGGTCAGGGTGACCCTTTCCCTATCCCTCCACCCTCACCCTCACTCTGACCTCTTCACCAATACACAATTACCCTTATACACATGCATATATATAAAACATAATAAAAAGACGCCCAATGGTGAATGTCGGACGCCGGACACTTTTGAGGAAAAATTTTAATTATAACTAGCTATGAACGCTCGCTTCGCTCGCGATTTACATATACTGATGGTATGACAAAATTTTTACATAATTGTGCACAACCGTATAACGGAAGTGTCTTATATTTTTGTCATCGAAAAAAGTGTTGTTCCTCAAATATCTCAAAAAGTTGTCCATCAATTTGATTGAAATTTTAAGGTTATATTCTTTATCATTTGGGAACTTTATAGTCCTATTTCCAGTTATAATGATATTTACAGGTTCATAAATACAGTTATTCTTCAACAACTCAAAAACTTGAGGTTCTACAAAAAAATTTAAATGGATGAAATATTCGTTTCAAAATTACAAAACATTTCCTATGAAATACTTTGCAATTTGAAACGAATTTCTTAAGATAAACATATAAAAACGCTTAAAAAAATGCTAAATGATCAATAATACACGTATTTTTGTATAATAAATGAAAAACTTCAAATTCTACATAAAAACTTTATATAGACGAAGTGTTTGTTTTAAAATTCCAAAACTTTTTTCTATTGAACATTTTGCAGTTCGAAAAAAAATTTGATTAAATATCAAGTATAATTAATATAATATATATATCATATTAATATAACATAACAATATATTAATAATTATATTAATACAACATAATATAATTAATATAACATATATATCAGTTATATGTTACTTAAATTCCATAAACAGTTTCAGCAATTGAAAGTTTTGAAATCAAAGCAGACTAATCGATAAGTATTTTCTACTATACCACAAATTTGTATTTTAATTAAATATTTTTATATATTAGGTACTTTATATATTTTTATATATGAGATCACTACATAACCGCAAAATATCGACAAAACAATTTGAGTCCGCATAAGTTCACACATACGTTTATATATTTATATATTATAGTTTATAAATTATATAAATAGTCAATATAATAAATTAATTATTAAGTAAAAATTAAAACAGTTGACAGTATTACAAATCTAATCATGTAAATTTGAATAAGGTTATTATATTTTAGGTTATTCGATAGAATAACGTATATAAAACCAATAACCCTATATCCAATAACCCAATATCCGGGCTAACCTCTCTACGGGGATAAATTCACTCTTACGTTATAATATTAATGAGGGATGAATCATTCTAAGATCATTCAAAGGACCGGAGGTCAATTAATATTATAACCTAAAAGTGTGATTTACAATTCTTGGCCAAATACAATTTTTGTCATTTGTACGCATAAGTACCTTATAAATTATTAAATTAAATAATCAATATAATAAATTAATCATTGTTACAGTTGACAGTATCATAAATTGTAATTTTTTTTAATTTAATAAAATGATAAAAATGTTATATGTAATATATTTAAAAAAAAAATGAAGGTCTCGAACAGCTTCTAACCCGAGACCTTTTGAATAACAGTTGCATATAGCGTGCGCCTTAACGCTCACGGCTACCGCATCTATACGCTGTTAAAATATCAGAACTTGTATTTAAGTTGTGCCTCCTGGTGTGGGGCTTATTTATTTTTTTTAATGTTACTCATTTGAATTTTGGCTTATTTATTAATTTAGAATTTTAATTAATTTTTTTATAATTTATAAATAAAAAAGAATTTGTCAGATGTTTTGAATGTGGTCATATACTTATTGTCGAGTTCGTACTTCCCGCCGGAGTAGGAACTAACCTGAATATAGTCGAAAGAGAAAAAGAGCGAATAGAACCAAAATGACGAATGAAACAAAAATGAAGAAAACTGAAAGAAAAAAAAACGAAAAAAACAGAAATGACGAATGACATAAATGTAAATGAAGTAAAGAAAAGTAAAATGTATTATAATAGTATGACAATACAACTAAAAACAAAACAAAATGAACATAAGAAATTAAAACAAAATAAAAGAAAAGCAAACACAGAATTAGAATATGATACGAAAGATATAAATTCAAAAATAGGTTTAATTGCAAAAATAGATTTTTTTGAAAACACCATCGAATTAAATTTTTTAGGAAGTTTAAATAATAATTGTAATTTCTGTAAAGCAAAACACTTCAAGAATGAAATCTCACATGATAAAAAATATACTAACTGTTGTCATAAAAATAAAATATTTTTAAATAATGATAACTCATATCCAATTAAAAAATTTATTATTTCAAAATACTTCAATAAGTACAAATTATAAAAAAAAATATACGGGGATACAATAATTCTTTTGCATTTGCTAGTTTTGGGTCAAAATTAGTAACTTTTAATACTCCTGGGCCACAAGTATTAAAGATATGTGGTCAAGTATACCATAATTCATATGCATTACATCCAAATAAAAATGAATTTCCAAAATATGGACAATTATATATAATCGACAATGAAATAGCAAATAAATATAGAGAAAAAGATTATAAAATAGATAAACCTGATATAAATTTATTAAATGAATTATGTAAGTTTCTAACAACACATAATCCTTATGCAAAAGCATACAAAATGATGTATCAAATAGAAAAAGAAGATATTAACAGAGCACAAAATAATAACATTACACCACGTGAAGTAGTTATGTCATTAGTTCATGACAATTGTGCAACAAATAAGTCATATTTTGCTTCTTGCAATGAAGTTGCTGCAGTATATGTAGGAATTGACGGAGAACCACCAATTGACCGTGATATTCGTATTTATCCTAAATCTGATAAACCACAGATAATAAATATTCTCAGTAAACATCTCGACCCAATGTTATATCCGTTAATATTTCCTCTTGCTAATATGAAATGTTTAAAAGCAGATAATAAATATAATAATATTTCAATATTACAATATTATTCATTTAAATTAAGTATACGTGATGATTTTAATCCTTGTTTAAATTTAAAAAATATATCACAACAATTTATTGTTGACATATGGACAAGAATTGAAGGATGTCGATTATACTATTTGCGCAGTCATCAAGCAGAATTACGAACTGAAATGTATAAAGGATTGATGGATTATGTTTATAACAAAGTAAATATTAAACATTCTAAAATAGGGAGATTGATAATATTACCTTCAACCTATATAGGAAGTCCCAGAGCAATACAACAAAATTATTTAGATTCAATGACTCAATTACAAGTTGATGGAAAACCAGATATATTTCTCACAATGACATGTAATCCTACATGGAAAGAAATTCAAGAAAATTTGTTACCATATGAAACAGCTATAGATCGTCCGGATTTAATATCACGCGTTTTTAATCAAAAAGTTAAAATTTAAAAAATGAACTTTTAAAAAAAAGTATTTTTGGAGAAGTTAAAGGTTATGTTTATGTGATAGAATTTCAAAAAAGAGGATTACCACATATGCACATGTTAATTTGGTTGCATAATGATGATAAATTACGAGATGTTGATCAAATTGATTCTCTTATAAGTGCTGAAATACCTGATGAAATTAAATATCCTAGATTATACAATATAGTAAAAAATAATATGATACATGGTCCTTGTGGAATGCAAAATAAAAATAGTGTATGTATGAATGAAGATAAAACACGCTGTACAAAAACGTTTCCTAAACCATATGTTGAACAAACAAATTAAACCGTCAATACAGAAATGTTATGAATATATTTTAAAGAGACTAATGTACACAAACTATGACGTATATAGTTTGTAAACACACACCTACTTTGTTTTTGTATAAATACTCGTTGATTTCGTATCAAATGTTATTCGACGAAGCTCACTTGGGCTGTAATATTATATTCATTATCAAGGTAAAATTTAATTTTTAATTCACAAGTAATGTAAAATTTCTATATAAATATTTATAATTTTGTCCAATAAATTCAGCACCTGAAGAGGTCTGCAAACCTAGCAGACGAAACGTTGTGCACATACATAAATAAATTGGATTTATTTATTATTGACCCTTTACAATCGACTATTTACTAATTCAACAATGGAGGGTGAAAATTACAAATTAAAAATTGAACAAACAAATTTTAATTCAGATGGTTATCCTTCTTATCGCCGAAGAAATAATGATAATAAAATTATATATTCAAAACATAGAAATATGTAATACAATAAAAGCTATAAAATATTTATTTAAATATTTTCATAAGGGTCCTGATACTGCTTTTGTAAAATTCACAATGGAAGCCATTAATGATGATATGGACAAAAATAATGAAGAGATATATAATTATGATGAAATATCACAACATTTGTCTACTAGATATGTATGTGCACCGGAGGCTATGTATCGTATCTTGGAATTTAAATTACATCAACAATCTTATGCTATTATAAGGTTACCTGTTCATAAAGAAAATGAACAAAATATATTTTTTCAAGAAGGACAACAAAATACATTCATTGATAAAAATATAGATACAACATTAACATCATGGTTTAAATTAAATAAAGATGACGAGAATGCAACACAATATCTATATACTAAAATTCCTTATCATTATGTTTTTAATAAAAAAATTAAAGCATGGACTAAAAGAAAACAATTTAATAAACCTATTATAAGTAGAATGTATTTCGTAAATCCAAATAAACGTGAAACATTTTTCTTGCGACTATTATTATTACATGTACGAGGTGCAAAATCATTTGAAGATATCCGAACTGTAAATGGTATAGTTTACGATACGTATGAAACTGCTTGTTTATCGAGAGGTATTATTAGTACTGATGATGAGTGGGATAAATGTTTAGCAGAAGCTGCAGTATTCAAATTTCCTAAATCTATGTGCAAACTATTTGCATTTATTCTTGTATTTCAAACACCAATTAATGCTTTGGATTTATATAATAAATATAAGATTCATTTTATGGATCCAACTTTATCAGAATTTGAGGGTGAAAAAAAAGCTTTGTATAATATTGAAAAAATCTTATTGTTACATGGAACGAAATTAAATGATTTTCATTTACCTAATATGGATAATTATGAAGTAAATAAAGAGTATGATGATGAATTAGATATACATGATCATATTAATACCTTAGAAACTTTAATAAATTCTTTAACATTTAATCAAAAGAAATTATATGATTTAATCATCAATGCAACAATTAATAATATTGGAAATAAGTTTTATTTCATTGATGGTCCTGGTGGTAGTGGAAAAAGTTATTTACATAATGCAATTATTACTTATTTAATATCAATGAATATTCCTTTTCTTACAATGGCTTGGACTGGTATTGCTGCTAATTTATTAATTAATGGAAAAACTGTTCATATATATTTAAATTACCATTAAATATAAATGAACAATCAAAATGTAATATTAGTCCTAATTCAGAATATGGTACTTAAAAAATATTAAAATTATAATTTGGGATGAAATTTCAATGGTATCTAGATATGCTTTTGAAACAATTGATAAATTTTTCCGAGATGCGTGTAAAAATGATCTTCCTTTTGGAGATAAAATTATTGTAACTTCTGGAGACTTTAGACAAACACTACCAATAGTACCACATGGAAATAGAACTAAAATTATTGAAACTTGCGTCAAAAGAAGTTGTTTATGGCCATATTTTTCGAGGTTATCATTGACTGAAAATTTAAGATTGCAAAAGCCAGATACTAGTTTCAAAAAGTGGTTACTTGATATAGGAGAAAATAAAAATTTAACAAAATATGAATTAAAAAACAATGTCAAAGAATTACCAACGCAATTCATTTGTGATAACAATTTAATAACAGAAATCTTTGGAGATAAGATAAATCCTAATGATCCAACATTAAAAAATAAAGTAATATTATCGCCTTTAAATTCTAATGTATTAAAACTTAATGAAGATATAGTAGAAAAAATTGATGGATGTAGTTATACATTTTATAGTGATGATAGAGTAGAAAGTGATGATAATGATACATTACAAGAATCAATCCCAACAGAATTTTTAAATTCATTATCACCCAATGGATTACCTCCACATAAATTAATATTAAAAAAGGGTGCAATAGTTAGTTGTTTGCGAAATTTAGATATCAATGGTAGACTATGTAATGGAACAAGAATGATAATCAAGGATATGAAACAGTATGTTATAACAGTAGAAATAATTACAGGTAAAAATGCTGGCAAGATAATATTATTACCACGTATTGATTTATATACAGCATCAGAAGAAATTCCGTTTCATATGATAAGAAGACAATTTCTAATAAGACTTAGCTTTGCTATGACTATAAACAAAGCTCAAGGTCAATCCTTTGACAAAGTTAGTTTATATTTAAATACTCCTGTTTTTAGTCATGGTCAATTATACGTAGCTTTATCAAGAACAACATCGAAGGATAATTTAAAAGTATTTATAGATAATAAATCTATTAATAAAAATGATAATATAATAAAATATAGAAATAAAAAACTTATCCTCAGTGAAAACGCAAAAATTTATACAAAAAATGTAGTTTATTCAGAAATATTTGAATATTAATTTTATATATATATATATAATTTTTTTCATTGTCTAAATACATACATATATATAAATGTATTAAGAATTATAAATATACTTATATAAATATGTTATTGACTGAATATTGGCTGAGAAATCGCCATCATAATTAAATAATTAAAAAATAAACTTATTATTAAATTTAAATAATTAAAAAATATAATTATAAACTTATTATATGAATTATTATGAATTGACTAAATATAAATTGTTACGTAATGATTAAATATTGGCTAAGAAATCGCCATCTTAATTTGTACAACCATTTGTAATGTGTTATTATTGATAATTTTATTCTCAATACAACAGTCTCAACTCTATAAAACACAGAGAGCAAATGGATTACACATGAAATTCTCTCCTACCTCTTCCTCTTGTGAATAATAATTATCATTATCGTTATGAATAATAATAATAATAATAAAAATAATAATTATTATCATTATCATTATCATTATCATTATTATGAATAATCCGAGGATTTTGAAGAGTCCCACACCTCGGCAATAAATTGATTTCCCCCCTCTTAAAAAAAAAAATCATTATGATGATCATTATCATTATCATTATCATTATCATTATTATTATCATTATCATTAATAATAATAATTATTATTATTAATATCATAATCATAATCCCCTCTCTCCCTCCCACTCTCTCTCTCTCTCTCTGTGATTCTATCTCTCCAATCACACCCGGAATGTCCTAACTCTAAACAGAGTTTATATTTTTTAGCTAAAGCTTTGATAATAATTTTTATAAACTTTAGCTGAACGTTGGCACTATAATTATATAAGCTAGAATTTTAAATGAACTTTACCTGAAGTTTGTATAGATGTTTCTGTAAACTTTAACTGAACTTTAGTAAAATAATATTTAAAGTTTAGTATTGTGCCATTGGATCAATTTATATAAACTTCATATGAAGTTTAGATCACATGAACGTTATATTAAGTTCATATGAATTTATATTTTTTTACGCGGGTTGTATGAGTATATAAATATTTAAAAAAGATTGTTTAAATTTTTGGATTAAATTTTTATTTGGTTGGGTTAGGGTCTGTCCATGTATTCTTAGGTTGGGCAGAAGTTTTTAGGCACGACCGTTATACGGGAGAGCCTTATATTTTTGTCATCGAAAAAAGTGTTGTTCCACGAATATCTCAAAAAGTTATTACCCGATTTGACTGAAACCTTGAGGGTAGTTTTCTCTACATATAAGAAGGTGCTGGTTCTATTTCCAGCAACATCGGCTAAACCATATTAAAGCTATAATAAATTTAAAATTTCTCTAAAAACGACTTTCGTTCATTTTTCGCACAATAATTCGAAATGTAGAACTCCTATCAAATAACTTTCTATTAACAAAATGTTTTAATTACAAAAACGCAACTTTTTCCTATGTAACGTAGTACATGATTTTCCACTATTTTTGGCGCTACAGACTCGCAGTCGCTAATATCCTCAATTTGAAATTTAAAAATTCGATGTTCCACAAATATCTTGAAAAATTTTCAACTGATTTAGCTGAAATTTTAAGAGTACTTTCCTCTACCCTTCGGATGGTGTTGGTTCTATTTCCAGTAAGATTGGTGGAATCATATTTTTGTTGTGCTATAACAAGGTCGGTAGAACCATATTTCAGCTGTAACTAGACGAAAACTTGGTGCTATACTCAATAATCTGGATATTTTCTTTTATATTATAATGTTTTATCCATTAGTTTTTTTATAAGTCTATTTTCGATTTAAAAAAAATCAGTATTAATATTTATTATTGATAAAACTATTATTATCTTAAGGGGGTGCGATAGCGAAAAACTATCGACGAAGCGTAGGTAATGTAGTAAGCTGTAATGTACTAGCAGCGCCATCATCCGTTGTAACATTATATTACGATATAAGCTTACAGTAGATGGCGCTAATCGTACATTCCAGCTATCATATTCATTTACCAGTAACTTTTTGTGCATTGCATTATTTTACAAAAACCATTGTTGCATCCTCAACAATTATCAATAATGGTATCGGTAATATAATATAACCTCAAAATAGATGATAATACTAGTATATTTTATTTATTTAACGGGATGTCAGACCCAAATTATAGGAATCTGCATCTTTCAAAATAAAAATGATATTTATAATAATAAATTAAATATCTGAAAAATTTAAAGCGGATTGCTTAAAACACTAGAAATATCTTAACTTTACTCGATTTTTCGATTTTTTTAATAATTGATGAAACAATTTGTAGTCGGTAGGTATTAGTCAAAAAAGGCATACATTTTCAACCCAAACGAAAACGAAAAAAATAAAAAGTGACCCTTTTCTGAGTACGACGTTTCCTTTTCGCCAACGTCTACTTTTCGCGCAGCATATTGCGTCACATTTAAAATATTACTTTTGTATTATGCAATGTAGTGATTTGTACCGTTTACTATACTTATTTACTACACTGCAGTGAATAATACTGTAAATACACTTATTTCTGCATTTCTCTATGCAGCGGATTATACCATCTAAAACGCAGCTAGAGCCTTTTATCTTTACTGAATACATTCCTTACATTTCGCTATGTAAGTACTCGTCGTATTCATTTTGCTTCAACCTTATTTACCTTTACTGAATACATTCCTTGCATTTCGCTATGTAAGTACTCGTCGTATTCGTTTTGGTTCAACCTCTTACCTTTACTGAATACATTCCTTGCATTTCGCTATGCAAGTACTCGTGGTATTCGTTTTGCTTCAACCTTTTACCTTTTCTGAATACATTCCTTGCATTTCGCTATGCAAGTACTCGTCGTATTCGTTTTGCTTCAACCTTTTTTACTTTTATTGAATACATTCCTTGCATTTCGTTATGCAAGTACTCGTCGTATTCGTTTTGCTTCAACCTTTGAACACGGGTAGTGAATAGTATTAATCTCTTAATTTTTGTGTTAGACCATCTGGAACCCGATATTTCTGAATTTTTCTTGTAATATATAGGTCCAATTAAGTCCATAAGCATATACATCTACGCCGATCTCTGGATACAGAAAAGTATCTGTAAAACAAGAAAAATAAATATAGGACAACAGTATTTCAAAATCTAGCATAAATCATACTTTCAACTTTACTGACCTGGTGTGTATATATCTGAATCGCGGAAACGCTTGCAGATACGTAAGGTGTTAACATAGATGGATCATCAAGCAGTAGATGAAATAAATAATTTTCAAGAGTGTCTAGACAGGTTGTACATTCCAACCTTGAAGTAAGTCCATATGCGTATAATATGTGGTAGTTTCTCTTGAGATTAATATTGAAATTGTGGAAAATATCTTTGATTAAACACAGATATACGTCTACGCTGATCTCTTGAAACATAAGTATCTTTAAAACAGACTATATAAATATATGACAAGCGAATTTAAAATCTAGATTTAATCACACTTTCATCTGTGATGTAGTCACATCACTAGGCGATACCTGAAAATAATAAATATATATATTAATCAATAAGTATTCAATAGTAAGAGGTAATATCATGTAAATATACTTATCTGTATTTACAAAGTGATGACGTGAACGTCCAGAACGTTGTACGGTGTCAGCGTGTCCGTGGGGTTTATCGTTATTAGCTACTCCTTGGCACGCTGCATCTGAAATAAGAAATATGTTAATATTGCATAATAGAAATTATTTATTGGTTGGTAGGAACATATATGTAATAGGTAGGAAGTAAATAGAATATATAATATAGAATATAAAAGGAAAATAATGTACAAGTGAACAGAAGTTTTGGAAGAAGTAATCGAAGAGTGCATATTCAATTTATGAAATTCAAACGGGAGTTATCAACGGAATGAAAAAACAGCTGCCAATTAATTGACATGTAACTTTCTCAAATTAAAATGTCGATCCTATATGTAATACATTACTCAAATATAGTATTATTTAATTATATAAAAAAAATGTTATAATATTATAATATCTAAAAATATTTCCTTTTCTTATAAATAAATAATATTTTACGATATATCTAAAGTTATTTATATTTGTTTAAAAAGTATATTAAAAAGGTTAAACGAATACTTCTGTATTAGCCAGTTTTTTTAAAAAACATTACATCTTTTCACAAACAAAAAGAATATTCCTATAATTTTGTTCAATATTCAAATATGATTTACATAAAAACAAATTATTTATATTTGCATATGTATAAGTTATTGACTAAATAGAGACTGACATAGAACGCTTTAGATGGATCAATTAAAAATATAAAATATAATCTTTTTTTGCTTTTCTTTCAATTTTCTATAAATATTTTCTTCCAAAAATATGGTTAGTTCCAGATTAAACTACTTTAAAAGTAAACATATTTTAATAAAAATTACATTTTAGATTATAATGTTTTCTGAAAAACTAATCCATGAAAGATTTTGTAATGTTTACAGCATAATGCTATTAATATTTACTATTTTCACGATAACGTGTCGACATAAAAACCCAAATTTTTCACATTTTAATTTTTCAAATCAAAACTAATGGATATAATTACTTGAAATTTTTATATTTTATGACTTTTATAAGGTTCATTCATCATAAATATTGTTAGCTCATTTAACTGATTAATTTCCAAAAATCTAAATAATTAAAAAAAATCTTTTTTTTAAATAACAAAAACAGTAATAAATATAAATAGTCAACCCATAAATTAATTATACAATAACGAAAATTGTCTTTAAAAAAAAACTATTTAGGGGATAAATATTTAAAAAAAATAATAATAATATTTATAACAAGTATACTTACAAGTGCACTAAGATAGTGCATACTTTATAAATGATAAACATTTAAAATTTCACCGGGATCGGCTGCGTTGTTGACCGCGTCGAAGTCCTTTGTACGTAGTGGACTGCGTCACCTGGGAGGCCGTCTACTAACACATTCGCGCACCACTCCACGTCATTGCCCGGCCAATGTCCCAGACGGTAAGGATCCCGTGCACATGGTGAAACTTACTCAAAGCACATTGTTTACGTGCTGACCCGCGCTCAGCTGCCGCCATCTTAAATCTAACTAGATACAAGCGCGCGCACACTGAATACACACGCTCCGCGCTCGTATCGGCACGAAGATTGCGTATATCTAGTAAAGGGAATTCGGAACGCTAGTAGTGGGGGAACACGTGAGTATTGTAATATAATACACGCGTTATTGTATATAGGGAGTTTAATTCATATTCGAATATTCTATAGTATAAAAGAAATACATATTAAAAATAAAATGGCCAATAAACATATGTGTACGATGCCACTACTCAAATGTTACTTCCAAAAACGAGAATTTTAATCGTTTATAATTCCAAAATACTACGAGGCACGCTCCCACGTTTGCTTATTCGCGGGAGCGTGCCGCGCGGTGTCGAATATATTTTCTACGGTAAAATAAAAATGCATTTAGTATATAAAATGGGCAAATCAACATACGTATATGATGGCATTAATCACATGTTACATCCAAGCTAAGAAAAAATTTTTTTATTGTTTATAATTCCGATTCAGATAAAATCGACGATCAGGTCACTACGAGGCACGCTCCCGCGTTTGCTCATTGGAGGGAGCGTGCCGCGCGGTGTCGATTATATTTTCTACGGTGAAAAATAAATATTTTGAGCCACTAAAATGAGCGAGAGGAGATATATTCTTGTCTTAACTATTCAAAATTTACTTTCTAGCATGTTTTAACAATTTTTAGACCGTTTGCAATTGCCGATTTAGTCGAAATTCCGAACCAGAACACTACGAGCCACGCTCCCGCGTTTGCTTATTCGCGGGAGCGTGCCGCGCGGTGTCGAATATATTTTCTACGGTAACATTAAAATACATTTAGTATATAAAATGGGCAAATAAACATACATGTGATGGCATTAGTCACATGTTACATCCAAGCGAAGAAATAATTTTTTATTGTTTATAATTCCGATTTAGGTAAAATCGACGATCAGGACACTACGAGGCACGCACCCACGTTTGCTTATTCGCGGGAGCGTGCCGCGCGGTGTCGAATATATTTTCTACGGTAAAAAATAAATATTTTGAGCTACTAAAATGAGCGAGAGGAGATATATTCTTGTCTTGACTATTGAAAATTTACTTTCTAGCATTTATAACAATTTTTAGACCGTTTGCAATTGCCGATTTAGCCATAATTCCGAACCAGAACACTACGAGGCACGCTCCAGCGTTTGCTTATTCGCGGGAGCGTGCCGCGCGGTGTCGAATATATTTTCTACGGTAAAATTAAAATACATTTAGTATATAAAATGGGCAAATAAACATACATATGATGGCATTAGTCACATGTTACATCCACGCGAAGAAATAATTTTTTATTGTTTATAATTCCGATTCAGGTAAAATCGACGATCAGGACACTATGAGGCACGCTCCCGCGTTTGCTCATTGGCGGGAGCGTGCCGCGCTGTGTCGAATATATTTTCTACGGAAAAAATAAATTTTTTGAGTCACTAAAATGGGCGAGACGAGGTATATTCTTGTCTTACCTATTCAAAATTTACTTCCTAGCGGTTTAAACAATTTTTAGACATTTGCAATTGTCGATTCAGTCCAAATTCCCTACCAGAACACTACGAGGAACACTCCCACGTTTGCTCATTGGCGGGAGCGTGCCGCGCAGTGTCGATTATATTTTCTACGGTAAAATATAAATATTTTTTGCCACTAAAATGATCGAGAGGAGATATATTCTTGTCTTGACTATTAAAATTTACTTCCTAGCGGTTTAAACAATTTTTAGACCTTTGCAATTGTCGATTCAGTCCAAATTCCCTACCAGAACACTACGAGGCACGCTCCCACGTTTGCTTATTCGCGGGAGCGTGCCGCGCGGTGTCGAATATATTTTCTACGGTAAAATTAAAATACTTTTAGTATATAAAATAGGTAAATAAACATACATATGATGGCATTAGTCACACGTTACATCCAAGCGAAGAAATATTTTTTTATTGTTTATAATTCCGATTCAGGTAAAATCGACTATCAGGACACTACGAGGCACGCTCCCGCGTTTGCTCATTGGCGGGAGCGTGCCGCGCAGTGTCATTATATTTCCTACGGTAAAAAATAAATATTTTGAGCCACTAAAATGTGCGAGAGAAGATATATTCTTGTCTTAAATATTCAAAGTTTACTTTCTAGTACTTATAACAATTTTTAGAGCGTTTGCAATTGCCGATTTAGCCATATTTCCGAACCAGAACACTACAAGACACGCCCCCGCGTTTGCTCATTGGCGGGAGCGTGCCGCGCAGTGTCGATTATATTTTCTACGGTAAAATATAAATATTTTAAGCCACTAAAATGGGCTAGAGGAGATATATTCTTGTCTTGACTATTCAAAATTTACTTCCTAGCGGTTTAAACAATTTTTAAACCTTTGCAATTGTCGATTCAGTCCAAATTCCCTACCAGAACACTACGAGGCACGCTCCCGCGTTTGCTTATTCGCGGGAGCGTGCCGCGCGGTGTCGAATATATTTTCTACGGTAAAATTAAAATACATTGAGTATATAAAATGGGCAAATAAACATACATATGATGGCATTAGTCACACGTTACATCCAAGCGAAGAAAAAATTTTTTTATTGTTTATAATTCCGATTCAGATAAAATCGACGATCAGGTCACTACGAGGCACGCTCCAGCGTTTGCTCATTGGCGGGAGCGTGCCGCGCGGTGTCGATTATATTTTCTACGGTGAAAAATAAATATTTTGAGCCACTAAAATGAGCGAGTGGAGATATATTCTTGTCTTAACTATTCAAAATTTACTTTCTAGCATGTGTTAACAATTTTTAGACCGTTTGCAATTGCCGATTTAGTCGAAATTCCGAACCAGAACACTACGAGCCACGCTCCCGCGTTTGCTTATTCGCGGGAGCGTGCCGCGCGGTGTCGAATATATTTTCTACGGTAAAAAATAAATATTTTGAGCCACTAAAATGAGCGAGAGAAGATATATTCTTGTCTTAAATATTCAAAGTTTACTTTCTAGTATTAATAACAATTTTTAGACCGTTTGCAATTGCCGATTTAGTCGAAATTCCGAACCAGAACACTACGAGGCACGCTCCCGCGTTTGCGCATTGGCGGGAGTGTGCCGCGCGGTGTCGATTATATTTTCTACGGTATAAAATAAATATTTTGAGCCACTAAAATGAGCGAGAGGAGATATATTCTTGTCTTGACTATTCAAAATTTACTTCCTAGCGGTTTAAGCAATTTTTAGACCTTTGCTATTGTCGATTCAGTCCAAATTCCCTACCAGAACACTACAAGGCACGTTGCCACGTTTGCTTATTCGCGGGAGCGTGCCGCGCGGTGTCAAATATATTTTCTACGGTAAAAAATAAATATTTTGAGCCACTAAAATGAGCGAGAGAAGATATATTCTTGTCTTAAATATTCAAAGTTTACTTTCTAGTATTTATAACAATTTTTAGACCGTTTGCAATTGCCGATTTAGCCATAATTCCGAACCAGAACACTACGAGGCACGCTCCCGCGTTTGCTTATTCGCGGGAGCGTGCCGCGCGGTGTCGAATATATTTTCTACGGTAAAATTAAAATACATTTAGTATATAAAATGGGCAAATAAACATACATGTGATGGCATTAGTCACATGTTACATCCAAGCGAAGAAATAATTTTTTAATATTTTATAATTTCGATTCAGGTGAAATCGACGATCAGAACACTACGAGGCTCGCTCCCACGTTTGCTCATTCGCGGGAGCGTGCCACGCAGAGTTGATTATATTTTCTACGGTAAAGAATAAATATTTTAAGCCACTAAAATGAGCGAGAGGAGATATATTCTTGTCTTAACTATTCAAAATTTATTTTCTAGCATTATTAACAATTTTTAGACCATTTACAATTACCGGTTTAGTCGAAATTCCCAAGCAGAACACTACGAGGCACGCTCCCGCGTTTGCTCATTTGCGGGAGCGTGCCGCGCAGTGTTGATTATATTTTCTACGGTAAAAAATTAATATTTTAAGCCACTAAAATGAGCGAGAGAAGATATATTCTTGTCTTAACTATTCAAAGTTTACTTTCTAGTATTTATAACAATTTTTAGACCGTTTGCAATTGCCGATTTAGCCATAATTCCGAACCAGAACACTACGAGGCACGCTCCCGCGTTTGCTTATTCGCGGGAGCGTGCCGCGCGGTGTCGAATATATTTTCTACGGTAAAATTAAAATACATTTAGTATATAAAATGGGCAAATAAACATACATGTGATGGCATTAGTCACATGTTACATCCAAGCGAAGAAATAATTTTTTAATATTTTATAATTTCGATTCAGGTGAAACCGACGATCAGAACACTACGAGGCTCGCTCCCACGTTTGCTCATTCGCGGGAGCGTGCCACGCAGAGTCGATTATATTTACTACGGTAAAAAATAAATATTTTAAGCCACTAAAATGAGCGAGAGGAGATTTATTCTTGTCTTAACTATTCAAAATTTACTTTCTAGCATTATTAACAATTTTTAGACCATTTACAATTACCGATTTAGCCGAAATTCCCAAGCAGAACACTACGAGGCACGCTCCCGCGTTTGCTCATTTGCGGGAGCGTGCCGCGCAGTTATTTTCTACGGTAAAAAATTAATCTTTTTTGCCACTAAAATGAGCGAGAGAAGATATATTCTTGTCTTAACTATTCAAAATTTACTTTCTAGCATTTTTAACAATTTTTAGACCGTTTGCAATTGCCGATTTAGTCGAAATTCCGAACCAGAACACTACGAGGCACGCTCCCGCGTTTGCTTATTCACAGGAGCGTGCCGCGCGGTGTCGAATATATTTTCTACGGTAAAAAATAAATATTTTGAGCCACTAAAATGAGCGAGAGAAGATATATTCTTGTCTTAAATATTCAAAGTTTACTTTCTAGTACTTATAACAATTTTTAGACCATTTACAATTACCGATTTAGTCAAAATTCCCAAGCAGAACAATACGAGGCACGCTCCCGCGTTTGCTCATTTGCGGGAGCGTGCCGCTCAGTGTTGATTATATTTTCTACGGTAAAAAATTAATATTTTAAGCCACTAAAATGAGCGAGAGAAGATATATTCTTGTCTTAACTATTCAAAATTTACTTTCTAGCATTTTTAACAATTTTTAGACCGTTTGCAATTGCCGATTTAGTCGAAATTCCGAACAAGAACACTACGAGGCACGCTCCCGCGTTTGCTCATTCGCGGGAGCGTGCCGCGCGGTGTCGATTATATTTTCTACGGTAAAAATTAATATTTTAAGCCACTAAAATGAGCGAGAGGAGATATATTCTTGTCTTAACTATTCAAAATTTACTTTCTAGCATTTTTAACAATTTTTAGACCGTTTGCAATTGCCGATTTAGTCGAAATTCCGAACCAGAACACTACGAGGCACGCTCCCGCGTTTGCTTATTCACGGGAGCGTGCCGCGCGGTGTCGAATATATTTTCTACGGTAAAAAATAAATATTTCGAGCCACTAAAATGAGCGAGAGAAGATATATTCTTGTCTTAAATATTCAAAGTTTACTTTCTAGTACTTATAACAATTTTTAGACCGTTTGCAATTGCCGATTTAGTCGAAATTCCGAACCAGCACACTACGAGGCACGCTCCCGCGTTTGCTCATTCGCGGGAGCGTGCCGCGCGGTGTCGATTATATTTTATACGGTAAAAAATAAATATTTTGAGCCACTAAAATGAGCGAGAGGAGATACATTCTTGTCTTAACTATTCAAAATTTACTTTCTAGCATTTTTTACAATTTTTAGACCCTTTGCAATTGCCGATTTAGTCGAAATTCCGAACCAGAACACTACGAGGCACGCCCCCACGCTTGCTTATTCGCGGGAGCGTGCCGCGCAGTGTTGGTTATATTTTCTACGGTAAAAAATGAATATTTTAAGCCATTAAAATGAGCGAGAGGAGATATATTATTGTCTTAACTATTCGAAATTTACTTTCTATCATTTTTAACAATTTTTATGCCGTTTGCAATGGCCGATTTAGTCGAAATTCCCAACCAGAACACTACGAGGCATGCTCCCACGCTTGCTTATTCGCGGGAGCGTGCCGCGCGGTGTCGAATATATTTTCTACGGTATAAAATAAATATTTTGAGCCACTAAAATGAGCGAGAGGAGATATATTCTTGTCTTAACTATTCAAAATTTACTTTCTAGTATTTATAACAATTTCAGACCGTTTGCAATTGCCGATTTAGCCATAATTCCGAACCAGAACACTACGAGGCACGCTTCCGCGTTTGCTCATTGCCGGGAGCATGCCGCGCAGTGTCGATTATATTCCCGACGGTAAAAAATAAATATTTTGAGCCACTAAAATGAGCGAGAGGAGATATATTCTTGTCTTGACTATTCAAAATTTACTTCCTAGCGGTTTAAGCAATTTTTAGACCTTTGCAATTGTCGATTCAGTCCAAATTCCCTACCAGAACACTACAAGGCACGCTGCCACGTTTGCTTATTCACGGGAGCGTGCCGCGCGGTGTCGAATATATTTTCTACGGTAAAAAATAAATATTTAAGCCACTAAAATAAGCGAGAGAAGAAATATTCTTGTCTTAAATATTCTAAGTTTACTTTCTAGTATTTATAACAATTTTTAGACCGTTTGTAATTGCCGATTTAGTCGAAATTCCGAACCAGAACACTACGAGGGCCCGCTCCCGCGTTTGCTTATTCGCGGGAGCGTGCCGCGCGGTCTCGAATATATTTTCTACGGTAAAATTAAAATACATTTAGTATATGAAATGGGCAAATAAACATACATATGATGGCATTAGTCACACGTTACGTCCAAGCGAAGTAATCATTTTTATTGTTTATAATTCCGATTCAGGTAAAATCGACTATTAGGACACTACGAGGCACGCTCCCGCGTTGATCATGGGCGGGAACGTGCCGCGCAGTGTCGATTATATTTCCTACGGTAAAAAAATAAATATTTTTAGCCACTTAAATGAGCGAGAGGAGATATATTCTTGTCTAACTATTCAAAATTTACTTTCTAGTATTTATAACAATTTTTAGACCATTTACAATTACCGATTTAGTCGAAATTCCGAACCAGCACACTACGAGGCACGCTCCCGCGTTTGCTCATTCGCGGGAGCGTGCCGCGCGGTGTCGATTATATTTTCTACGGTGAAAAATAAATATTTTGAGCCACTAAAATGAGCGAGAGAAGATATATTCTTGTCTTAAATATTCAAAGTTACTTTCTAGTACTTATAACAATTTTAGACCATTTCACAATTACCGATTTAGTCAAATTCCCAAGCAGAACAATACGAGGCACGCTCCCGCGTTTGCTCATTTGCGGGAGCGTGCCGCTCAGTGTTGATTATTTTTCTACGGTAAAAAATTAATATTTTAAGCCACTAAAATGAGCGAGAGAAGATATATTCTTGTCTTAACTATTCAAAATTTACTTTCTAGCATTTTTAACAATTTTTAGACCGTTTGCAATTGCCGATTTAGTCGAAATTCCGAACAAGAACACTACGAGGCACGCTCCCGCGTTTGCTCATTCGCGGGAGGTGCCGCGCGGTGTCGATTATATTTTCTACGTAAAAAATTAATATTTTAAGCCCTAAAATGAGCGAGAGGAGATATATTCTTGTCTTAACTATTCAAAATTTACTTTCTAGCATTTTTAACAATTTTTAGACCGTTTGCAATTGCCGATTTAGTCGAATTCCGAACCAGAACACTACGAGGCACGCTCCCGCGTTTGCTTATTCACGGGAGCGTGCCGCGCGGTGTCGAATATATTTTCTACGGTAAAAAATAAATATTTCGAGCCACTAAAATGAGCGAGAGAAGATATATTCTTGTCTTAAATATTCAAAGTTTACTTTCTAGTACTTATAACAATTTTTAGACCGTTTGCAATTGCCGATTTAGTCGAAATTCCGAACCAGCACACTACGAGGCACGCTCCCGCGTTTGCTCATTCGCGGGAGCGTGCCGCGCGGTGTCGATTATATTTTATACGGTAAAAAATAAATATTTTGAGCCACTAAAATGAGCGAGAGGAGATACATTCTTGTCTTAACTATTCAAAATTTACTTCTAGCATTTTTTACAATTTTTAGACCCTTTGCAATTGCCGATTTAGTCGAAATTCCGAACCAGAACACATACGAGGCACGCCCCCACGCTTGCTTATTCGCGGGAGCGTGCCGCGCAGTGTTGGTTATATTTTCTACGGTAAAAAATGAATATTTTAAGCCATTAAAATGAGCGAGAGGAGATATATTATTGTCTTAACTATTCGAAATTTACTTTCTATCATTTTTAACAATTTTTATGCCGTTTGCAATGGCCGATTTAGTCGAAATTCCCAACCAGAACACTACGAGGCATGCTCCCACGCTTGCTTATTCGCGGGAGCGTGCCGCGCGGTGTCGAATATATTTTCTACGGTATAAAATAAATATTTTGAGCCACTAAAATGAGCGAGAGGAGATATATTCTTGTCTTAACTATTCAAAATTTACTTTCTAGTATTTATAACAATTTTCAGACCGTTTGCAATTGCCGATTTAGCCATAATTCCGAACCAGAACACTACGAGGCACGCTTCCGCGTTTGCTCATTGCCGGGAGCATGCCGCGCAGTGTCGATTATATTCCCGACGGTAAAAAATAATATTTTGAGCCACTAAAATGAGCGAGAGGAGATATATTCTTGTCTTGACTATTCAAAATTTACTTCCTAGCGGTTTAAGCAATTTTTAGACCTTTGCAATTGTCGATTCAGTCCAAATTCCCTACCAGAACACTACAAGGCACGCTGCCACGTTTGCTTATTCACGGGAGCGTGCCGCGCGGTGTCGAATATATTTTCTACGGTAAAAAATAAATATTTTAAGCCACTAAAATAAGCGAGAGAAGAAATATTCTTGTCTTAAATATTCTAAGTTTACTTTCTAGTATTTATAACAATTTTTAGACCGTTTGTAATTGCCGATTTAGTCGAAATTCCGAACCAGAACACTACGAGGCCCGCTCCCGCGTTTGCTTATTCGCGGGGAGCGTGCCGCGCGGTCTCGAATATATTTTCTACGGTAAAATTAAAATACATTTAGTATATGAAATGGGCAAATAAACATACATATGATGGCATTAGTCACACGTTACGTCCAAGCGAAGTAATCATTTTTTATTGTTTATAATTCCGATTCAGGTAAAATCGACTATTAGGACACTACGAGGCACGCTCCCGCGTTTGATCATGGGCGGGAACGTGCCGCGCAGTGTCGATTATATTTCCTACGGTAAAAAATAAATATTTTTAGCCACTTAAATGAGCGAGAGGAGATATATTCTTGTCTTAACTATTCAAAATTTACTTTCTAGTATTTATAACAATTTTTAGACCATTTACAATTACCGATTTAGTCGAAATTCCGAACCAGCACACTACGAGGCACGCTCCCGCGTTTGCTCATTCGCGGGAGCGTGCCGCGCGGTGTCGATTATATTTTCTACGGTGAAAAATAAATATTTTGAGCCACTAAAATGAGCGAGAGGAGATATATTCTTGTCTTAACTATTCAAAATTTACTTTCTAGCATGTTTTAACAATTTTTAGACCGTTTGCAATTGCCGATTTAGTCGAAATTCCGAACCAGAACACTACGAGCCACGCTCCCGCGTTTGCTTATTCGCGGGAGCGTGCCGCGCGGTGTCGAATATATTTTCTACGGTAACATTAAAATACATTTAGTATATAAAATGGGCAAATAAACATACATGTGATGGCATTAGTCACATGTTACATCCAAGCGAAGAAATAATTTTTTATTGTTTATAATTCCGATTTAGGTAAAATCGACGATCAGGACACTACGAGGCACGCACCCACGTTTGCTTATTCGCGGGAGCGTGCCGCGCGGTGTCGAATATATTTTCTACGGTAAAAAATAAATATTTTGAGCTACTAAAATGAGCGAGAGGAGATATATTCTTGTCTTGACTATTGAAAATTTACTTTCTAGCATTTATAACAATTTTTAGACCGTTTGCAATTGCCGATTTAGCCATAATTCCGAACCAGAACACTACGAGGCACGCTCCAGCGTTTGCTTATTCGCGGGAGCGTCCCGCGCGGTGTCGAATATATTTTCTACGGTAAAATTAAAATACATTTAGTATATAAAATGGGCAAATAAACATACATATGATGGCATTAGTCACATGTTACATCCACGCGAAGAAATAATTTTTATTGTTTATAATTCCGATTCAGGTAAAATCGACGATCAGGACACTACGAGGCACGCTCCCGCGTTTGCTCATTGGCGGGAGTGTGCCGCGCTGTGTCGAATATATTTTCTACGGTAAAAAATAAATTTTTTGAGTCACTAAAATGGGCGAGACGAGGTATATTCTTGTCTTACCTATTCAAAATTTACTTCTTAGCGGTTTAAACAATTTTTAGACATTTGCAATTGTCGATTCAGTCCAAATTCCCTACCAGAACACTACGAGGAACACTCCCACGTTTGCTCATTGGCGGGAGCGTGCCGCGCAGTGTCGATTATATTTTCTACGGTAAAATATAAATATTTTGAGCCACTAAAATGATCGAGAGGAGATATATTCTTGTCTTGACTATTAAAATTTACTTCCTAGCGGTTTAAACAATTTTTAGACCTTTGCAATTGTCGATTCAGTCCAAATTCCCTACCAGAACACTACGAGGCACGCTCCCACGTTTGCTTATTCGCGGGAGCGTGCCGCGCGGTGTCGAATATATTTTCTACGGTAAAATTAAAATACTTTTAGTATATAAAATAGGTAAATAAACATACATATGATGGCATTAGTCACACGTTACATCCAAGCGAAGAAATATTTTTTTATTGTTTATAATTCCGATTCAGGTAAAATCGACTATCAGGACACTACGAGGCACGCTCCCGCGTTTGCTCATTGGCGGGAGCGTGCCGCGCAGTGTCATTATATTTCCTACGGTAAAAAATAAATATTTTGAGCCACTAAAATGTGCGAGAGAAGATATATTCTTGTCTTAAATATTGAAAGTTTACTTTCTAGTACTTATAACCATTTTTAGAGCGTTTGCAATTGCCGACTTAGCCATAATTCCGAACCAGAACACTACGAGGCACGCCCCCGCGTTTGCTCATTGGCGGGAGCGTGCCGCGCAGTGTCGATTATATTTTCTTCGGTAAAATATAAATATTTTGAGCCACTAAAATGAGCGAGAGGAGATATCTTCTTGTCTTGACTATCAAAATTTACTTCCTAGCGGTTTAAACAATTTTTAGCCCTTTGCAATTGTCGATTCAGTTAAAATTCCCTACCAGAACACTACGAGGCACGCTCCCACGTTCGCTTATTCGCGGGAGCGTGCCGCGCGGTGTCGAATATATATTCTACGGTAAAAAATAAATATTTTGAGCCACTAAAATGAGTGAGAGACGATATATTCTTGTCTTAAATATTCAAAGTTTACTTTCTAGTATTTATAACGATTTTTAGAGCGTTAGCAATTGCCGATTTAGCCATAATTCCGAACCAGAACACTACAAGACACGCCCCCGCGTTTGCTCATTGGCGGGAGCGTGCCGCGCAGTGTCGATTATATTTTCTACGGTAAAATATAAATATTTTAAGCCACTAAAATGAGCTAGAGGAGATATATTCTTGTCTTGACTATTCAAAATTTACTTCCTAGCGGTTTAAACAATTTTTAAACCTTTGCAATTGTCGATTCAGTCCAAATTCCCTACCAGAACACTACGAGGCACGGTCCCGCGTTTGCTTATTCGCGGGAGCGTGCCGCGCGGTGTCGAATATATTTTCTACGGTAAAATTAAAATACATTGAGTATATAAAATGGGCAAATAAACATACATATGATGGCATTAGTCACACGTTACATCCAAGCGAAGAAAAAATTTTTTATTGTTTATAATTCCGATTCAGATAAAATCGACGATCAGGTCACTACGAGGCACGCTCCAGCGTTTGCTCATTGGCGGGAGCGTGCCGCGCGGTGTCGATTATATTTTCTACGGTGAAAAATAAATATTTTGAGCCACTAAAATGAGCGAGAGGAGATATATTCTTGTCTTAACTATTCAAAATTTACTTTCTAGCATGTTTTAACAATTTTTAGACCGTTTGCAATTGCCGATTTACTCGAAATTCCGAACAAGAACACTACGAGGCACGCTCCCGCGTTTGCTCATTCGCGGGAGCGTGCCGCGCGGTGTCGATTATATTTTCTACGGTAAAAAATTAATATTTTAAGCCACTAAAATGAGCGAGAGGAGATATATTCTTGTCTTAACTATTCAAAGTTTACTTTCTAGTATTTATAACAATTTTTAGACCGTTTGCAATTGCC
Source organism: Theocolax elegans (assembly GCA_026168455.1). NCBI lineage: Eukaryota > Metazoa > Arthropoda > Insecta > Hymenoptera > Cerocephalidae > Theocolax > Theocolax elegans. Next base: position 66,732,286 of record CM047425.1, read on the forward strand.
GATTTAGCCATAATTCCGAACCAGAACACTACGAGGCACGCTCCCGCGTTTGCTTATTCGCGGGAGCGTGCCGCGCGGTGTCGAATATATTTTCTACGGTAAAATTAAAATACATTTAGTATATAAAATGGGCAAATAAACATACATGTGATGGCATTAGTCACATGTTACATCCAAGCGAAGAAATAATTTTTTAATATTTTATAATTTCGATTCAGGTGAACCGACGATCAGAACACTACGAGGCTCGCTCCCACGTTTGCTCATTCGCGGGAGCGTGCCACGCAGAGTCGATTATATTTACTACGGTAAAAAATAAATATTTTAAGCCACTAAAATGAGCGAGAGGAGATTTATTCTTGTCTTAACTATTCAAAATTTACTTTCTAGCATTATTAACAATTTTTAGACCATTTACAATTACCGATTTAGCCGAAATTCCAAGCAGAACACTACGAGGCACGCTCCCGCGTTTGCTCTTTTGCGGGAGCGTGCCGCCGCAGTGTTTGATTATATTTTCTACGGTAAAAAATTAATCTTTTTTGCCACTAAAATGAGCGAGAGAAGATATATTCTTGTCTTAACTATTCAAAATTTACTTTCTAGCATTTTAAACAATTTTTAGACCGTTTGCAATGCCGATTTAGGAATCCGACCCGAATTCTTGTCTTAACTATTCAAAATTTACTTTCTAGCATTTTTAACAATTTTTAGACCGTTTGCAATTGCCGATTAGTCGAAATTCCGAACCAGAACACTACGAGGCACGCTCCCGCGTTTGCTTATTCACAGGAGCGTGCCGCGCGGTGTCGAATATATTTTCTACGGTAAAAAATAAATATTTTGAGCCACTAAAATGAGCGAGAGAAGATATATTCTTGTCTTAAATATTCAAAGTTTACTTTCTAGTACTTATAACAATTTTTAGACCATTTACAATTACCGATTTAGTCGAAATTCCCAAGCAGAACAATACGAGGCACGCTCCCGCGTTTGCTCATTTGCGGGAGCGTGCCGCGCAGTGTTGATTATATTTTCTACGGTAAAAAATTAATATTTTAAGCCACTAAAATGAGCGAGAGAAGATATATTCTTGTCTTAACTATTCAAAATTTACTTTCTAGCATTTTTAACAATTTTTAGACCGTTTGGCAATTGCCGATTTAGTCGAAATTCCGAACAAGAACACTACGAGGCACGCTCCCGCGTTTGCTCATTCGCGGGAGCGTGCCGCGCGGTGTCGATTATATTTTCTACGGTAAAAAATTAATATTTAAGCCACTAAAATGAGCGAGAGGAGATATATTCTTGTCTTAACTATTCAAAATTTACTTTCTAGCATTTTTAACAATTTTTAGACCGTTTGCAATTGCCGATTTAGTCGAAATTCCGAACCAGAACACTACGAGGCACGCTCCCGCGTTTGCTTATTCACGGGAGCGTGCCGCGCGGTGTCGAATATATTTTCTACGGTAAAAAATAAATATTTCGAGCCACTAAAATGAGCGAGAGAAGATATATTCTTGTCTTAAATATTCAAAGTTTACTTTCTAGTACTTATAACAATTTTTAGACCGTTTGCAATTGCCGATTTAGTCGAAATTCCGAACCAGCACACTACGAGGCACGCTCCCGCGTTTGCTCATTCGCGGGAGCGTGCCGCGCGGTGTCGATTATATTTTCTACGGTGAAAAATAAATATTTGAGCCACTAAAATGAGCGAGAGGAGATATATTCTGTCTGAACTATTCAAAATTTACTTTCTAGCATGTTTTAAACAATTTTTAGACCGTTTGCAATTGCCGATTTACTCGAAATTCCGAACAAGAACACTACGAGGCACGCTCCGCGTTTGCTCATTTCGCGGGAGGCGTGCCGCGCGGTGTCGATTATATTTTCTACGGTAAAAAATTAATATTTAAGCCACTAAAATGAGCGAGAGGAGAATAATATTCTTGTCTTAAACTATTCAAAATTTACTTTCTAGCATTTTAACATTTTAGACCGTTTGCATTGCTGATTTAGTCGAAATTCCGAACCAGAACACTACGAGGCACGCTCCCGCGTTTGCTTATTCACGGGAGCGTGCCGCGCGGTGTCGAATATATTTTCTACGTTAAAAAATAAATAGTTCGAGCCACTAAAATGAGCGAGAGAAGATATATTATTGTCTTAACTATTCGAAATTACTTTCTATCATTTTTAACAATTTTTATGCCGTTTGCAATGGCCGATTAGTCGAAATTCCCAACCAGAACACTACGAGGCATGCTCCCACGCTTGCTTATTCGCGGGAGCGTGCCGCGCGGTGTCGAATATATTTTCTACGGTATAAAATAAATATTTTGAGCCACTAAAATGAGCGAGAGGAGATATATTCTTGTCTTAACTATTCAAAATTACTTTCTAGTATTTATAACAATTTTCAGACCGTTTGCAATTGCCGATTTAGCCATAATTCCGAACCAGAACACTACGAGGCACGCTTCCGCGTTTGCTCATTGCCGGGAGCATGCCGCGCAGTGTCGATTATATTCCCGACGGTAAAAAATAAATATTTTGAGCCACTAAAATGAGCGAGCGGAGATATATTCTTGTCTTGACTATTCAAAATTTACTTCCTAGCGGTTTAAGCAATTTTTAGACCTTTGCAATTGTCGATTCAGTCCAAATTCCCTACCAGAACACTACAAGGCACGCTGCCACGTTTGCTTATTCACGGGAGCGTGCCGCGCGGTGTCGAATATATTTTCTACGGTAAAAAATAAATATTTTAAGCCACTAAAATAAGCGAGAGAAGAAATATTCTTGTCTTAAATATTCTAAGTTTACTTTCTAGTATTTATAACAATTTTTAGACCGTTTGTAATTGCCGATTTAGTCGAAATTCCGAACCAGAACACTACGAGGCCCGCTCCCGCGTTTGCTTATTCGCGGGAGCGTGCCGCGCGGTCTCGAATATATTTTTCTACGGTAAAATTAAAATACATTTAGTATATGAAATGGGCAAATAAACATACATATGATGGCATTAGTCACACGTTACGTCCAAGCGAAGTAATCATTTTTTATTGTTATAATTCCGATTCAGGTAAAATCGACTATTAGGACACTACGAGGCACGCTCCCGCGTTTGATCATGGGCGGGAACGTGCCGCGCAGTGTCGATTATATTTCCTACGGTAAAAAATAAATATTTTTAGCCACTTAAATGAGCGAGAGGAGATATATTCTTGTCTTAACTATTCAAAATTACTTTCTAGTATTTATAACAATTTTTAGACCATTTACAATTACCGATTTAGTCGAAATTCCGAACCAGCCACACTACGAGGCACGCTCCCGCGTTTGCTCATTCGCGGGAGCGTGCCGCGCGGTGTCGATATATTTTCTACGGTGAAAAATAAATATTTTGAGCCACTAAAATGAGCGAGAGGAGATATATTCTTGTCTTAACTATTCAAAATTTACTTTCTAGCATGTTTTAACAATTTTTAGACCGTTTGCAATTGCCGATTTAGTCGAAATTCCGAACCAGAAACACTACGAGCCACGCTCCCGCGTTTGCTTATTCGCGGGAGCGTGCCGCGCGGTGTCGAATATATTTTCTACCGGTAACATTAAAATACATTTAGTATATAAAATGGGCAAATAAACATACATGTGATGGCATTAGTCACATGTTACATCCAAGCGAAGAAATAATTTTTTATTGTTTATAATTCCGATTTAGGTAAAATCGACGATCAGGACACTACGAGGCACGCACCCACGTTTGCTTATTCGCGGGAGCGTGCCGCGCGGTGTCGAATATATTTTCTACGGTAAAAAATAAATATTTTGAGCTACTAAAATGAGCGAGAGGAGATATATTCTTGTCTTGACTATTGAAAATTTACTTTCTAGCATTTATAACAATTTTTAGACCGTTTGCAATTGCCGATTTAGCCATAATTCCGAACCAGAACACTACGAGGCACGCTCCAGCGTTTGCTTATTCGCGGGAGCGTCCCGCGCGGTGTCGAATATATTTTCTACGGTAAAATTAAAATACATTTAGTATATAAAATGGGCAAATAAACATACATATGATGGCATTAGTCACATGTTACATCCACGCGAAGAAATAATTTTTTATTGTTTATAATTCCGATTCAGGTAAAATCGACGATCAGGACACTACGAGGCACGCTCCCGCGTTTGCTCATTGGCGGGAGTGTGCCGCGCTGTGTCGAATATATTTTCTACGGGTAAAAAATAAATTTTTTGAGTCACTAAAATGGGCGAGACGAGGTATATTCTTGTCTTACCTATTCAAAATTTACTTCTTAGCGGTTTAAACAATTTTTAGACATTTGCAATTGTCGATTCAGTCCAAATTCCCTACCAGAACACTACGAGGAACACTCCCACGTTTGCTCATTGGCGGGAGCGTGCCGCGCAGTGTCGATTATATTTTCTACGGTAAAATATAAATATTTTGAGCCACTAAAATGATCGAGAGGAGATATATTCTTGTCTGACTATTAAAATTTACTTCCTAGCGGTTTAAACAATTTTTAGACCTTTGCAATTGTCGATTCAGTCCAAATTCCCTACCAGAACACTACGAGGCACGCTCCCACGTTTGCTTATTCGCGGGAGCGTGCCGCGCGGTGTCGAATATATTTTCTACGGTAAAATTAAAATACTTTTAGTATATAAAATAGGTAAATAAACATACATATGATGGCATTAGTCACACGTTACATCCAAGCGAAGAAATATTTTTTTATTGTTTATAATTCCGATTCAGGTAAAATCGACTATCAGGACACTACGAGGCACGCTCCCGCGTTTGCTCATTGGCGGGAGCGTGCCGCGCAGTGTCATTATATTTCCTACGGTAAAAAATAAATATTTTGAGCCACTAAAATGTGCGAGAGAAGATATATTCTTGTCTTAAATATTGAAAGTTTACTTTCTAGTACTTATAACCATTTTTAGAGCGTTTGCAATTGCCGACTTAGCCATAATTCCGAACCAGAACACTACGAGGCACGCCCCCGCGTTTGCTCATTGGCGGGAGCGTGCCGCGCAGTGTCGATTATATTTTCTTCGGTAAAATATAATATTTTGAGCCACTAAAATGAGCGAGAGGAGATATCTTCTTGTCTTGACTAATCAAAATTTACTTCCTAGCGGTTTAAACAATTTTTAGCCCTTTGCAATTGTCGATTCAGTTAAAATTCCCTACCAGAACACTACGAGGCACGCTCCCACGTTCGCTTATTCGCGGGAGCGTGCCGCGCGGTGTCGAATATATATTCTACGGTAAAAATAAATATTTTGAGCCACTAAAATGAGTGAGAGACGATATATTCTTGTCTTAAATATTCAAAGTTTACTTTCTAGTATTTATAACGATTTTTAGAGCGTTAGCAATTGCCGATTTAGCCATAATTCCGAACCAGAACACTACAAGACACGCCCCCGCGTTTGCTCATTGGCGGGAGCGTGCCGCGCAGTGTCGATTATATTTTCTACGGTAAAATATAAATATTTTAAGCCACTAAAATGAGCTAGAGGAGATATATTCTTGTCTTGACTATTCAAAATTTACTTCCTAGCGGTTTAAACAATTTTTAAACCTTTGCAATTGTCGATTCAGTCCAAATTCCCTACCAGAACACTACGAGGCACGGTCCCGCGTTTGCTTATTCGCGGGAGCGTGCCGCGCGGTGTCGAATATATTTTCTACGGTAAAATTAAAATACATTGAGTATATAAAATGGGCAAATAAACATACATATGATGGCATTAGTCACACGTTACATCCAAGCGAAGAAAAATTTTTTTATTGTTTATAATTCCGATTCAGATAAAATCGACGATCAGGTCACTACGAGGCACGCTCCAGCGTTTGCTCATTGGCGGGAGCGTGCCGCGCGGTGTCGATTATATTTTCTACGGTGAAAAATAAATATTTTGAGCCACTAAAATGAGCGAGAGGAGATATATTCTTGTCTTAACTATTCAAAATTTACTTTCTAGCATGTTTTAACAATTTTTAGACCGTTTGCAATTGCCGATTTACTCGAAATTCCGAACAAGAACACTACGAGGCACGCTCCCGCGTTTGCTCATTCGCGGGAGCGTGCCGCGCGGTGTCGATTATATTTTCTACGGTAAAAAATTAATATTTTAAGCCACTAAAATGAGCGAGAGGAGATATATTCTTGTCTTAACTATTCAAAGTTTACTTTCTAGTATTTATAACAATTTTTAGACCGTTTGCAATTGCCGATTTAGCCATAATTCCGAACCAGAACACTACGAGGCACGCTCCCGCGTTTGCTTATTCGCGGGAGCGTGCCGCGCGGTGTCGAATATATTTTCTACGGTAAAATTAAAATACATTTAGTATATAAAATGGGCAAATAAACATACATGTGATGGCATTAGTCACATGTTACATCCAAGCGAAGAAATAATTTTTTAATATTTTATAATTTCGATTCAGGTGAACCGACGATCAGAACACTACGAGGCTCGCTCCCACGTTTGCTCATTCGCGGGAGCGTGCCACGCAGAGTCGATTATATTTACTACGGTAAAAAATAAATATTTTAAGCCACTAAAATGAGCGAGAGGAGATTTATTCTTGTCTTAACTATTCAAAATTTACTTTCTAGCATTATTAACAATTTTTAGACCATTTACAATTACCGATTTAGCCGAAATTCCCAAGCAGAACACTACGAGGCACGCTCCCGCGTTTGCTCTTTTGCGGGAGCGTGCCGCGCAGTGTTGATTATATTTTCTACGGTAAAAAATTAATCTTTTTTGCCACTAAAATGAGCGAGAGAAGATATATTCTTGTCTTAACTATTCAAAATTTACTTTCTAGCATTTTTAACAATTTTTAGACCGTTTGCAATTGCCGATTTAGTCGAAATTCCGAACCAGAACACTACGAGGCACGCTCCCGCGTTTGCTTATTCACAGGAGCGTGCCGCGCGGTGTCGAATATATTTTCTACGGTAAAAAATAAATATTTTGAGCCACTAAAATGAGCGAGAGAAGATATATTCTTGTCTTAAATATTCAAAGTTTACTTTCTAGTACTTATAACAATTTTTAGACCATTTACAATTACCGATTTAGTCGAAATTCCCAAGCAGAACAATACGAGGCACGCTCCCGCGTTTGCTCATTTGCGGGAGCGTGCCGCGCAGTGTTGATTATATTTTCTACGGTAAAAAATTAATATTTTAAGCCACTAAAATGAGCGAGAGAAGATATATTCTTGTCTTAACTATTCAAAATTTACTTTCTAGCATTTTTAACAATTTTTAGACCGTTTGCAATTGCCGATTTAGTCGAAATTCCGAACAAGAACACTACGAGGCACGCTCCCGCGTTTGCTCATTCGCGGGAGCGTGCCGCGCGGTGTCGATTATATTTTCTACGGTAAAAAATTAATATTTTAAGCCACTAAAATGAGCGAGAGGAGATATATTCTTGTCTTAACTATTCAAAATTTACTTTCTAGCATTTTTAACAATTTTTAGACCGTTTGCAATTGCCGATTTAGTCGAAATTCCGAACCAGAACACTACGAGGCACGCTCCCGCGTTTGCTTATTCACGGGAGCGTGCCGCGCGGTGTCGAATATATTTTCTACGGTAAAAAATAAATATTTCGAGCCACTAAAATGAGCGAGAGAAGATATATTCTTGTCTTAAATATTCAAAGTTTACTTTCTAGTACTTATAACAATTTTTAGACCGTTTGCAATTGCCGATTTAGTCGAAATTCCGAACCAGCACACTACGAGGCACGCTCCCGCGTTTGCTCATTCGCGGGAGCGTGCCGCGCGGTGTCGATTATATTTTCTACGGTGAAAAATAAATATTTTGAGCCACTAAAATGAGCGAGAGGAGATATATTCTTGTCTTAACTATTCAAAATTTACTTTCTAGCATGTTTTAACAATTTTTAGACCGTTTGCAATTGCCGATTTACTCGAAATTCCGAACAAGAACACTACGAGGCACGCTCCCGCGTTTGCTCATTCGCGGGAGCGTGCCGCGCGGTGTCGATTATATTTTCTACGGTAAAAAATTAATATTTTAAGCCACTAAAATGAGCGAGAGGAGATATATTCTTGTCTTAACTATTCAAAATTTACTTTCTAGCATTTTTAACAATTTTTAGACCGTTTGCAATTGCTGATTTAGTCGAAATTCCGAACCAGAACACTACGAGGCACGCTCCCGCGTTTGCTTATTCACGGGAGCGTGCCGCGCGGTGTCGAATATATTTTCTACGGTAAAAAATAAATATTTCGAGCCACTAAAATGAGCGAGAGAAGATATATTCTTGTCTTAAATATTCAAAGTTTACTTTCTAGTACTTATAACAATTTTTAGACCGTTTGCAATTGCCGATTTAGTCGAAATTCCGAACCAGAACACTACGAGGCACGCTTCCGCGTTTGCTCATTGCCGGGAGCCATAGACTTATAGAGATAGACTGCGTGTTCAATAGGGAGATCTGAAGTATTGATTAAAAAGAGAGAGGTAATACGACAGTCCTTCTTTCTCTGTCTAAATGTGAGAGTGGAGGGGATGCGGTAAAGAAAGCAGTACGCAGTTACCGACATAACGAATATATATATATATATATATGTTGTTTACGTATGAAGATGCTTTGTGAATGCGTAACAATATAAATAAAAATGGTTTGGAAGTGTTGCATATGCAAATTAACTTCAGGAGAAGTAGAAAATGTGTCTTTTCATAGGTAAGTAGTATAAGTAAGTGCTATAAATTACATAACATTTAAAAACAGTTAGAATTTAGAGGTTAGTTAACGTTGTTCGTTTAAAATCTTTATATATTAATTTATGTATAAATTTATGTAACTAATATTTGCCATAAATTTTATAGAAATTTGTTGCATAATCAAAAATTTAAACCTTAAATTTTAATAGAAATTAATTCAACCCGTGTAAAATTTGTATGTAATTACATTTCAGCTTTCCTAAAAAGGAAGATTTAAGATCAAAATGGATCATCGCAATTGGGAGAGAAGTAAGTAAAAGTAGTTCTGTTTGTAGCAGACACTTTGAAGAGTGTAATTTTCAATACAAAGTTTTTGGAGACGGAGTAAGAAGATATCTCTCAACAAATGCAGTTCCGTCCTTAAAATTAAGTCATTGCTATGACAGGTACTTAATAAGCATTTTACTATTTTTCTATTGCATTACATGATTAATATTAAAATAAATGTTTTGTAGAAAAAATTTAGAATCAATGCCTGAACCGGAGATAACTAAACCAGCTGAGATAGTCAGTCAAACTGTGGAAATTCAGTTACATGAGTAAGTCTAAATTGTAACAGAAAATAATTTATGTTTATTCTTTTTCAATACTTATAAGAATATGTGAACAATGTAGTGTTATATTTCTGTAAACAGACAGTATGAACAGAGTAGAAAAAATGATTCTGTTTTAAAAGAAAATAATTTAAATGATTCCTTGCCAAATCAATCACTTGCACAATTTGAAGAATACAATTGTTCCATGCAAAATCAGCCACTGATAGAAGCTAACGAAGATAATTGTTTTATCCAAAATCAGCGACTCGCAGAAGTTAATGAAAATAATTTCTTGAATTGTGACTTAATTTTGCACCATACTTCAGAATATATTCAAAATAGCAGCGAAATTAAACACGTAGGCAAACAAACAGCACAAACTGAAGAAAGAAAAACTGCGACAAAAAGGTTAGTGTATTCTATTAAAAAAGTACGTACTCATATAAGAACCCATCATAATAAATAATACAATTTGTCTGTATTGTTGACTTGGTATTGTATTTGTATTTCAGAAAAAGTAGTAAGTTACCGTTGACAGGTGCAAAGAGATTTTGCAATCCTCGCTCTGTTGGAGATCTCCGGAGAGATGACTTTACATCAGACATTACTTTTCAAATTGTGCAGAAGTATGTTAAAGAAACAAAAAAGATGTTGAAAACAAAAAATCAACAAGTAAAGCGTTTAACGAAAAAAATAGATAATTTACAAGATCTATTAAGTTATTTAGAAAAGTACAATATACTTTCTGAGGAAGGTATTAATGCTTTGCAAGTGAGTACATAGGGATATATAAATAAGTTTATTAATTTATATTTATCAAGTCAACATCAGTGAGAAAAATTTAATTTAAAATAACAATATTATCTATAATCAACTGATATAAAATTTATACAATGAATATTCATTTTATATAATCTTTTAATTGTTAAATTAAAAGATCAATTTAACATACGATATTTCACAATATTCAATGCAGATGTTTTTGTAAAAATTAAATAACATTTTTCTACATTGCTGCTAAAGATAAAAGATAAAGTAATTAAAGTATGTTTTATAAAATATATTTGCAACTAGCATATCATATTGGATTGTAATAGATTAAAAGGATGAGTATATTTTTAACATAATTGAATATAATATTGTAAATGTAAATTATGATGAAATTAAAAAATTGTAATGAAATATTTAAATTTTAGTGTAAGTGTATGATTTGAGCATATGACTTTTAAATTGTGTGGAAGAATGTTTTGAATACTTGTAAAAGCGAAATCATTCGTAATTTATTTTGTAAATTAATTAAGATATTGTAAATTAATTAATTAATGATTAACATAATTAGCAATTAATAGTTAAAAATCATGTTTTATATATTTATAATTTATATTTATACTTTAATTGTTCTATCTATTGATATGAAAATTGTTAGAACTATAATTTTAAAATATCAAAAAGAAATCATTAAAATAAAAATTATTTACAAATAATTAAAAGTACATATTTCTAATTAAAAATTGTAGTTGTAAAGAACATAAAATTTTAAACTAAAGTAATGCTGAAAATTACAAAACAATAAATAATTTTCTTTTTTTATTAAAATAATACACCATAAGTTATTATAGTAGTACACCATAAGTTATTAAATGTGTAAAGTACGAACATTTGTAAACAATATTATAGTATTGTTTTAAAATCGTAGGGGAAAACGAAAATTAATGTAATTGTAATAAATATTTACATAAAAAATAAAAATTATGAAATATACGACTAAAATAAGCTTTTTATTAATTACTGTACCGTTATACAGACTAAAGAATTTATTCTTTAATGGTGAGTTTTGAACAGTGAATTTTTCTTTACTTAGTTTTATTTTTATCATGAGCATGTTAGTTTAATTAGTGTGAATATAATTTATTAGTAATCAGTTTAACCATTCATATTTCTTACTAACATAATTTTAAGGGTAAAATACTTTGTACTAACATATTTGTAAAGATAAAATAGTAAGTTTTATTTAGTAACTGAAGCATGTATGTTTTTAGATTATTGCACGCATTCAAAAAAATATAATTTGTTCTATTTTGTGGAATTTACAACTCTTTTACATAATGCACATTTGAAAGCAATATTTAATTACACATACTGATTATTTCAATTAATTTTAATTTGTTATTGTTATTAGATGCGATCTTCAACTGCTTTGCATGAGATATTCAAAAATTCTTTAGTATCGAATAAACCAACATCATATTCAACTGCGGTAAAAGAATTTGCATGCACACTATTATTTTATTCTGCATCTGCATATAAACATGTAAGGGAAAATTTTTTCAATTGTTTACCACATCCGCAAACAGTTAGGAGATGGTTTTCAAACTTTCAATTAAATCCTGGTATTAGTCAAAGTGTATTACTAAGTGTAAGAAATATGATCGAAGAAGAAAGACAAAAAGGTAAAGAATTGCAGTTTGGAATTCAATTGGATGAGATGTCGATAAAAAAACAAATGGAAATACGCAATAATGTTTGTTATGGAATGGTTGATTTGGGTATACAAAAAGCAGAAATACAGTCTACAGAGGAAGCTTCATATGCTCTTGTTGTAATGCTTGTGTGCTTGAATGGCCATTTTAAGACGCCAATTGCTTATTATTTTATTAAAAGCTTATCAGGTAAAGCAAGGGCTAATTTATTGCTAGAAATACTAATGACACTGCATGAAAATGGAATTAGTGATGTCCGTGCAATTACGTTTGATGGAGCAGTAACGAATTTTGCAATGGTTGCAAAACTTGGAGCTACTCTTCATAGCGTAAAAGAAGAATGTTCTCTTCAACATCCAATCACAAGTGAACCAATTGTTATCATTCCCGACGCATGTCACATGCTAAAGTTAATAAGAAATTGTTTTTCTGAGTACAAATTAATGGACGAGAATGAGAATGAGATTGATTGGAGTTATATTAAAAAACTTGTGGATTTTCAAGAGAATGAAAAATTGCATACAGGCACAAAAATACGACGTCGGCATGTTGATTTTCAAAGAGAGAAGATGAAAGTGAAACTTGCAGCTCAAATTCTTAGTGTGCGGGTAGCAAATGCATTAACTTATATGGAATTAAAATACCCCAAGAATTTCTTTAATGCTAATGCGACCTCAACTTTTTGTAAAAATATGAATGACACTTTTGATATTTTAAATTCGAGGAGGAAATTTGTCAAAAATGATTCTCAATCTTGTTTTACAATAGATAATATTAACGAAATGGAAGACAAAATTAATGCTCTAATACGTTATATTAGTTCTTTAAAAATTATTTTAGATGACGGTCAAATTAAATCTATATTAGAAAGTAAAAGAAAAACGGGATTTTGGGGCATGATCACTGCTATGAAAAGTATTTTAAAACTTTCAAAGTATCTTTTTAATAATAATTTAATGACGTACGTTTTAAGTTATAAACTATCGCAAGATCATTTAGAAACTTTTTTCTCATGCATTAGAAAACAAGGAGGATTCAATAATAATCCAACCTGTTTTCAATTCATCTGCGCGTACAAAAAGTTAGTGAGTCACGTAAACTCAATAATTCCGCATGAAGGAAATTGTACTCCTCAAGATTGTACTGGCATTTTAAAAATTAAAGAGCAGCAAAATCAACAAACGTGTGACATTTTGACATTAAAATATGATCATGATTATATTGGTACTAATGGTTGGTGCTGGAACGAATATAGAAACGATGTCGTTACTTACATCGCTGGTTCTATTGTTCGATCGTTGACAAAAACTATAAAATGTGAATTATGTTGCGATTGCTTAGAAAGTGCCAGTACAACGTGCGATTTGATTAAAATTAAAGATAGAGGAGGTTCCGATGAAGTAATTACGGAAGCTTTACCAGATAAAAAAAAAATAAAAAAGAAAAGTGGCCTATTGTTCCCCAGCCCAGACGTTGTGTCGATTTGCAAAACAGCTGAACAAGTTTTGAGAAGCACACAAAATCTTTTTTCGCGAAAGAATATTATAGACATACTTGTAGTAACTGCTAAAACACAATTATATTTTTTACCGTTATTTACTAGATTGGATAATTTGATGGAAAAGACTGTTACTTCTACTCATAAAGTAGAATTAATAGACAAAATTTTAAAAAAATATTTTAAAATTAGATTATACGCTGAAAGTCGAAACTTACAAGACCACATACAACGCATACGAACTTTTCATAACCGACTGGTGGTATTCAAAAATCAATAGAATAGTACTTTTTGCATCAAGGGTGTTCAACTATAATGTTTCACTTTTTAAATTCTAAGCATTACAAAACTAAGTTTATTTGTTTACTATTACTTTAATGCATGTACAGCGTAGCGCACATTCAAGAAGGTATATAATTGCTTTTAAAATTAAGTAAAAATATTATTGTAAAAATTATTTTTTCAAGTATATTTAAGATATTACTATATTGTTTTATCATATGTACGTATACATATGAACGATATATTTATTTTTATGAATATTACAGAAAAAAGTGATATAAAATTCAACCGATTTGTAAAAATTTATTAAAAAATAGTATTTAAAAAAATTATAAAAAAAATCTACCATTGGATTTGAACTACGAACATTTGCCTTCACGAAAACGTGAATTTAGACCACACGACCAACATTTTGCATTACTTGTATCAGTCATAAAATCGAACTTAATAATTTACCTCCTTCAACGTTTATGCATACACATAATTCATTGTTAATTAAACCATGATTTACTCATCATTTTAGTACTTTTTTGTTATTTTATGTACACACGATTTATTAAAATGCATTTAAATATCAAGAACATATTGTACCCCGCTTATTTCTTAGGCGCATGCGCAATTAGCATTTTCTTCCCCGACAATCTCTTCCCCTTACCCACTCCTTTTCGCCTGTGCAAGAGAGACAGAGTGACTGTCGACATATCTCTGTCCTTCAATCGAGAATTCAACGGTAAGGTAAGAGCGCGCAGTCTATCTCTATAAGTCTATGGCCGGGAGCATGCCGCGCAGTGTCGATTATATTCCCGACGGTAAAAAATAAATATTTTGAGCCACTAAAATGAGCGAGAGGAGATATATTCTTGTCTTGACTATTCAAAATTTACTTCCTAGCGGTTTAAGCAATTTTTAGACCTTTGCAATTGTCGATTCAGTCCAAATTCCCTACCAGAACACTACAAGGCACGCTGCCACGTTTGCTTATTCACGGGAGCGTGCCGCGCGGTGTCGAATATATTTTCTACGGTAAAAAATAAATATTTTAAGCCACTAAAATAAGCCAGAGAAGAAATATTCTTGTCTTAAATATTCTAAGTTTACTTTCTAGTATTTATAACAATTTTTAGACCGTTTGTAATTGCCGATTTAGTCGAAATTCCGAACCAGAACACTACGAGGCCCGCTCCCGCGTTTGCTTATTCGCGGGAGCGTGCCGCGCGGTCTCGAATATATTTTCTACGGTAAAATTAAAATACATTTAGTATATAAAATGGGCAAATAAACATACATATGATGGCATTAGTCACACGTTACATCCAAGCGAAGAAATCATTTTTTATTGTTTATAATTCCGATTCAGGTAAAATCGACTATTAGGACACTACGAGGCACGCTCCCGCGTTTGATCATGGGCGGGAACGTGCCGCGCAGTGTCGATTATATTTCCTACGGTAAAAAATAAATATTTTTAGCCACTTAAATGAGCGAGAGGAGATATATTCTTGTCTTAACTATTCAAAATTTACTTTCTAGTATTTATAACAATTTTTAGACCATTTACAATTACCGATTTAGTCGAAATTCCGAACCAGCACACTACGAGGCACGCTCCCGCGTTTGCTCATTCGCGGGAGCGTGCCGCGCGGTGTCGATTATATTTTCTACGGTAAAAAATAAATATTTTGAGCCACTAAAATGAGCGAGAGGAGATATATTCTTGTCTTTATTATTATTAAGTTACTCAGTTGGCACCCTCCTATTTGACTAGGTTATGCCAGGCACTTGGGTATTCCCTTTGCGCCCTGTTTTCCATTTCCCATCTTTAGCCCCTCGAAGTGTATAGCAATATTGCCACACCTGGGTGAGCCTTCTTATGGGTCCTTGGTTTTTTCAATCGGGCACCGCCCAGAGACCCTGCCAAACAGCAAGTATTCTCTGGACATCCCAACTGGGTATTACTCCTGAATCAATTAGAAATTCACCTGTGAGGCGCCATCTTCTTGTCATGATTCTGGGGCATTCACATAAGATGTGTAGAGGTGTTTCGTTTGCCTCCTTGCACATTCGGCATAATGGATCTGTTTCCAGTCCCATTTTATACCTATGGTATCGCAAATCTCCATCGCGTAACTCGCTTAGACAATAAGGCCCCGGGAAATCCTATTATCCAGTCAAAATGTGGAGTGACAACAAGTCAACTGGCAAATTCACACAAGTGGACGGGTCCCATAAGTTGAATGATTTTGATGATAGTTATTCAGAGATAGTGAAAAAATTAAACACAAGGGAGAATACGGGAAGCAAAATCCATATTTCAGAGACACATGGGGACTACATTAAAAAATGCGTTGTCGATAACAAAATTGTAGTTAACACTAAAGAGAAGTTAGCGGACATATTAACTACACCCTTACCCGAACCAATACATAAAGAATTAAGAGATAAAATAAACAACTCAGAGAAAATTTAAATTTAAAGCATTGCTATGTATCATTTGTTTGATTACAGAATCGACTGATCGCGCCGAAAATTAAGAGTGTGATTCGGAGGGAGGGAGTGTTGGCTGAGCGAAACCAGGGAGCTCCGCATCACAAGGAGAGAGCGCCACCTAGCACAATGAGGCGAAGAATTGCCGTCTCTTGTATCGCGACGAGCGCGCGATATTCCACTCCCTCATGTTGGCTGTCCTAGCGTACGGACGTGTTTAAGTTTACCGCACGGTTCACGAGCTATTTTATTTAACTTTAGTTTGTATTTAGGTTTACTCTTTCAAAGGGATTAATAGGCGCAGTGGCGCATATATGAAATTAATAAATCAAGTTAATTTTGAACATTGAACAGTGTGTATGTAAGTGCCATTTATTCTCGTCCTTCCCTGCCGAAATCCCTGTTAGTTCCAAAAGGAACTATTAAACAATATTCAACTGTGTTAAATCAGTGGAATATATGATTTTTGTACTCTACAAAAGATAGATTTTTTTGAGGTAAATGTAACAGTGTTTTTGCGATTTTTGTCTAAATTATATACCTCAGGAGCATATTGTGGTACGGTGAATTCTTGTAGAAGTGTGGTTTCTTTATTATCATTTAAAAAAAAAAGTTGGTGAACACCCGAGCATATCAAGATTTATGAAAGGAGTTTTTAGGTTAAGACCTCCACGCCCAAGATATCAAGATATGATTCAACTTGGGATGTTACAACTGCTCTAGAATTTTTAGAACAATTATAGATATTTCGAATTTTGAATTATTAACATATAAAACAGTTACGTTATTAGCAATCGCAACAGCTCAAAGAGCCCAAACAATATCTTTACTTAGAATTTGTTATATAAGAAAAGTTCCTAATGGTCTTGAAATTAGGATTCCGGACGCTTTAAAGACTTCTGGTCTATATAAAGAACAACCTTTTTATTTGTTTCCAAATTTTATTAAGAGACCAAGATTGTGTGTTGCGTCTAGTATAAGACATTATTTAGATACATCGTCTAATTACTCTAAAAGAATGAATGTTCGAGCGAGAGAGTGTTAGGAGTGGAGAGGGGCGTTTCTGTTTTTTCCATTTAGAATCTCTGAAGTCGCGTGTGTAACCGGGCTGACGGTAAGAATACTACAGTTGGTAATTCGAGCGAGGACTTCATATAATGAGGATCGAACATTACTTACAGGTAAGCTTGTTTGATCCACAATTTCTCGAGAAAATAGACGTTATTTAAGTTACACCTAATGAATTATTTTATTAATTTATTATTAAAAAACTATGAGGGTTCAATGAAACATAGCTGTTATTTCAAAAAGTGCAATTAAAAATACGTCGATTAACATTTTTTTATTGCATATATAATATTTGTTGGCCAGGGTAAGGGGGATGCCTTTCCCGCTCAATAGAGAACACATCACTAATCAGTCAGCTGTTTGTTTATATGATTACAAAATTCGATTATGGAGTTTCAGACTGAAAATAGTGGTATATATGATAGTTGCTATAAAGGATCAAATCTAATTAGTATTTGTTCTTACTTTAATAATTATAGAGAACTAATTAATAATTCATATTTTTTTAATCACTGCGAAACTGAAGAGAAAGCATACTTTGAAAATGTCATTGAATTAGGGATTGACAATAATAAATATAATTTGTTAATTAATTATTGTAATATAAATAAATTATCAATTGATGGTGAAATTGAAAAATTATCAAAGACATCTTTTGAAGTATGCAAAAATTCATCAATTATAAGAAATATTAAACTTCAAACTCTTAATGATACAAAACAGAGGAATTTATTAAAAAATCATCAGGTTCATTCAAAGTATAAAAGTGAAAAACCAATTGTAAGTTTGTATCTTAATAACTAAATAAATTAAAAAATCATTAAGAATTTTGACTATTTCAAAATTCTGACACCTTTTTTATATAGGGTTCATTTATAATAATATAATATATATTTTAAATGAGTAAATATTATATTTACTCATCTACAATTTGATCACTTTTCCTTAGATTAATCTAATATTTATGACATCAATTTATCTATAAAAATATACATTATACATATATTTTTTAATTAAAAAACATAGCATGAATTACTTTTATACAAAATTTTAAATGAAATTAAAAAATAGTTTTATATAAATATCGCTTTGGAAAGAGTAAATTTATGTATAGTAAATTTAGTTAAATATTTAAAAAAAATTATCAAACTATTAGTAATAAAATTATTAATTATTAATTAAGGCCTATCGACAGATCCTACAGACCCTTCAGATCCTGTTAAAAATTGTTTTATACATAATTCATAGTTTTTACAAGTAATTTTATTTTTATATTTTATTTATCAAAAATAATATTACGTAATATTAGAAGTGAAAACAATTACAATTCTGTAGTATCAAATTCTGCATATTTTTTATGACAAATAATTTATTGTACAAACATTTTGTATATTATGTTTTATGATCCCAGTCAGCACAAAACGTCTTAAAGACGTTTTTAAAACGCTTAAAACGCTTAATATCGTTTTAAAAATGTTTCCGAGACGGACAGTGCTACCTGGGATTTTTCCTAAAGGTATATGATAATAGTCATTTGTGTAAAAATATTGTGTAAATTGTATATTATATATCAAGTGGTTATTACATACAACATACAAGTCTTATTTTATTTCTTTTAATGAATGTTTTGGACATTTTACAAATATGGGTTTCTAGGTATAAATCCTATGAATATTAAATCTTAAAAAGAGTAAATATAAATGCAATGGATTCCCTATAATTATTTTTCTATTAGGACAATTGCATAAAAGTGTTTTGTGGATAAGCATTTTTATTATTGTTTGTTATTGTTTAAAAATTTAATTATTTACTTATCATTATTACTGTTCACCTTCACTATTTATATAAATATATCAATGATGCTTGTAGAGCATTTTATTAAAAGCAATCAAAATGTTGGTTGTGAAAGATTCATTTTGTAGAAAGAAATTCCTATTAATACTCATAATTTTTCATCTTTTTTAATTACATTTATAATGATAATATACAATAAAAGATTCAAGTCTGTTTCTAAAGACAATCTCTACTTTTAAGCACACTGAAAAAGATAGATATCTAGTAAGATATAAAATTAAATGCATTACATCTTCTTTTATAATTAAAATATTTTATAAATTCATTTTCATCCATCACTATATTTCACAGTAACCCTTGATTATGTCGTACCTAGTAGGCCTAAGAACTTTTTTATAAGGAAAAAAATAATTTTGTATATTCTCAAACTCCCAGTTGTATAAAGGTTAAAGATTATTATATAATAATATATTTTAATAAAATAAGTTTCTAATAAATAAGTTTAAACTCAATCACTTTTAGAAATTCTAATTTTCAGATTAATTAATTTGGATTACTAAAGATTCTACAGTCCATATAGTTTCTTAAAAATGATTTATTTATTTTTTAATTCTGTCTTAAGTATATCATAAGTATTCCTTCTTTTCCTTAGATTAATCTAATATTTATGACATCAATTTATCTATAAAAATATACATTATACATATATTTTTTAATTAAAAAACATAGCATGAATAACTTTTATACAAAATTTTAAATGAAATTAAAAAATAGTTTTATATAAATATCGCTTTGGAAAGAGTAAATTTATGTATAGTAAATTTAGTTAAATATTTTAAAAAAATTATCAATAAACTATTAGTAATAAAATTATTAATTATTAATTAAGGCCTATCGACAGATCCTAGCGCACAATTATGATTGTCTTTTTTGACTGTACAAAAAAATTAATGATAATTTCCACATGCAATTCCACTTTCAATTTCATGTTTAATTCCACATGTTAATTTTTATCAACTTTTATCTGTAGTCCAAAAAGACTATATTAAAGAATAAAATAAAGTATATAGTAAGTGAAGTAAAGTGAGTAATATATATTAAAGAATAATATATATATAATAATATATATGGGTGGTTCTCTGTGACATCGAAGATGAAAAAAATGAATATTGCTATAACTGTGGGAACTGTGGGGTTTAGGGGTTGTCCAGTAGTTCTCCTGCGTTTTTTCAGATTTTTTCGGGGCCATTATTTTAAGTTACACAGAGTTAAAGTTGACGTTTTAGCACTTTTTTGCATTATATGCCCATTTTCATGAATTAGTAGCTCCCAGGGGATACATTTTTCACTAAAAACATAAATATGACTTTTTGTAAAATTTTCTGAATTTTTCAATAAAAATACTTTTAAAGTCATAAATGTATGCTGTCACACTCTTGTAAGCCATTTAAACCTTAAATAGAGAAAATCAGTATTCTGCTCCAGACTCTGGAAACCTAATACTGTCTAAAAGATGTCTTTTTATAGTCAGAAACTGCCTATAAATTTCCAGAGTGGGTCTAAATCATTAAGGTCACTTATGGTCAAAATATCTGGGAAAAGTACCCCAAATATTAATAGAAATGTATATTTGTTGCCTTATGACGATGAATCTATTAGCAAGATAATTGCAAAAAAATTTATACATTTATTTTGGAGTGGTAAAATGGCTAAAATGGACAGCTATCAGAGACGATTTCAAGGCTCTTGATCAACTCACTGTGCCTCGGTGGTTCAACACCTGGAGCTACTCATCTATAGAACTGCACGGATTCGCGGATGCATTTTAACTCGCCATTGCTGCAGTTGTCTATCTCGTCACCAGCTCACCGTCCACAGGCTCAAGGACGTCCTTTATTTGCGCCAAAACAAAGGTGGCGCCTCTCAAGAAACTCACGATACCTCGACTGGAACTCACAGCAGCGCTGCTACTAGCAAAACTCATTTCTCACCTGCGGACCTCGATGAAGCTCAAAGTAGATGCAACTCATTTGTGGACGGACTCTCGAGTGACCCTGGCTTGGGTCAATTCTCATGCAAATCGCTGGAAGGATTACGTTTGGAACCGTGTTATGCAGATTCAAGAGTTATGCGCAGACTCGACCTGGAGACACGTTTCCGGGAGCATGAATCCAGCGGATTGCGGCTCACGCGGCGTCTCGACTGAACAACTCGTCAATCACCAGATCTGGTGGACAGGACCCCAATGGATCGCTTAACAGAGGGAGAATTGGCGAGGTCAGCCAGAACTTACGCTAGATGACACCAGTCCGGAAGCGCGACCTGGCATCACTCTACTCTCCTCATCCGCTCAACCAACGTACCATTGGGATCTTATACTCAAGTACTCCTCTCTCACAAAATTGTTAAATGTTACAGCTCTCGTGCTCAAGGCTGTTCCTCTACTCTTCAAACGATTCTGCAAGAACTCGCTCAGATCAAGTACTCGAAGTTTCCACGTCCGAGAACCATGCTATCAGCAAGCCATGTTGTTCTGGGTAAAGGCCACCCAGTCTGCCTATTTCCCCCACGAACTTCGGACGATCGCAAGAAACGCTCAACTGCCATCAACCCATCCTTTCTTGCGCCTGACCGCCTACATCGATCAGGACGGTATAATCAGGGTTGGAGGGCGCCTACATAACTCATCGCTCTCTCCAGAATCGAAGCATCCCTTCATTTTACTTCGCCATTCTCGACTCACCGACCTTCTCATAGATAACGCTCATCGGAACACCCTTCACGGAGGGACTCAACTCACATTATCGGCATCTCATCGAACACGCCGAGGATACCGCGTGTTCGCTTCATTCTTAGTCTAGATTTCTAGGTTTTTGGGGACGTACAAAATTGATTTTTTTACTTTATTATGTACGGTATTTGAAAAATTTGGAACTTCCCTTTTATTTGGGAAAATACTGCGTAAACACAAAGCATTTCATACAAAAGTTGCAGAGTTTAAAAATAGCAATCCATTAATGACCATGACCATGACCTTGTCCATTACTTTTAAGGTTATTTAAGGGTCAAATTACAAATTTGATATGAAACCATATATTTTTGACCCCGGAAATCGTAATAACCAAAAAAATTATTTTGTGCATGACTTCGCATTTATTACAAGGTCATGTAGAGATCTATTACAAAATTTCATAACGGATTATCTATTTGCTTTAAATCAAGTCCTTTGATCTCTAACGAATTGAAGGTAATGCGAGGTCATGGTCAAGGTGAAATGTAAATTTTTTTCGATGTTCTCATTACTTACCAAATCTTAAATTGACCTTTAAATAACCTTGATGGTCATGCACAAAATTAATTTTATTCATTCCTTCGCTTTTCGGGAACTAAATTATGCGGTTTGTTCTTTTTATACTTACTTTAATAAACTCAAAGAGAAAGAAAAAGGATGGATGGAGTGAATAGGTGATTGATTAATGAATAAAACACAATTATTTCACGAAAACAAAATACCCTTGCTTTGGCGCAAAAACCTTCACGGTTTTGAGGGAAAAGCCAAAGCAAGGCAATTATTTATTTAAATTTATCTAGAGAAATTAAGGAAAAATATAAATCGAATGGTCGATTAAACAACGCACGAGCGCAATTCGTTTTTACAATTGAACTAACGCGATATACAAAGATGCAACGCCGCAATATACGCTTACCTGGGCTCAAAGGCAGCCCGCGCTATGTTGCATGCAAATAATTGCGCTGCTTCTCGCCGAGATGGTCCTGGCAAGCCGGGCGTGGGGAATGCCAACTGGTCCGCGACCTGCACCGTGCGCGCCTCGACGTTTCGAGAATCAACAAGGAGTGTTGCCGCAGAAAATATTCGCCTTGGATGGGAGACTCGAAACGTGCACCCGTTCCAACTAACAATCTTAATTGTCCTCGAGGGACACTTACACATATACACACCTACCTCCCGCACGCACGCGGTCGCGCTTTTCCGAAGGAATCTCTCGGTTAAACGGACACGATCACGTCTTATTGAAATAAAAATCTATTCGCGATTTTTCACACGAACGCCTGATTACCTACACGAGAAAATAAAACACGGTCGAAGCAAGAAAACTTATAAGTTGCAAAAACATAGGTATTTGAAAAGGTATCAACGTACGAGTACTTCGGTCGTCTAATCAAGAGTGGACGAAAACGCGCGCGAGAGGGCCGAATACGTACAGTGACGAGCGCCGCGACGTCGCAATGACAAACAATACTAAGCGCGTGATTTGAAATGTATCGTATGCGCGCGATTTCCTCACCCCAATTAATGTAATAATTAATAAAAATAAATTAACGCAATCACAGTTTCATATCAAATTTTTAAATTAACCTCTAAATAATCTTAAAGGCAACGGACAAGGTTATGGACATGGTCTTTATTGGATTGTTACTTCCAAACTCTGCAACTTTTATCTCAAACTTTTTTTGTGTTTAAGCTGCATTTTCGAAAATATAGGGGAAGTTTTCCATCATCGTTCGTAATGCTAGATACGTAATAAAGTTATTTTTCCATATGTCCCCACAAGCGAGAAATGCAACGAAATCAATGTCTGATATTATTCGGCGAGCTAGAAATGCAATAAAATGGATATCTCACACAGCCCCATAAGCGAAAAATATAAAATTTTATTTTCCATATGATTAATTAATTTGTCGTGTATATATGTATGTATAGAATAATATCTTATTAATTTCCTAATATTTGTAATTTTTTCTCGGCTTCGAAAGATATTTTCAATTTGAAAATAAAGCATATTAAAATGTCGCAGGGCTACCACTACAAAATTTAAGGAAAAAAAGACCCTAAAATAGCACCATTTACCTCTTAGCCGTCGGTATCAGCTTTAGCATTAGAATATAGGATTATTGCGCCTATTGCAAAGTAGTATATTCTTACATATAAATAAACAGTAACGAAAGTATATTGTGAAAACATTCTTGCAGTACTGCCAACTTACAATTAAGGCAATAAAATTTATGCCTGAGTTAGTCCCTTTTTCAAGAAAATTCTGAGTTAATGCAGTTTTATATGGAGGCGACGATGTATTATTTCTCAACCATCATAGACTTCCACAAAGCCAAAAATCATATTATCAAAATTCAATGATTTATTCGAATCATCTACTCTGACAGTCGTCTTGAATTAATATAGTTTTAGTATGACTGCAATTAGCGATGGTGAACTTTATTTTATTTAATTTTCTGCTTATATACACGTTTTTAAAAGAAATATATATTGTTTTAGAAATGTTTATAAACATTTTTACATAACTGAACAAATGTATAATTAGTAAATGATCAATACTTACAAGTTTCATATTGTTTACTGGGAAAAACTGCTTATCAGGGTCTCAGGGACTGGACGCGCCTTTGAATTTCTTTCTAGTCTTTTTAATTCTTGTCACCAGCTATTATTTTGAAATTTCAGATAATTTGGAGACCTAGAAAAATAGAATGCACAAAAAATAACTTTCTTTTAGGTTAGCTAATAAAAAAAATACAAAATAATAGTTGAGGACAAAAAATTACCATAATAATTAAAATTCATATTCAAATTATTTTAATTGAAAATTTTTTGTAATTTTATTGACATTATCTAATTTAATTATAATACTATAATAAAAAACAGATTGTTTTCACCTTTATTATTTTTCTAACCTAAAAAAAAAATTTTTTTATTCAAGAGTTTTACTTATCTGATGCAAGGTGAAGAGAATTCAAAATTGAATGCTGACATTGTTCACTGTATAGTCTGGAAAAACGTTTAATTTTAATATAAAAAAGAAGATTAGCATATAGATGACAAATATATTATTAGATACATTGTACACAAGAACATGTAAATGAAAAAACGAAAATGTGTATTATAACAGTAGGACTCCATATAACGGCGCCATTTGGTTACATAAAGCGCTTTTTTAAAATTATTCAAAAATATTTTTTTAAATAATGGTTTTTTATTAAAAGAGGCACATAATAAAAATGAGGTTGATGTACATAAAATGTTAAGTCAGAGTAGTACTGCCTGAAATTTCAGATGCCACATTTAGTAGATTCTTTTAAATTTTCTTGGAGTGCGTTAATATTTGAGTCGAAATTTTGAAGTTCAAACAGAATATATGGAAGCTCCTTCAACGGAAGCCACTGAAATTAGATTTGAATGGCCGATTTACTTTTAAATTATTTTGATAATTTACAATTAATAGAAAGTGGAAGTTGTTATAGATTTTAATACTTTAGATTAAGATAATTGATTGAATATTAGCAGCAGTGAAAAAATGTATAGAAGAGTCTCCAGGTAAATTTAATAAAAATCAAAACTATTTGTTTAATAGTTATTTTATTAAAAATATAACTAGTGCTGTAAAATATAGTTTATTAAAAAAATAAGTCAAATTATTTAAATATTATTATGATCATTAGTACAAGGATGTGAATACAATAGTGGTGAAAATCAAGAAAACTTAAACTATACTCCTCTAGAGGAAAAAAAGAGATAAATAATATGGCAATGGAACACCCAAACTGGTCTTTAACAACTTTGGAAAAACATGGAGCAGCATGTTTAACATCCATTTGTCATTTTAATTCCGAATTTGTAATTAACACTGACCAAATGGGTTGCGAGTATCGCTCAAATGTTAGCTGTAACTTAGAATATAAGGGTTTAAAAGTTGTTAAACTATATTTAGGAGATGTGAATAAGGTAACTCATTCATATACTGCTTAATATATAATTATCGTAACAGGAAAGATGCTCGCTGTAGCTTTCTTATGCCTCCAAGAAACTTGTGGCATCTTTGGAACCAGAGTTCAGAAGGAAGTTGATGAGCTGCATTCCCTCCACAAAAATGTGGTCGCCATTAGTTCTAAATATGAAAAATTAAACAGCATTATATGCCAAATATTTGGAAAAAGATTTAGAACTATGCATTTAAAATAATCAATTTTTGTTAATTTTAGACAGTGGGGGAGGACATGTATTCTATGACTGTTCTAGAGTCTTTCCATAGGACAACATTGCACCGTCTTGCTGACAGTATTTGATTGCCCTGGTTTCTCCGTCATTCGACTTTCGTAACCCCTCAGGATTAGATAGTTTTGTTCTAAATGATCCCAAGCGCCTCGGATTCGATTCGGCATTCCAATGACTTTATAAGTCACGAAAGCCGTCAAGAGTCACCTATGAGATCGGTTTACCACGATCGGAGGCCACTTGAACAGTGTACCGAAACTCGTTACTGGGGCCACCGCCTTGCGACGGCTAGCCTAGAGTCGTAATTCTCGGTTAGAATGCGGCGGTGTTTAGCTCACCGCCGCACTATGGGAAAAAGGTAAGAATTTTGTCCTAAAATCGTAGAACTCTTGTTGTGATAGGTGCAGAATAATGAAATTTGAGGGTAAGATAGTTGATGAAATATGCTATCTGGGAAAATTAAAGTTATGAGTTCAAGGTCATTTTATGACCTTCAAAAATGAGATCAAACATGTTAGTTTTATGAAAAAATTTAGTTTCTTCTTATTAAAATGAGTAAAAATGTTAAATTATAATATATTATATAGATATTTTGAAATATTTTTGTCTGCTGATTAGAACTGCTGAACTAAAAAAATCGATTTTTTTAGTTCAGCAGTACTAATCAGCAGACAAAAATATTTCAAAATATCTATATAATATATTATAATTTATATTTCATCCAGTGAGTTAGATTAAAATTATATTCAAAATATTATTTGCAAATATACAAATATACAAATGTTGTTTATATTTACTTTATGTTTACTTATGTCTACCAAAGAATTTACATAAAATGTATTTTTATGAGATAAATTTACTACAATTATTTAACAATCTCGTATAAAAACTAATCCAAAACACACGCATACTCCCACACATAGTCCCACCCACACACACACACACACATATATATATATAGTATATACATACTATATATATAGTATGTGTGTGTGTGTGTATATATATATATATATACACACACTCATGAACCCGTTCAGTTCTAAGTTTTCTAAGGAACTTTCAAGAATTAACCTACTGCGTTTTTTAAGAGCAAAAAGTGATTCGATTTTTTTAGTTCAGCAGTTCTAATCAGCAGACAAAAATATTTCAAAATATCTATATAATATATTATAATTTAACATTTTTACTCATTTTAATAAGAAGAAACTAAATTTTTTCATAAAACTAACATGTTTGATCTCATTTTTGAAGGTCATAAAATGACCTTGAACTCATAACTTTAATTTTCCCAGATAGCATATTTCATCAACTATCTTACCCTCAAATTTCATTATTCTGCACCTATCACAACAAGAGTTCTACGATTTTAGGACAAAATTCTTACCTTTTTCCCATAGTGCGCCGTCGTCCGCTTTCGAACATAAGCGACATCCGGGTTAATCTCGCTTCACCCGTCAAGCCTGCTTGCAACCACACACCCCGCAGAGTCCAACCCAATACTGGGGACACGCTGGTGTTTCACTTTCGACTCAGAGGTACACCAACGTGGGGCTCGGATCCCAGTCCCTGTGTACCAGAGTAAAGTCATCCTGGTCCAACTGTCGACCTGCCGAAGCAAATCTCTCTATTACTCCCCGGATCCCCGAGGAGGTTTTGCGGTAGGTGGCCTAACGTTCGAATGAATGCAGTTAGCAGGAGAAACTCCTTTGCATTCCGTGAAGCGTTAGATCCCTCTATTCTCATCGTTCAGACGAGGCCGTTCAAATCAAGGGTTCTAATTATTCCACGATGGGATTCAACTGGCGTTCCCTGTTGAGAGAAGCCCTTAAGCACTCTGTACGGACTGGAGGGTCTGATGAGACAGTCTGACCAGCTTCACAGTACAGTGCTTCATGCATGATTACCAGGGGAGTGGCCGTTTCCTCGCAACATCCGCTCTTTGACTATCACACGGGTTAGGCGTCTTTGGAGTCTGGGGTCGGTCTCTGGGGTTGTCCTCAAGTTTCAGCTTGGAAGGTTCTATGTACTTTTTAGCAAACTTATTGAATGCCTGGTACAATTCCACCAGTAAACTCGGTTCGCATGGCCACGTGTGACCATGTTGCCGGACCAAGTTAACCAGGGGTTTCCGGATCTCAACTACGCAGGAACAATCGAAGAGTATGTGACTAGAAGTTTGTTCCTCTCCACCTTCACATCTCGAATCTTCGCTCAACCCGAATCGGTTCAGGTAAGACTTAAAAGATCCGTGTCCCGTTAGGAACTGCGATGTGTAGTGGTTAGGCTTTAGCCACCCTTTTCGCATCCTGTCATCAACACTGCTGAAAAACTTGTGTGTCTCTGAATCTTTGCCCGTGGTATCCCATCTTCTCTGCCATTGCTCCACGATTTGCTTTCGAACTGTATCTTTCTCAATGGCAGTCGGATCTTTCGGGTCTCCACTACGGCTCCGTTCGATTGGTTCGTCTGACGATTGGACAACTTCGCTACGTCTGATATGGTAATGAGTCACCCTCTCATCTAACATTAAGTCGATGGGAGGAGAGGCAGAGATCACCTGAAGTGCCTCATGGGAGACAGTGCTATAAGCTTTCGAAATCCAGACTAGGGTCTTCCTTTGCAAAGTAGCAAGGATTCTCCTGCTGTGACTGTTAGCCTTGTTCCACCATCCTGCCGCACCGTAGGCGACAATTGGGATGAAGAGGCACTTATATATCAGACTGAGGGATCTTTCTTCCATCCTCCAATTCGCGCCAGAGAGGAGATGTAGTCGGCCGAGAAGGTCGAACCACTTTTTCTGCACGTTTTTAACGTGCTGAATGACTCCAAATCTAGGTTCGAATGTGACGCCCAGGTACTTCATTTCTTTAAGCATACGAATGTTTTGGCCTCCCAATTTGACTTTGGGAGGCTTGCTTGAGTCAAGTTTGCCTTTCAATAATATCATTCCCGATTTGGGAATTGATACTTCCAGTTTATGTAGTTTGCACCAATTCTCGACAATGTTCATCATACGCTGCGGCTCTTGCCTTCGACGATTGTTATAATGTCGTCGGCATGTGCTATCGAATTAAAGCCTGCGTCGTGAAACTCTTTGAGTAGGCTGTTATAGTCTAAGTTCCATCCAAGTGGACCGAAAATAGATCCCTGTGGGCAACCTTTAGTTACTTCCTTTCGTGCTTCGTCGTACGTAACTCTCATGCACACCGTTCGATCTTGGAAGTAACTTTGTATAAGGTTATAGACGTTTGTGGGGCATTGTCTGTCTTTTAGCTGTTTTAAAAGACTAGGCCACCACAGATTGTCAAATGCCCCAGAGATGTCGAGTGGGAACGCTAAGACGTAGTTGCACTGACTTTTTCTACTATTCGCGTCAGCCTTACTATCGCATCTTCCGTCGACTTTCCTGGTGTAAAACCGTATTGGTCAGTCGACGTACTAATGTGTGTGCGCTCTGATGTTTGTCCTGACTCCGAGTTCACAGGCTGTTTTAGTCGCTCTATAATGAGCCTTTCCAACGTTTTACCCATTATGCTTAGTAAGCATATGGGCCTATATTACTTCACAACCTGCTCATCTTTTTCAGGAGCTTTGAGCAGCGTAATTAGCATTCCCTCTTTCCATCTCTTTGGGAAGACACCATACTTGAGACAAGCATTGTATAATTTGT
The DNA here is from genome assembly GCA_026168455.1 of Theocolax elegans. Taxonomy (NCBI): domain Eukaryota; kingdom Metazoa; phylum Arthropoda; class Insecta; order Hymenoptera; family Cerocephalidae; genus Theocolax; species Theocolax elegans. The sequence goes on from CM047425.1 coordinate 66,761,953, forward strand.
TAATTTCGTCTAGCAGTGGAATTGCATTTTTAAGTACCTCCGCTTCAATTCTGTCAGTACCTGGACTCTTCCCGCTTTTGTTGGTTCGAATTGCTTGAACTATTTCAAGCCGGGTAAATGGAGGTGCCTCACTCGAGATATATTCTTCCAGGCAAGCCTGTCGGATCTCATGGTGAGCTTCTGTCTCTCCTGATTTGTCATCGTCTGGTACTAACTGCTGGAGCAGAGATTCGCACGTTTCCTTCCAGGTAGTTGTCGATCTGTTTATTCCTGTCACAGTATTGAGAGCTTTGGAGGTGCTCATCTTGCCCGATATAACTCGGTACGGAAGACTCCATACGTCTTTGTTGCCTTCGAGTGTGATGTAGCTCCTCCAGCTCCTCTTTCTGGACTTACTTGTTTCAGACTTGTATTCTCTCTTAGCTTTTCTTACATGTTTGAGCGTTTTGTTCGGGAGTCTTTGCGATCTGGTCTCAGACGTCCCGCTTCTCTTCCTCAGGTAGAGCGATTTCCGTTCGAGTCTTTTGGTTCTACATTTGAGGTGTGTCAGCCGTGGATTCCACCATGGAGCAGATTTAGAAAATCGCTTCTTCATGGGGATCGCCTTCTTACAAGCATTAATGATTGATTCTTCGAGTTCGCTGGCATATGTGTCAACATCCTCTTTAGAAACAATCTGCAAGTCCGATAGGCGCGTCTTTTCGACTTTTAGAGCCTCTTTGAAGACTTCCCTGTCCGCTTTTCGGATATTGAAACGTGGTTCCATTATCTTTACTTGGCGAGTCGGTTGTCTCTCAAAGTCCAGTGTTATGGAAATAGGTCTATGATCACTCGTACTCCAGTCCTCAACCTTTCAGTCGGTTATGAGGTGGCTTAGGCTCCTGGTCACGAGTGTTACGTCTATGAAGGTTTCCCCTCTTACGCTTACACAAGTGGCCTGTTGCCCTTGCCGGTTCACTACCGTAAGGTTGTGCTCGAGAATAATGTCCTCAAGTAATTGTCCTCTGCCATCTCTCGTTGGCGAGTCCCACCAAGTAGACTTAGCATTCGCGTCCATTGCTATAAGAACCTTTTGGTCTTTCAGCTCGGATAGAATGCGTCTAATCTGCGTCAGATATATTCCTATGGGATCTCTGAATTGGCAGTATAAAGTGACCACATAGAAGTTGCCAAAGCGACCGCTCACCATTGAGCATACGCAATGGCTGGTGCAGAGCTGGAAGATTCGTGTGTACGTGAGGGTACCAGAGCTATATAAAATAGCAGCCGAGGGTTTTTCCTCGGGTTTGGTCCCTACTATCGTACCAATGCTTAGTCCAATCCCCGAGATACATCCTTTAAAGGACTATGGTTCTTGAACTAGAGCCAAATCTACTCCTGCTCTGACCATGTGTTCGCGAATTTCGTCTGTGACGTTTCTCGCACGAGCCATGTTTAGCTGGAAGATCTTAACTTTCAGGCCTCTGTTAGAGCTTGACTCTGTTTGAGGCCCGACCGTACGAGTCCGACTCCTAGCTAAACTTATTCGATCGTCAGGGTTTGTGTCCAAGCATGCCGCCTTGGAGGGCCCTTTCGTCGATCCACCCTTTCGCTTTCGAAGACGCTGCCGTTCCTTATTGGAAGAGAGCATCTTTGATGGTAAGCGCTTGTTAGCGATCCTCTCAAGTGCAGTTGTCTCCGAATTAAAAAACGTTTAAAAAGATTTCTTGATACCCCCACAAGATATCGAAAATAGCGTGAAAATACGCGAGTGCCGGGTCCGTACGGCGGAGAGATTCTTCTTAACACTAAACTTACCGTTCCCTAATATTGTACAGTATTTACAGCCTTATATATTATATTATCTTACGTCTACTATCTATCTACACTTACACCTACTCGTCTCTTTGAGACGGAATCTAGAATCTTGTTTCGTGCATTTCTTTACATTACCCAATGGATATTATTATTTTTGAGTTTGATTAGATTATCCAAAGGGTTCAAATAGTGCACTGATGGATAATCATCTTGATTCATATTCCATCGTTTTATCATTATAGAAAGCTCTCCATAGAAATCTTTATATTTACATGGCATTAGGCCAATCTCGCTATCGCAACCGGGTTACGGCTGATTACCGCTCCCCGGATCTCTATTATTTACAGGATCAATTGCATCTCGAGTTTATCTGCATTTGGCAGTTCTTTTATGTACAAGATTCAGGCTAGGTATGGTTGCCTGCCTTTAAGCGTCATAATCGGGTGTTTCTCTATGTGGTACTCTATTGGTAAGACTCACCTTGGCAAACTGCTCAAGCTTTGGATCGCACTGGAATGGAATAGAGATTCTCCTTAGTTCTCTCCACAGGGTCCACTTAGTACCCATCGACTTCCATGCTTTCGAAATTTCCAAGTGCTAAACTGGTTCAGTTTGAGTTACCCTTACTTCTTGGTCTGTCTCCTCACTATCCTTTTATGCTACTTTCGAAAAATCTCCTGAAATGGAAAAACCCACCCTTACGGGTGGGTGATGAGCTCATGTCCGAAAACCTGAGTTTTTAGCTTGGATAGTCTGGAGGCTGCCATAAGGGAGCCCAACTCTTAACTGAGTGATTGAAAGGCTAACTTCTTCTCGAGGGCCTTCGGCGAACCTACTAACCCTTGCTTAAAGAAATTGACCTGTATTTGGTTGTTCAACCCTACATTGTGCTTCGGAGGTTCCTTGCTTTTGGGAGCTGCTATGACTCCGGCCGAGGCCCTTTACCCACAGTGGTGGACCCATCACTTGCTAGGCGATAGGCGGAAATTTATTATCTACCCGAGTAAACCCGAGTTACCTGGACCATTTTCAAGAAACAACTTTCTGCACAATGCTGGTTTCGCCCCTTTCGAGGCGTGTGGAACGTATTCCTAAGGAATTTCCCCTCAGTTGATCTCCTGCTTTGGCTTGCCAGAGACTGAGTTGAGTCCTGAAGGTACGTTGAACTCCACAATGATTTTTGAAGGCATTTTTAGGCTGTTCCCACCCCGGTATACACCGAGCCGGAACAATTTAAAAGAGTTCGGCCAAATGGGTTTTCGACTACACTTACTTTCAACAATAGTGTAGTCGGCATGATCGGGCTCGGAGCTTGACGCTCTTAATGCCTTCTCGTGAGAGTTTATGGTGCATCGAACCTACGTAAGGAAACGTCGGGAGAAATACTTTTAAAAGCCTGGAAGGCTTCCCGTCATTCGATAACACACCTCTGTGAGACATCTCGGCGGTTGCGGTCTGGGGTAAGGTCTTCCATGACCACGGTTGCTCTGATGAATTGTATAGCCGCCAACGGCATATGTTAAATAACTAAGCGTGTAGTGTATCAATCATATAGCATGTTGGGCAGTTGATCGCCAACACAGACTCGGCGAAACAACACGACTTCGAGGCGCACTAGTGGCAATCCTCTTCCTCCACTGTCGCAGGAGGTAAAAATCGAACTCTCGGAATTGGGGGCCGAGTCACTCACCCTCTCCCAACTCAGGAAATTTGAGAACAGGATTCCGCCAAGTAGTGGGGGAGGACAAGCAAACAGTAACTTATTTAAAAAAATTCAAAGATCAAAATGGTCAACCTACCTGTGCTAGAAAAGTTATTCTAGTAGGTTGTACGCCATTTGCCCAACCTCTATATGTGTATTTGCACTGGCAAATAAAAATAATAATTAAAGAAGTTTAAAATTCCACTTATCTTCTTCAACACCAAAAGCAAATTAATAGTCGGAATGTTGCCATTAAAATACATTCCTTAGTTTGTTTATTACTGTAAGCACCAGTATTTAAAATAGTGCTTCAATACTATTGGTATGCTTTCAAATGAATAACTGATCGAGATATATTTGTGAAAGTTAAGGAAGTTTGTTTCGCATCGATCTTAAGAGGACGTCGAAGCTATCGATTTTATCGACATATAGGTGTGACCATTTTTCATTTTCATCTTTAACTAAAAAGTTTTATAAAGAATTTTGGCACCAGAGCGCCATCTATACAGTAATGTAAGTAATCTGCTAAATTAAAAATTTCTAATAAACTCGGTTAGTTAAAGATAAAAATTAAAAATGGTCACTCCTATATGTTGATAAAATCGATAGCTTCGACGTTCTTAAGTCCATATAGATGGAGTGTAGAAAGTTGTACTAATTATACATTTATTGTCTTCTCATGGTGTAGAGACAAATTCTGCTCTTCTTACTTTTATGTAGAATATCACCCTGCAACAAACACCAGTTATTTTATTAATATATTTTAATTTGTATGAATATATTAAATCTATACATTAAAAAGTTTATTACGATTACGGTTAAACTATTTTTAAAATAAATAATTTTGTTATAAACATATACTTACTCATTATTATCATCCATTTCGATTTAATTATTAAATTTATAATTGGTCCTAATTTCTTAAATCTCACTCTTCTGGTTTTCTGTGATTCGGTGGCGACTGCGAACGAGCGAAACCGAAAAACAAGCTTGTAACTTGATCGTTACAATCGTGCACTACGTTACCCACCGCATTGATTAAAATTGAAACACAAGTACAGATATCGACAAATCAAGATACGTAAACGTACCTTATTCTTTATTGAAGCACTTACACTGGGTCTGTGCAAACAACTGATACAATATATTCATGATTTCAATTTTTTTTATATGAATAATATTCAAGATATTATGGTACCAACCTGAAAGTGTCAACATTCAATTCTTAATCCCCTTCACCTTGCATCATATAGTAGAACTTTTATATAAAAAAAGTTTTTTTAGGTTAGAAAAATAATAGAGGATAAAATAATCTGTTTTATTATTGTATTATAATTAAATTAGATAATTTCAATGAAATTACAAAATTTTTTCAATTAAAATAATTTTAATATAAATTTAATTATTATGGTAACCTTTTTTATCCTCGACATTTATTTTGTATTTTTTATTAGTTAACCTAAAAAGGGGTTCTTTGTGCAATTTATTTTTCAAAGTCTCCAATTTATCTGAAATTTCAAAATAATTTATCATTACAATGCGTCGAAAAACTTGTGATTTGTACAATAGGAAAAAGGTTTGTGATTGCGTGACAAACAAATTGTGTATTTAAATTGGCACAACAGATTTTGGGATTTTTGTACAAAAACTGATTTTATGGAATTGTAAAAAGTGTCAAAGCTTAATCATATTACTGCAGGTCTAAAATAAACCTCGTATTTTATAATATCATGTCAATATTACAGGTAACTTTCAAAAATAACACGGTATTATAGTTAAAAGAAATTTTTATTCTTTCTAACAATCAATTAATCATAATTTTGTATCAAGCATTATTTACTGATATTTCATAATTATTTATAATTTTAAATTAAATAATATTTAAAGTATATAGAGCAAATAATTAATGGAAAAGATACGCTTTATATCATTGATGGACCTGGAGGTTCGGGAAAAACATTTTTGTATAAAACATTAATATTAACTTTTTTTAATAAACCTCAAGCAGAAAGAAAGCTTATACCAATACAAATCTAACCGCTTTGGGTTTTTTAAAAATAACAAAAACTGTTAATTTGTTAGCATTTAGAAAATGTGCAAAATTTGATAAAACAAGTGTTATATTTAGCTGTGTCAATATTTTTGTTCACAAAATAATTGCATTCTATATAGCTAGATTAAACGTCTATAGTAATACGAAGACTTTGCCCTTGACTGGATAAAAAAATACTAATTTCACGAATTTTGGTGCTACTTTGAAAATTGTTAAAAAATGATGAAAAATAGCCTATTTTTGAATGTTTAAAATCGCATATCTACGTTCTTAATTGATTTAGAAGGCTACAATTTTGGCTCACTTACTTTTTTTTATAGGATAGTAACATACTAAATTTTTAGCCCGATTGGTTGACCCCCCTCGGACCGATTTACAAAAAAGTATTGGAATGACCCATTTATATATATGGGATATTCCACACGAAGTGGTCCGATCAAAATTTTCAAATGCTCCAAATTTTGGGTACACATTGCAAATGTTTTTCAGAATACAAAAAAAAATTTTTAGGTGCCGGATTCTATTTGGTTAAAAGTTATTCTAACCTCAAAAAATGGATTTTTCCCAGCTTTTTTCAACACCAGCTGGGTTTACCACTATTTAACTCAAAATCTATCAACTTTTACTATATAACATTATATGTAACATTCGTTGCTAATTGTGTCTAGAATTTATTCTTCTGGGTTAGAATTTCTAATTTCAAGGTGAATGTTATATAAACTACATGTCAATATTCAACTTAAAAAAAGTGCAAGTGCGCCACAATTGATTTTTTTATTCAAAAGTCTAAAAGAAAGCTTGGAGCAATACCTTTCAAATGGTCTGTGGCATTTTTATGGCCTTCAATTCTGGAAAAAGTTATGATAATTTAAAAAAACCCGAAATTTTTTAAAAAATTTAAATGGGAATTACCATGTTAATTTTTGTGAATTTTTTCTCTTTCTTTAAATTATCATAACTTTTTGCAGAATTGAAGGCCATAAAAATGCCACAGACCATTGAAAGGTATTGCTCCAAGCTTTCTTTTAGACTTTTGGATAAAAAAATCAATTGTGGCGCACTTGCACTTTTTTCGAGTTGAATATTGACATGTAGTTTATATAACATTCACCTTGAAATTAGAAATTCTAACCCAGAAGAATAAATTCTAGACACAATTAGCAAGGAATGTTACATATAATGTTCTATAGTAAAAGTTGATAGATTTTGAGTTAATAGTGGTAAACCCAGCTGGTGTTGAAAAAAACTTGGAAAAATCCACTTTCTGAGGTTAGAATAACTTTGAGCAAGTAGATTCCAGTACCTAAAAATTTAGAATTTCTAATTTCAAGGTGAATGTTATATAAACTACATGTCAATATTCAACTTAAAAAAGTGCAAGTGCGCCACAATTGATTTTTTTATTCAAAAGTCTAAAAGAAAGCTTGGAGCAATACCTTTCAAATGGTCTGTGGCATTTTTATGGCCTTCAATTCTGGAAAAAGTTATGATAATTTAAAAAAACCCGAAATTTTTTAAAAAATTTAAATGGGAATTACCATGTTAATTTTTGTGAATTTTTTCTCTTTCTTTAAATTATCATAACTTTTTGCAGAATTGAAGGCCATAAAAATGCCACAGACCATTTGAAAGGTATTGCTCCAAGCTTTCTTTTAGACTTTTGGATAAAAAATCAATTGTGGCGCACTTGCACTTTTTTCGAGTTGAATATTGACATGTAGTTTATATAACATTCACCTTGAAATTAGAAATTCTAACCCAGAAGAATAAATTCTAGACACAATTAGCAAGGAATGTTACATATAATGTTCTATAGTAAAAGTTGATAGATTTTGAGTTAAATAGTGGTAAACCCAGCTGGTGTTGAAAAAAACTTGGAAAAATCCACTTTCTGAGGTTAGAATAACTTTTGAGCAAGTAGATTCCAGTACCTAAAAATTTTTTTCTGTATTCTGAAAAACATTTGCAATGTGTACCCAAAATTTGATGCATTTTAAAATTTTGATCGGACCACTTCGCGTGGAATACCCCATATATATATCAACTTTTACTATACAACATTATATGTAACATTCGTTGCTAATTATGTGTAGAATTTATTCTTCTGGGTTAGAATTTCTAATCTCAAGGTCAATGTTACTTAAACTACATGTCAATATTCAACTTAAAAAACTGTAATTTCGCCATAATTGATTTTTTTATCCAAAAATCTAAAAGAAAGCTTGAAGCAATACCTTTCAAATGGTCTGTAGCATTTTTGGGGCCTTCAATTCTGTAAAAAGTTATGATAATTTAAAGAAAGACATAAAATTCACAAAAATTAACATGGTAATTCCCATTTAAATTTTTAAAGAAATTTCGAGTTTAGTTAAATTATCATAACTTTTTAGAGAATTGAAGGCCCCAAGCTTTTTTTTAAACTTTTGGATAAGAAAATCAATTGTGGCGCACTTACACTATTTTTAAGTTGAATATTGACATGTAGTTTATGTAACATTAACCTTGAGATTAGAAATTCTAACCCAGAAGGATAAATTCTAGACATAGTTAGCAACGAATGTTATATATAATGTTTTATAATAAAAGTTGATAGATTTTGAGTTAAATAGCGGTAAACCAAGCTGGTGTTGAAAAAAACTAGAAAAAATTCACTTTTTGAGATTAGAATAACTTTTGAGCCAATAGATTCCAGTACCTAAAAATTTTTTTCTGTATTCTGAAAAATATTTGCAATGTATACCCAAAATTTGGTGCATTTTAAAATTTTGATCGGACCACTTCACGTGGAATACCCCATATATATATATATATATATATATATATTGTAACGGTGTGCTTGCCCGGGGAAAAATTATCGAGTTGCCCGTCTAATATACACGTAGTTCGTGGTGAACAAACCTGTCTAGTATCGCCGACTAGATATCACGTGCTCGATGATTAAACAAAATATGTATCTATATATATAATGTTTACAAATGTTTCCCGCGCAGCGGCTTCGGTTACCTGTCCGCACACTTGCCGTTAAAGTTGTTTGGAAATCGTATTTCGATTTCCAACAACGACAGGTAAAATAATGATAATCTTTCCTGAAATGGACCGCGGAAAGAAAATTAAATGTGAGTTCGGGAGAGTCCGTAAATTCATATACGACTCGCAGGATGACGGAGGAACAAATATATGCGTCGGTTCGGAATCTACAAATCAACACGATTTGAAATGAATTAATTATTAACAGATTTATTAACTGAAGTATAATAATAATTAAATACAACAACAATTATGGTCTGAGGTCGTTACACGCACGAAGGTTGAGTGGTAAACGTCGGCTCAACGCGAGAGGGGAAAGGGGTACGCGAACTAACTCTCTTAAAAATTAAACGAACGATCGTGTCAAATAAACTAATTAATATGCGATAAATATCGCTCGCGCGAGAAGTGGTACCACTTACTTTTCTTTTCTTCGAATCCCGAAAAAGCCCACAAGAAGGAACAGATCACTTCTTCTCTCTCGCTATCTCTTCGTCGCTTGATTGAAATGTCGGTGGGAGAACTTCTCGACCACCGATCAATCTGCGTAGTGCGTATGTTCAAAATAACTCCACTAAAGAACACAAGGAAAAAAACTCTTGGGTATAGTGGTCAAGTAAAACCGGTACGTCGTGACACACGTGTTGTCGCGATGATTCTCTTGTACCCGTCGTTATGCGCGCGCAAACGCTCTCTCCCGAATTGCCGATTTTCGTTGCGCGGGTATCAGCCGTTCGAATCGTTGGCTATACCTATATCTATATATAGCGCTCGTGTTTACCTACCTAATTCGTATAATGGTGAGTGAATATCACCTACCATTATAATATATATATATATATATATATATATATATATATATATATATGGTAAGGGACGAAGGTCTGCTTCAAACGTAGATAGCGGTGTCAAGTGGCTTGTTGATGTCCCGCTAGACCTGCGGGAGCCGACGTTAGATGCGTATGCATTCAGAGTTCGATGTTTGCCAGAGGTCGAAGTCGTAGTTCCTTGACTAAGGCTCGTAGATACCAACGTCTCGATTTCCGAATACAAGAACTTTCTTGACTTTGAATGCGTATTTTTTTTAAAGTCCGAGTAGCAAAGCTTTGCCCTCGGATAAAAATTAAAGAGTTGACTAGTAGAGCTTCGCCTTACGAAAGCTTAGAAGAAAAACTAGGAGTGGCTGTGTCTGTTCTGGGTCCTCTTTATATACCCTAAAAATCTATGCATCTGTCCTTGTCTTACGCTTTGCTTTAGATGGTAATTGCGTAATTAGTTCTCGATTTTTCTGTGCTTGCACCCGTTCGGTCCGTTAGATGTGCGTGATCAAAAAATTATCGAATCCCCTGCATTTTCTGTATCACTTCGTAGTTAATTCGGAGAATTTGCTGCCCCCTTTTATTACTGCGACATTACCCAAAAAACAGCTTAATTTATTACTTCCTTCTAATGCTTGAGTATTCTAGTCCATGTTTCTCATCTCCGGCTTTTCTCCAAGCATTGATTTTATAGTGCAGTATACAAAAACTCTTGCGCAACCCTTCGTTTCGATCTCACTATCGGGTATCCCGTTTATATGCGTATTGACTTTGAATAATATCTTCAACTCTACTTATCAGTCTCTGCGTTAGATATTCATTTGAAACGCTCGTAAATTAATCTGTCCTTAGCTCTATAAATTAGGCTTTATATTACTGCATTTACTTAGAACCATTCTTTATCAACCTTATTTCGTTCGTTTTCTACGCCGTAATTTTATTTTATACTGCGCAGCACTTTTTACGAAAAATAATAATATAATTTTCGTCGGGACGCGACATAGGTAAGAAAACACTTTACAAAAGTTAGACACGATTAATGATCCGAAGAAACATGTTTAGCGTATTAAAATTTTTAATTAAACAAACGAAAAGTGTGTAAAATCACATTTTAAAGACACATTATCAAAAAGAATGGCGGATTTGACTGAAATAGTATCTCTATGAAAGAGTGCAAGAGTATTGTTACTAATAGTACTACTGTTTTATGTCCAACATAAACTTTAGGTATCTAAAAAGTTGTATTCTAGATATAACTACTGATAAATTTTCTCAACCCTTAAAGACGGAAGTGACTTCACAACTTTTGAACTTGGTTTAGTTCTAACCTTAGCGAAAAAAGTAAATGCTAATAACTTCGATAAATAGCAAATTTTGTTAATAATTACAAATAAGTGCAAATAATTAAAATATTTATTATTATATAATATATATTATTATATTTTTTTTTTTTATTCTTAATTTTGTGCTCTCTTTTTCCTGGCACTTCCTACCGTTTATCCCCTGGGGGACTTTAACGGTGTTCACCTACCACCTATGTGTGGGTGCTTTATCCCTCCCTTAAAAACCCCACCATCTCGCATTCGCCCGGGGTTATGCCCGTGGATAAGGGAAACCTGTGAAGCAGGGAAAACTTCATCCGAGATGGCCGGTGTATTCGAAACATTCTTTTTGGGTGTCAAAGTCACATTGCGTAGGCCTTGACACCGAAACCGAATGTTTCACACCTCCCGCTCACGTTGTGAAGTGTGAAAAAACACCTAACCCGCCACGAAAGCCAAGCGACCGAGAGCGTCACCCATCCAAGTGCCAACCGCACTCAGTGCTGCTTAACTTCCGTGACCGGCCGAGGTGCGTCTCCGCCACTCCGCCACCGTGTCGGTTATATATTATTATATATTAAATATTTATTACGTATAACAATTATTAACAGTTATTTATTTGCAGTTTTTGGAATTATATATAATGTAAAATGCATAGATTATATTAATTATTTGCAGTTATACTCAGTTATATGCATTTATACGCATTTGCTCTCTAATTATATTATAGCATGTAACGGGGTGGGTACTGGGGATATGTAAGGCCCACGGTTAGGCCCAATTTGTCCCAACTTACCAACCTTAAGTGTGCAGTCCCACGATGCGGCCGGGAATCCCTTTGATTCCCGTGCAATGCCGTTAACACTCCGTTTGACTTAGATACCGTGTGTTGGGCCCTATGCCCAAAATTGCCAACTAGGATAAACACCGGAGAGGGCGGTATTCGTAGGACAGGACGGTGACCGGTAAAACACTATCAACAATCGATATTACTGTTAATCGGCGAGAAAGATTGTCTCGCCGAGTCAATTTATTAACTAAACAATTAAATATTAACAAATTAACTATAAATTAACTTTAACAATTTACGGGGAGTCGTACCGATGACTACTCCCGAGGTCAGCGCGAAAAGAATTAGTAAAATCTATTCAACTGTGGATTACGAGCAACCGATCCGAATATGATCGGCTGCTTAACCTGATGGCATACGTCACACCGTGTGACGTATGTATCTCTGACGTAGAGAGCTTTGACGTAGAAGCTTCCTACGTCACGCGCGTCTTCTCTCGTGAAGTGGCTCCCGCGAACCACCGACCTGTCTATCCGTGCGGGTATTGTCACGAGAGGGGGGAAAGGAGGAACGCTTCCTCACCTGGACCGTACCAGGTAAATCGGGACGCGAAATATTAAGTAGACACGCGGGTCTAATCGTGGTGCACCACTTACCGCGTATCTGACTATCTCGCTTCGGCGGAAAAAGGCTGTGCCACTGAGAGAGGGCTCGTACTCGTGTATCTCTCTCTCTCTCTCTCCAACGGTCGAGAAGGTTGGATTCACCGTGCCTCCTTTTCTCACTGCCTATGAGAGGTACTGCTGCACACGTCGACGTGGAGGTTAGTGCACAACAGTCCTTTTGCTCTTTTATCCCGTAAAGACACAGTCTATGCCGGTCACCAACACGTTGTCGTTGCCGATCGCGCGCGAACTCTCCTTCGGTACTCCCTTGCGCACTATCCTCGCGCGCGTTCCCTGCGCGCGCATCAATCTCGATACTCTTTTCGGTTACTCACCTGATCGGTAACTCGCTTACCGTTATAAGCACAAAAAAAGAAGTACAAATAATAGCAAATAAACACAAAATAACTGCTAATATTTCCTAATAATTGCTAATAATTTTCACAATATGTGTCGAATTTTGTGTTATAATTTTGAAAAAATGCTAATAACTGCATATAATTATTTGCAACTGCAAATAATTGCAAATAACTGAAAACAACTGCTAAGAACTGTTGATAATACTTGTTAGCGTCTCAGACCCAACTAACTATTTTAGTTATTTGCAATCATTTGCCAATACCATTTCCATTAGGGAATCTGAGTAATTACCCATTTTTCAAAATTGGATTTATCTGTATTTTGAGTACACAGAAAAATTATATCATCAGTCTAACAAGGAGAGGACCAACCTTGCCGGAAACGGATCTTTACCAAATTCTAGGATATTTTTTCTACTATAAGAGTATGATAAACGCCGTAGTTATACAATCTAATGCCCTTTCTTTACATAGATATAAGCAAATAACGAAAAGTCTCGCTAAAATACTCTTAACTTTGATTGCTTGTAACTCGGAAACGAGTAAAGGTGTACATTAAAACTTAAATTCAAAAGAAAACTGAGATTGAGTAGATATATTTTGAAAAAAGGTTAAATCTCTTAACCGATTCACTGGTATTGTATCATATATGTACAAATTATTTTCGTCCCAATACTGGTAATGTATCATATATGTACAAATTAGATTTGTGTCTGATTTTGACAACGGTTTGAATCCAAACTTTGGATAATAGGGTTTTTAGGTATGCTGAATCAGATTCTGAGGTCCGATTTGGAAAAATCAAAATGGCTGATTCAGAATGGCTACCCCTAAAGGTGCGTATGTGAAATAATGGATATATTGTAAAAATGTAAGGGCGAAAAAAATGGTCTACCAGTATTGGGACGAAAGCTAAAAAAAGCCGTACCAGTGAATCGGTTAATTTAGTAAAAAGTTATAGAGGAAATAAAAATAGACAAAATTTTAACGAAAATTTGTCATTGAAATTTAATGATTTTTGAAACCAAAATTTCTCTCTTTCATACGCAGCAGAAATCGAGCGAAAATTACAATGTAGAATATATGAACACAAACCAAATGCTAAAAATCGGGTGTTGTATATATTAAATGAACAGATAGCAACATATGATCATTCTCGTAACTTTTATGATGTACAAGTTTTAGAAACTAAAGCGATATGACATACACCAAGTTACGAAATAACGCTATTAACATTAAAGATTGTACAAAAACACTTTTATGACAATTTTATAACAGAATTATTAATACATTTAAATTATTGTGGCAGCTGTCCATAGCGTTGTGAAGGAACGAGCAAGCTAAAATCTGGCAAAAGAGTTTACCGTAAAAAAGGGTGTGCATCGTGAGACGCATGGCCGAAGTGACAACTTCAATCGATTTTTATGTATAACTATTTAATGTTGTAGTTATAGTTAATCTTGCTTAAGCATGCAAGAATTAATATATATATATATATATATATATATATATTAGGAATATATGAGATAAAAAAATGTTTCAACTATTATTTAAGTGGGTGCCATACTGGATTATTATCGACTGAGGAAGATAGATGCATTATTGCATTTAACGGACATATTTTGGTTTTATTTGCAAAACGCAAATACAGAAGCACTAGATAATAACATAAAACGTATTTATACAAAGTTTGAAGTCAATATGTAAAGGACACCCTAAAAAAATTTTGCACGGAAAAAATAGTCATTTTTCCGTGCATAAATTTTTTAGGGTGTTCTTATTGCCTCTCTCGAGCTTCACTGATACTACGGCCATCTCAGCTGTTAGCTCCCCTTCTCTCTTCCACCATCTCGCCACCGCACCTGTCGGGACATCACGCACCACTCCAGCACTGAGCCGCCTCGTCACTTTGATACTGACGCAATGTCCTCTGCGCGAAGCTGTTTCTCCTGAGTTTTTTATATTACAAATCGTCGGCAAATCGACTTCGCTGATTTTGAGCGTAGTTTACAGACGGCCAGCAGCATCTTACCCGACTGTTTTTTTCGAATTATTATCTGATATCCTTCCTTCCCATGGTCTCGCTGTTATCACCGGCGACTTCAATATTGATATGAAGTCCTCAAGTGCCGCGGCAGACATGATGAGTGCCAATATAGCAGCTCTCAATCTATCACTCATTGATTCCGATCCAACTCATCATGCTGTCACGTCTTTAGGTTATTCACACACATGGCTTGATCTCTTCCTGATTAGTGATCCTTTACCTGATTTTAATTATTTTAAATCATCGACCCCTTTTGCTGCGGGTCATGATTACATAGCAATTCAGCTACTAACTAATAGAGATCCGCCTAAAATAAGGAGTTACTGGTCACGTGATTTGGAAGGGATTAACCTCCAAGAACTCGCTATTACTTTCAACTCCATTTGTAATTCTAACTCACCTCACTCATCTCAATTTTCATCTAGTCCTCATATTACAAGTCCTTTAGAGTCGCCTGACCAAATTTCGAACTAGTACTTAAATTTGAATTTAAATTTGTCTAACTTGTCGTCTTGTCTTCCCAACAATCATATCTTCTACTTCCAGTCACCCAACTCATTTATCACTACTCACCACACAATCCCACTCAACATGTCATCATCTAATTTATTTTCCATACCTCATCTCAGTCACTCACCCAGCATGTCTTCACCTAAATTATTACTCACATCGCATAACCCTCATTCAATTAGCCAGGTATCGCAAACCGCTATGCTCTCTCCTCACGATCACAACTCGCTGCTTCATAATCATAATTATTTTCATGACGTTTCATCCTCTCATCTCCTAGCGTCCATATCTCACCTCATGGTATCTGCTCTCTCCGCTTTCGATTCCCTGGCGCCGACTAAACTGGTAATGATTAGCAACAAATCTAAACCATGGGTGATAGCAGAGGTTAGAGGACTTATTAAGTCTAGGAATATTGCCTTCAAAATCTTAAAATCTTCAAACCGCATGGAAAACTACGAGAAATTCAAGCTATTAAGAAATAGAATCTCAAATCTCCTCGATAGCCACAAATACAACTATCTCTTAAACAAGCTAAAAAATGCTGCTAACCCAAGAGCTAAATGGAGGGAATTGAAAAACCTGGGATTATATATCTAAAACTAACTTATCACCATTGGATACTTTCACCACCCAGCAATTAAACAACTACTATGTTTCTATTTCGAATCGAGTTCCTCCACTCTCACCTTTCTTCCTAAACTCAATTTATTCCTCCGCTCCTGACCTTTCTAGTCCGTCCAAATTGGGTTTTTAATTTAATTTCTTCCCTAGGAGTTCAGCGTGCCCTCTCTAAAGCGAAGTCGAGGGCAGTGGGGACGGACGGGTTATCTGTGGCGATGCTAAGAATGCTCGAACCACAATTGATCTCACGGCTCACAGCTTTGTTCAACGACATGTTGTCGCTCGGCTTTTTTCCCGACTGTTGGAAGAAATCTATTCTTTTTCCATTGGCAAAGTCAAATAGATCGAATCACTCTCGGACACCAGACCCATTGCTAAACTCTGCAAGGTCTCAACATTGTTTGAGCGGCTGGTACATTCACAGCTGTCTTATTGCTTGGAAACAAATCTTAAACTGATTGACAGATAAGCAGGATTTCGCAGTGGCCATAGTACGCAGACTGCACTCTTAGGCGTCCTCGATGATATCAGAAGGGCCATTGATTCGCGCATCATCACAATACTAATCTTGTTTGACTTCTCCAAGGCGTACGATTCGGTACCACACGGTCCTCTGCTGCTTAAATTGCGCGATATAGGTTGTTCAAATACGGTATTGAGGTGGTTTTTCCACTACTTAGTTGGTAGTTCGCAAGCAGTTGCAGATAAGTTGGGCGTCTGCTCGGACTGGCTTGGGGTAAATTCGGGCGTACTGCAGGGCAGTGTTTTGGGTCCTTTGCTTTTTTCGATCTTCATTAACGACCTTCCCGAAGTACTCGAATTTAGTAACTACATGATATATGCCGATGATGCTCAGGTTTATTACTCTTTTCCTCCCGGGGAATTCGAACTAGGTGTCCAACGTATCACGAAAGATGCCAACGCGGTTGCATCTTGGGCTACCTTAAACGGCTTAAGGGGACAAGCCTGGGTTAAAATGATGAAAAAATCGATTTTTTTTTATTGATTTTTTCGAAAGAAAATGTTGTTAAAAACAGTATTTTCCGCCCCGCATGTCATAATTTTGATTTTTCTTTTAGTTATAGCTAAAATTATAAAATGCGGTCTTTTTAAAAATTCACTAATTGCGCATACAATTTTAAATTCGCCGCGTCAGCGCTCATGCGCTCTCTGGCGTTGCGAATACGAACTACGTACTGTCAAAGATAACCTCTTTTCTTTACACGGCAGTGACAGTTGTTTTGTTTACCAACAAACACCTGTTTGCATCCTTTTATTGATTTTCGGCGCTTTTCACTATAATATCGCGATTTTCGGTTACGCGAGTGAAGTGCAGTGTAAAATCTGTTTTATTTTTTTACTTGAAGTACTACACAGACACACACATATATATCTACATATATATTATATATTTAGTGTAGTTTTTCAAGTGATTTAATTGTCTAAAACTTTTTAAAAGCCCTTCTGTACTTGAAAATTGGTGCTATGGCATCAGACAGTAAAGTACCAGATAGTCGTGGTCGGCTACCTGGTTGTTCAGGAGCTGGCCTATACAAGAAAAGAGTATTTGGAAGAAAAAAGAAAAGAGCGAAGAAGTTTCATGGCAACACAGAAGAGCGAAGCCCTTCACCAAAAAGATTGAGGACAGCTTCTAAGAGAAAAGTTACCGATACTGCAAATCAATGTATTGGATCAACCCAATACAGATTGATTGATGTCAGTGAATTTTATAAAGTGTTGACAGATATTCTATGTTGTAAGGAGTGCCATGGACCAATTCAGTGTACAGAAAGTGATGTACGTGGCCTGGGATTCAAGCTCATTGTAAAGTGCACTAAGTGTCAAAGAGCATATTCAATAAATTCCTGCAAGTTATTGGGTCCAAAAAGGAATGCTTATGACGTCAATAAGAGAAGTGTTTTGGCTGCACGAGCTCTTGGGCAAGGACACGCAGGATTGCCAAGTTTTTATGGTATCATGGATTTACCACCACCTATAAGCCACAGTAATTTTGATAGTGTCAACGAGCAGCTCAGTGATGCTTGTGAAAGAGTCGCTGAGCAATCCATGAGTAAGGCTGTGACAGAAGAATTGGAATTGACACCTGACAACTCAAATGAACTCACTATTTCTGGTGATGGGACGTACAGGAAGAGAGGATTTTCATCGCTCCAAGGAGTCTCAAGTGTAATTGGACATTATACTGGCAAAGTGATTGATGTTGCCATCAAAAATTCCTTCTGTTTGGCTTGTTCCAGATGGGAAGGAAAAACTGAGACAACAGATTATTTGGAGTGGTTTGAAAAACACAAGGCTCAGTGCTCATCAAATCATGAAGGATCTGCTGGAAAAATGGAAGTGGACGGTATTGTGGAAATGTTTCAGCGCTCTGAGGAGAAACATGGAGTGATGTATCGTCGTTTGATTGGTGATGGTGACTCCAAAGTGTTCAAGACAATTCTCGAGACTGAACCTTATGGGGAAATTTTAGTGGAGAAGAAAGAGTCTGTTGGGCACGTTCAGAAGAGAATGGGAACATGCCTAAGGAACTTGAAGAAAAGTCTAGGTGCACAGAAGTTATCTGATGGCAAGAGTATCGGAGGTCAGGGAAGATTGACTGCAAGAGTTATTGATCAGTTGACTGTGTACTACGGTAATGCGATTAGAGCCCACAGTGATTCTGTCGAGGAAATGACAGATGCTATATGGGCTACGTATTACCACAAAATATCAACTGATCAGAAGCCTCAACATCATCTGTGCCCGGTTGGAGTGAGTAGTTGGTGTCAGTGGCAGAAAGCGAAGGCTCTCAAGAGACAGTTCACCCACAAGAGCAGCTTGCCATCAGCTGTAATGGAAAATCTGAAGCCTATTTATGAAAGTTTAACTGAGTCCCAGCTGTTGGAGAAATGTCTTGGCGGCTTCACCCAAAACTCCAATGAAAGTTTTAATAGTGGCATTTGGAAACTGTTGCCAAAAACTTCATTCAGTGGCCTGACAGTTTTGAAAATTGGTGTTTATACGGCTGTCACCATTTTCAATGATGGAAGAGCAGGTTATTTGCAGATCATGGAGCAGTTTGGCGTAACCCCTGGACAGTATGTACATGACTGGGTGAAAGTGAGCAACGACTCAAGGTTGTTCCATGCAGAGAGGAAAGTGGAAGCCAACACCATGGAGGCAAGGAGAGCGAGAAGGCAAGAAAGATTGCAGGTGCCAGAAACTTCTTACGGAGCAGGTCAGCATTGAGCATCATACTGGATGGCTAAATTTATTACCAAGGGTGCTCGCTTTGACTGGAACTTCACACAATTGCCTTACAGAAGTGATGAAAAAAAGTAACTTTCAAAATCTGTATTGCATTGGTAAGGTCATTTACCATGTTTTATTAATAAAAATCTATTTTTCTTTTGAGTGTCATTCAGTGATTTGTAAGTAAACTCAAAGAGGTTATTAGTAGGAGCTGATTTCCTACAACCTTTAGATTGTAGTTTTCAATTATTTGAAATAGCTACAATAATTATATAAGTAAGTATTTAGAAGATTTCTAATAATTTTTAGATATAAACTTTAAGCTTAAACATCTCAAAATGTTATTTTTTTCTCTTTTTCAGTCAGTTGCCGCAGGATATCTCAGGATCTACACATTTAATCTTGATGAAATTTGGAGGAGAACTTCTTATATATATTTTAATCCACTTGAATGGAGCAGACTGAGTTAAAAAATGTTTCCAAGTAAGTTACAAATAATTTATTTGACAAAAATGACTAAAAATGGAAAAAGTAGTGTAATTTTATAAATAATTCTTGTTCATTTGATTGTTTCAGAAAAGTGCTCCATTCAAGTGGATTAGATTATAACTAAGATCATCTACCTCCAACCTGGGCTTATGCGGATGGCCCATATTCAAGAAAGTACGGCAAGTACCTTTTGAGCAAAAAAATGGATATTTTACAACTATGGACTACGGAGCAGGATAAGTGGATTTTAATTCAAGTTTATCTCAGGGAAAATCAAGTAAATATAGTATATTGTAAGTATACAAATTTCCAGGACCTTAACTATTTTTAAAAAATTTTTACATACGACTAAATCACTTTATTTATTTTCAGCATTTAACCCAGGCTTGTCCCCTTAAACTTGAATGTAAATAAAACTAAAGTATTGATCCTGGGCAGTAAGGCATACATCTCCCGTATAGACCTATCCACTGCCCCACGAGTTAAGCTGTTGAACAACTCTCTCCACTATGAGAACCAGGTGAAATCATTGGGCGTCTGGCTGCTGCCAACTCTGGACTGGTCCAAGCACGTATTATCTATCTCACAGAGATAGATAAAGATTCTAAAATTCTCCAGAAATACCCGTGAACATCTTGTCGAGAATTTAGTTTTGCCTCATTTTGACTACGCCTGTGCAGTCTACAATGACTTGGACCAGACCAGAAATTTAAAGCTCCAGAGACTACTTAATGCTTGCGTCAGATTTGTTTGGAGAAATTTACAAAGGTACGACCACGTGATGCCCTATAGATTGAAGCTGGGCTGATTATCTGTGGAGTCGAGACGGCTATTTTTCATCAGCTCTCTTTCATACAACATTCTGGCACACAACTCACCACATTACCTTTCAGATCATTTCATCAGAATCAATTGCTCTACTGATCAACGCTTTTCATCCCGTCATCCTCCTAAACCGCTGACCTATATACCACCTCGTACTGAATCACTTCACAAATCATTTGTCATCACTGCCACTAAACAGTTAAAATCATTCCCCTACATATCATTTGATCCAGCTCATCTTAACATTTTCAAATCATTTATCTTCGAACACCTCCTTCGTTTCGACTCCATTGCATGGGAAGAAAGAATAATAAACGAAAATTTAGTCCGTGCCCTCACAAGCAATTTATGTGATTTGAGCGATTAAGGCGAAGTTAGCGAGATTGGCTTACCATCCAGCACGCAATAAATAAACCGTCGCAGTATTTATCTTTTATTCTTTTTCACCTTATTATATATGTTCATTCTCTATGCGTTACTAATTGTTACTCTTAGCTCTTAAGTTATCAATTGTTATCTTTAATTTTTAGTCAATTGTACACTGCGGCTCTTTGCGTTTTTGCGTTTTTTGCGTTTTAATTTATTTTATACAAATATATCACTGCGCTTTTTCTTTTTTGTTTTTATATACCTTTTATTTTTATTTTTATTATTACTTTTTATTGTTAATTTTGTTTGTTATTTTATTTTATTATTATTAATATTGTCAGTCTACGCAATGTATACTTTTGTGTTTACGGGGTCTCTACCCCATAAAAACCCAATAAATTATCTATCTATCTATCTATCTATCTCTCTCTCTCAACAAGAATAAATACGCGCTTGCGCATTCGCACCGTTTGCATCACCACTGACGAAGTTCACGTGGATCGTGTCCCGTTACAGGTTTACCAATATCTCAGTAAAAAGAGACTTGTAAACATTACCTCAAATAACTACTTGCTATCTAACGAGTTTTATTTTCAAAATATATCACACTTACATGTTCATTTTATCTTTATTATAAATATGGGGGTTTGTTTAAATTATTACACAAATACTAGTATATTCGTGAATATAACTACCAACTGCATATGTATCTTATTTCGAATATACGCGTGTAACCAATTATAAATTATAATCAGAATTATAATCAGTACCATCAAACACATGTGCTTATTGGCCCGTTTTATTTGTTTAAAATATTTCCTTTTTACCGTAGAAAATATAATTGACAACGCGCGGCACGCTTCCGCGTATGAGCAAATGCGGGAGCGTGCCTCGTAGTGTTCTGATCGTCGATTTTAGTTGAATCGGAATTATAAACGATTTATAATTTTTTTCCTTGGCTTGAAAGTGATATGAGAGTAATGACATCATATACATAAGTTTATTTGCCCAATTTATTTATTAAATGTATTTTATTTAACATATATTACACATATGTTTATTTGCATATTTTATTTTTAAAATGCATTTTAATTATACCATAGAAAATTCGAATGTAGATTAAACTCCCTATACAATAACATGTGTATTATATTTGCAATACTCACGTGTTCCCCCACTACACGCGTTCCGAATTCCCTATACTAGATATACGCAAACTCCGTGCCGATACGAGCACGGACCGCGTGTATTCAGTGTGCGTTCACTTGAATCTAGTTAGATTCAAGATGGCGGCAACTGAGCACGAGCCAGCACGTATACAATGTGCTTCGAGTAAGTTTCACCACGTTCGCGCGATCCTTACCGTCGGGAACATTAGCCGGGCACTGACGCGCAGTGATCTCAAAAGTGGCACCTCGGCGGCGTGGCGGCATCGAATCGGCAGCGCGAATTTCAAAAAGCTTAGAAATCGAAGAAAATGTTTTAATTAATTAAATATTGTTTTTAATTTGACAATTAATTTAAAATTAAAAGAAAGAACGTTATTGTAAAAAAATTAATTATTTGTA
The DNA here is from genome assembly GCA_026168455.1 of Theocolax elegans. NCBI lineage: Eukaryota > Metazoa > Arthropoda > Insecta > Hymenoptera > Cerocephalidae > Theocolax > Theocolax elegans. Next base: position 66,784,170 of record CM047425.1, read on the forward strand.
ATTATTTTTAAGGTACAAATATTTTCTGTACCAAATGCTGGGCATATGATTAAAGTTTTTTTTATTGATTTATTTATTAAATTGGTATAACGTCGAAAGAAAAATTAAATTTGGTAAAGAAAATCTCATTTCCAAAGTTAATAAGTCTAATAATTAATATTAGATGTTAGCGGTCGTTTTTGTCCCATTTAGTGCAAAAAAGTATTACAAATATCGAAAAACTATACTTAAATTTATTATGTCCTATAATAACTGAAAATAATATGTTTTTAAATTAAAAATAAATTTAGGTAAGTAGAGTGAACTTCTTTGTTTTTATTTATCTATATTTATTCAAATAAATAAAATGTATATGAAATATTCACAGCAAAAATAAATATAAAAAACTAAAATGACTGGTTTATTTTATTCAAATATTGATATTTCATTTATAATTATATTAAAAATATTTTTTCTTTTGTTATTGAACATCTGTTCATCGAACCAATATTTTAAATTAAACTGCTATTCAATATTTTGTGGATGTTTCTGCAAGAATAAAAAAAAGTTTAAAATTATGTTAAAATTATTTATGAAATGTTATTTTCATTCGAATATTTATGTTTTCCTTACTGAAAGAAAAGTTTCACATATTGTAACATACAAATACCACAATCGTACCCATTTTTCTGATGTGGCACGTTTGGGTATATGCAATCTACAGTGATGTTTTGATAAATATTTTTTACCCCGGTTTTTTGTTCAAATTCGACATTTAAATAATCTATAATCAGTGTCTCTACTTCGGTGTAATTTCTGATTCCTAAAGAATCGAGTATCAGTAAACAGGGCCTTAAATTAACAATAGAAAATGTAAATAACGATAAAATATAATTTCGTTAATTTTTTAAAATGCAATAAGTTTGATACGAACTTTTTCTGCCTTTCACATATTTTTGAAGCTTTTTTTAATTGTTTAAATTAATATTTAAAATATTTATCTCACTTTTTGTTAATAGGAATAATAATAAAATCCTTTTCAAAAATATTTTCATTCTTTGTCCACTATAATGAACCGGTAAAATTTTCTTTATTTCCATGTTTCTATTATTTCATTAACAAATTCGTCTGGGAAATGGAATTATTTCATTTTTTATCAAAAAGAAAATAGATCCAGAGTATCGATACAAATTTTCTCAGCATTACAAGTTTACTTATAGATAGCCCAAACAAATAATGTACTCTCTTACTTTGAAAGTTCCTACGGTAAACTCTAATATGAAAATATTATATAAGTACGTGTTATTCACACATTTTCATAACATTTTCATAACATTTTCAATTCTAATAAACAATTATTTTATTTTTTATGTATCTCTATATTTATACAGTTAAATAATAAATTATACACAAAATTTACACTTTTATTTTAAAAAAAATTTTCATTGAAATAAATAATTCATTATTTAAAAATCAATATTAAATTATTAAAAATAAATACTTAAAATCTTCTTAACCTATAAATATTTGCAAACATATATTATTATGTATTATTTAACAAGCTAAAGATTTGTTTTTATATCTTTTAAATATATTTTATTATAACTACTTATACATATATATATATAGTTAATTGTATGTACGTGTATATATATATATATAAGTATTCATTAATCTAATACCTTATTTTTATGTATATTTTTCGGATTTTTTTAATTTGGAGCTGTCGATCTGCTGGATTTTAAGTTAGAAACAATTTGAAGTGAAAACTTAAATTATTCAACAAGTTGCTTTTAATCTGCAATTTGGAAAAATAGTTTAAGTTATTCCGTTTTAGTTACCTTTAAATTCGCTTTAGATCTGCGAATCTTTAATTCCCATCACACGACTTAGTGAAATTCTCGGTTACGTCCCTCCTTCCCAGTACAATTAATTATACATTATTGAAGGAATATACGGTTGTATATATATAGTTAACGCCCGTGTATACGCTTCCCTTTTCCCCCACTCTTACTACCCAATGTGGGACCGAGCGCGCGTACCATTCTTCGCTAGTCCGTCGACCAAGAAGCATTGTTGTATAAGGAGGTGTTTTTAATAAATAAGTAGTTTCTGGTGTGATTCAAGCTCTGTGTTTTATTTCTACCACTCTCCGTGGATTCCCCATCAGGTTATGGGCCCAGCAGCGTAGTGCAACACGCTTCCACGGCGCAGTGTATATTAAATTGTTCGTTCGGTGAGAAGTGCACGTTCTGTGAGAAGTTTTCACTTCCAGAGGTATGGAAAATGACGAGAGCAACTCGGGCGAGGCTGTTAAGACGAGAGAGATTGAAAAAGGTGAGTACAGCAAATAATTATACAGCACGCCATTTTATTTGGGCAATAAATAGAGCACGCACACACGACGGAAATTGAAAAGTGTAAAGACGCGTTTTGTAAAATATGGCGAATATTTTTAATATAAAATAAGATGGGCTGTGATGCGATATTTTAGAGGCGAGATAATGCTATATCTATAATCACTGAATTAACGACGTTAAAAGGTGAAATACATAGTCGAATTTTTACTAATTCTTGGAATTGTGAACGGTTTATGTAAGTGATGCGGCAACCTTAGAGCGCGCGAGTCGTGACCGGCGAATCCACGTGAGAGAGAGAGAGGAGATGAAAAGTAAACAAGTAACGCTCGCGCGCGATTCTAAGAAAGGGAAAAACATGAGCGGTCAAATACATCGTGCGGGGACGCCTGCTTATGTGTTTTTGTTTTACCGAATTATATAGATAGATGAGCGCTTATAATCTTTATTTTCTTTCGGTGAGTACGGTCAAGTATTACACGTCTGTGCGTGTATTTACGTGTACGCGGACGCGTATATTTAAGCTAAATATACATATATAGATCGATCTAAAATGTTATGATGAGATAGTGATGAGTTATTAGGATGAGAATATTATAAATAAAATGACATTAACGTAATAAAATTTACAGCGAAATTAAATGTACTGCTATGGGAGAAGTTAATTAAAAAATTTCAATTGATCGAGCAGCATGAAGGCGAGGAAGTAAAATTGGAAATCATTGACGACCAGTTAATTATTTCAACTCAGTCGGGAAAGAAGTATGTTACTGGTGAGTTATGTGATGAGATAAATGAACTACGTGTACACGTAAGAAGTGAATTTTATTAAACATATTTAAGTTTCAGTGAAAACTTGTATTATAATGCTAGCATTTCAAATAAAATTATACAAGGTATACCTAAATAATTAATTAAATTATTAATTATTACTTAAACATTATGATTTAAATCTAATGTAAGCTCTTATTAAATTATTTATTTTGAAAATCAAATTGTGAGTGTATGCTTATTGTTTGGTAATACACGAACCTTTTGATTAGAGTGATCACATGAGAGATCTTATTGTTTGGATTTTAACTGTGATTACTTGTATTGAGTTCTATTTGATTTATTGTTTGATTAATTAGTCTCAATTAAAGTCCGCTGGCTAATTATAACCACTTACAATCTAAAATAATTTTTCTAATTTTGACAGAGAAAAGGGAAATTACTGGAATTCATTGGGAGCTTTTGTCGGAGATAGCTGAGGATAAACTCCTGGATGATCAGCCCCTTTTAATGCCTAGGACAAATTTAAATTACGGCGCAACCACCAAAGAGGAGTTAGGCGAGGGAGATGAGAAGGCGAGTGAAGAGGAGAGAGAAATGGCTGATGACAACAAGAAAGAGCGAAATGAAAATTCCGGATCCGGTGAAAAGAAAAAGGACGAGATGAGTCTAGAAGAGGAAAAAGAAGAGAAGATGAGTACAACCAAGGACGAGAAAATAACATTGGATATGGTGGTTGACGCAGTCAATAAAGCCGGTAAGGTTCTACCTGTTATGAGTAATATGCCGATCGACACTCACGATTCTAAGGAAAGCCACGAAATTCTGAAGGACAGGGTTATTAATGCGAATTATTTTTCAGTTGAAGCTAGGTTAGAAAGGCAAGAAACTCGCATGAATGATTTGATTTCATCCGTCAATAAATTATGCACCTATTTCGCCAAAACTCAAGAACGAGTTAATAATTCACTGTTGGCAATGAAAAAGGAAATTGATGCGATAAAAGATGAGAGGCGGGAAGTTAATAAAGCCTTGGAATTAAAACGTTTGATCCGCGATGACTATGCTGAACAGATAAAAGGCCTAAATACGACTGTGACATCCTTGGCAGATTCACTTGACAAATTCCAGGACATTCAAAAAGTTCTTCTTAACGAGAAAGATGAGGTAAAAGGAAAAAGGGTTCCTGATAAAGATGAGGTAACTGGTGAGGTTCAAAACAATAAAGTTGAGATGAAATCCGCGGTTAAGAAAATTTTTACTGACTCAAATATTATACCTAACAAAAATTCTGCAGAGGCTCATAAAATTTCAATGAATAAAGAAATTAAAGAAACTTTAAAGCTAGAAATTGTTAATAAAAATGTTGGCATGAAACGCGATTATAAATTGGTTCAACAAATGAAATTCGAACACTTTTATGATTATTTTTCATCCGAATTAAGATCGCATGATCTTTTACACATAATCGATGAGACTGTTAAACGAGGTGAAATTGATGAGAAAATGCTTGATGATCAAAAATTTAAAGTTCGTGACATTTTAATTAATCATTTAGATTCAAATTATCATGCCAAAGTCATGCAATTCAAAGATCCTTTGCAAATTTTAACAAAACTTAAAGAAATTAAAAGATGCGAAATTAATTTGACATCTCATGCAGTTAGGAAACAATTGTATACTATGAGATGCACAATCGGTAAAGATAAAGCTGCGGAATTTTGCGAAAGGTTTGAGGAAACGATAAGAAATTACGAAAACTCACCAGGTGCTACGTCGTTGTCAGATGATGAGAAAAGAGATGCGTTTTATAATGCTGTCATGTTAGCAGTCCCTTCTATACAAACGATTGAATTTGTCTCACAAAATACAAAAGGTACTGGTACGTCCTATGAAGATTTAAAACTTCTTGTTATGCAGGATGAGTCGACGAGAAACCAGGCTAAAGGCGAGTTAGATGAGGTGAAGGCGGTCAATCTGGTTGAAGGAGATACGAGGAGGTGCTACGAGTGTCATGACATGGGACACATAGGCGTAAATTGTCCAAATAAAGGTTTAGGACCAAAATGCTATCGGTGTGGAAAATTCGGCCACAAATCGACTGATTGCACGCATCCGACACCAAGCACATCCTCGAGAAGTGGCAGAGGAAGAGGACGAGGTATAAGTAAGTTTCAAAATCGCAATGGCTCTGTCCGTGGTAATTTCGGTGGTAAAAATCAAAATTATAAACGCAAATCAAATGATGAGTATAAAAATGAATCAAAAAGGGGTCGTTTCGGTAGCTCTAGAGGTGGAGCCAGAAATGGCAAGACGTTTAACAATAAAAGAGGAAAGAATTACAACACAGCTAATTCTGGATCAAGCAAGGAGGAGGAAGGAGGCGGTAAAGGTGAGAATGGTTTCTCTAACTTGAATAAAAATCCTTTTCCAACTGACGATGAATCGTTCGAAGCAGAAAATTCCTATATTAGTACGGTTCAAAATATAAATAATAAATTATTTTCTGAGTTCGTAGCTGATTCGGGAGCTACTGAACATCTGTCCAATTCTAGAATCGTTTTTAAAACTTTTGATGAGACTAAACGAGGAGAAATAAGGTGCGCTAATAAAAATAAAGACGCGAATTTAAAAACGGAGGGAGTAGGAAAAATCGAAATTAAATTAAAAACCGGGGAATTGTTAGAAATCGATAAGGTAATTTTTGCAAGAGCGTTAAAAGAAAATTTGCTGTCCTTGAGAAAATTTGCTGAAATGGGGCTTGCTATATATTTAGATAATGAAAAGATTAACATTTTTGACCCTGTCTCTAAGGAAATGTTTTTAACTGGAATTTATAATCGTCCTTATTGGAAAATTGATTTGGAAATCCCGAAAACATATCAAACAGATGAGAATAACGTAGGAGAGTTGTACAATTCTGGTTTAGCCAACTTAGCAGTAGGTGATGTGTCGATCAATAAGTACATGACGCGTAGTGTAACTAAAGAACTTCAAAATAATCTTGATCTTAATAATATAGTTAATCAAAACGAACAAACGCTAAATGAAAATTCCAACGATGAGATTGATAAAATCACTGGTAACGACGAATCGCAAGACGAGAAAAACGTCAACCCTGACGGAGATGTAACAATTAAAAATAAATCAAATGAAAAATCATATGAACATTCCAACTTTGATACAACAATTTGGGATAGAAAATTTCATAATATTGACGAGTTAAATGATGACGAGATTAAAAACGGAGATTCATCCTTTGTCAAAAATTATGACGTATTTTATAAAAATAATAAAGCTATGTTATGGCATGTAAGATTTGGACATGCATCGTTAAATTATTTAAAAGCATTACAAACTAAATTTCCGGACAACAAACAATTACAAGATGCGATATTTGATGAGTCAATCCGAGATTGTGAGATATGCAAAATATCTAAATTTAACAAGTTACCTTTTAAAAGTGTACGAAGGCGAGCTTCTAGACCACTAGAAATAATACATTCTGACATTATGGGACCGATTTCTCCAGCAACACATCCCAAGGGCTATAGATTTATATCTGTATTTATTGATGATTACTCTCGGTTAGCTATGGCTTATCCGATGAAAACAAAAAGCGACGTGGGTCATCATTTGGAAATGTTCATAAGAAGTGCTAGAAATCTACTGGGTTATGATGCAAAGGTGTGTTACTTGCGTTCTGACCAAGGAAAAGAGTATACTGGAGGATATACGGTAGATGTGTTAAAGAAAATAGGTACAGAACTTCAACTGTCTCCACCAGATACTCCAGAACTAAATGGTGTGTCGGAAAGATTTAATCAAACGATACAAAAGAAGGTGAGGTCATATATATACGATTCTAAGTTGCCTGAATATATGTGGGATTTAGCGTTGATGGCGGCAGTTTATGCATACAACCGCACCCCACACAAATCAAACGAAATGATCACTCCTATGCAAAAATTTGCACCTAACCATCCTTTTGACATTAATCAATTAAAAAGATTTGGATGTGTAGCATATATCAAAGTGCAAAGAAAGGTGGGGCCAAAGTTGAGAGCCGAAGGCAGAAGGGTGATCTTAGTTGGATACACACCTACAGGCTACCAATTCTTAAGACCAGAAGAAGGAAAATATTATGAGAGCAGACATGTTCAATTTAATGAAAAGATGGTGTTTGGTGATAAGTACAAAAGATGTGAAATACAAAATTTTCCGGATTCAAACGATGAGGTAAATAAATCTAACTGGTTTGTTGAATTTAGCAGTGAAGAAGATCAGAATGAAGAATTCTTAAAAACGGAGGGAGAGACAAAGCGGAAGAGAGGTAGACCACGCAAAGAAGAGAAAAATCATGTTGTGATTAAAAACGAATCTAGGAGCACAAAAGTTAGAAACATTGACAAAGATGAGATTGAAACTGACAATATTGAAGAAAACGATGAGATTTTACATGCATTAATGGCTGCAACTAATCTAGATCCAAGCAATTACAAAGAAGCGATGCGATCTGATAATAATGAACTTTGGAAAAAGGCAATTAAAGATGAGTTACTTTCAATGCAAAAAAATGAAGTTTGGACAATTGTAGATAGGCCAAACAGGAGAGACGGTACTAGAGCGAATATTATAGATTCTAGGTGGGTATTTAAAAGAAAAGAGGAAGCAAACGGAAATGTGAGACATAAAGCTCGACTAGTTATAAGAGGATTTAAAGATTTAAATCAATACGAGTTAAGCGAGACGTATGCTCCAGTTTCGAGATTGCCTTTAGTGAGAGCGGTGTTAGCCATTGTAAACAAGTATGACTTAAACTTACAACAATTGGATGTCAAGACTGCATTTTTAAACGGAAGAATTGAAGATGAGATTTACATGGAAATTCCAGAAGGTGTGATAGTTAACGAAGATGTGAAAAAGACCAAAGTATGTTTATTAAATCGTGCAATGTACGGACTTCGAATTAGTCCTAAAAAATGGAACGATGAGTTTAATAAAGCTGCCTTAAGTCTTGGCTTGAAAAATTTTGATTTAGAACCATGTTTATTTATATGGCTAGAGAAAAGCAAAATATTAATTTTGTTGTTATATGTAGATGACATCTTAATAGCAAGTAATGATGAGGCGAAACAAGATGAGGTTATTGCTGCACTAAGTAACAAATTTGAAATGTCAAACCTTGGAGAAACTAAAGAATTCCTAGGAATTTCTATTAGTAGAGACAGAGAAAATAAAATTCTTAAATTAAACCAAGAAAAATACATAAATAAAATTTTAGTCAGATTTGGATTTGAAAATTCAAAGCCGCAAAGAACTCCTATGGTCACTGCTCAAGTAACTAACCATGAAAGAAAGATGAGAGAAAACGAAGATACGGATGCGCACAATGATGAGACACTGTTCAAAGGAAAAATTCCATATAGAGAAGCCGTAGGAAGTTTATTGTATTTGGCGGGAGCAACGAGACCTGACATATCATACACGGTAAATGTTTTGAGTAGGCACCAGAATCAACCAACGAATAACGAGCATATAATGGTTAAGAGACTTTTTAGATATTTAAAAGGCACGAAGGAATTGAGTCTAACCTACAAAGGTGAGAACGATGAGATTCACGCTTACTCAGATGCTAGCTTTGGAGACTGCAAAGATGGATTGACTACGTGTGGATATATTATTAAACTTTTTGGTGACACAATTACATGGCGCACCCACAAGCAATCTTATGTTGCTTTATCTACTTTTGAAGCTGAGTATTCTGCGATGAGCGATGCAAGTAGAGAGATGTTGGCAACATATAATTCTTTAAAACTAATACTCGTTAATCCTCCGTTACCGATGACACTAAGGTGTGATAACAAAGCTGCGATCGTAGGTGCTGAAACCGATGGGGGAAATAAGCTGAGACATATTATTGATGTGAAAAGACATTTTATAAAACAATGTGTCAAAGATGGGTTTATAAAAATAATGTGGATAAAATCAGCTGAACAGACTGCTGATATTTTTACTAAACCACTCTCTTTTGAAAATCATACCCGTTTGGTTAATAAATTAATGAATTGTTGATAAATTTATACATACGTAAATAATGTGTTCTTTTATTTTGTTAACAGGAAAAGACCAAAACTAAAGACGAGAAGGATGAGATGAGAAAATCAACGGAAGCTTATAAGCGGTCGGGAGGGAGTGAAGGAATATACGGTTGTATATATATAGTTAACGCCCGTGTATACGCTTCCCTTTTCCCCCACTCTTACTACCCAATGTGGGATCGAGCGCGCGTACCATTCTTCGCTAGTCCGTCGACCAAGAAGCATTGTTGTATAAGGAGGTGTTTTTAATAAATAAGTAGTTTCTGGTGTGATTCAAGCTCTGTGTTTTATTTCTACCACTCTCCGTGGATTCCCCATCAATTATATTATTATTTTATTTTAAAGAGTTTGATAAATATATATATAAGGAGTCCGTTTCAACGGTTTGAGCGAGACAAGCATCCTCCAACCAACGATATTTAGCCGCTCGAATATCATTGGACAATTCTAATATTTTTCTTAACTATTAAAAATTAAGAACGAATTGATAAAAAGAAATACATAAATAAGAAAAAGAGAATAAACGACGTTTGCGGGTTTTTGGCTTGTTGTTCACACACCGGAACGTGGATTCGCAAACGTCACACCACCTACAAACTGCAGCGTGCCTACCATAAGACGAGTCGTTAGTATTTTTCGATAATCTAGTATAAAAAATGTACTAAAAATGAATGATTTTTCTTGGTATATTGGCTCAACAATTTCCAAAGATATAAATTTTAAATAGAAATTAATAATGCAGTCGTTTAAATATCAACCTTCTGCTGAACAATGAAATTGGGCACTGTATAGAGCTATACCTCCCTTAGCAGGACGCGGAGGGTATATTAATATTCTAAAAATGTTGTCTTTTATTAAATCATAATCATGGCAAGCATAAAATAATTTTATGAAATAAAATATTTCTTACATTTGACTGCTTAAAGATTGCAATTCGGTAGACTGGACAGAATCCGATTTTATTGATATTATTTCTTCAAACTGTTTGGTATTTGTCATAGATTGCTGTAAGACATTTATTTATATTTATAAGAAATATATATATTTAATGTGAATTTCAAATAAATATCAGTATTTTAACAATCTAATTTGTAAACATGTGTAAAAGAAAGTTGAAGTAAAAACATTAATAAAACTTCAATTACAATGCTAAAGTCAGATTTAGAGTCAACTGTAATATTTAATAAAAAAGTTTTTACCGATTAGCAAAAATTGTTCGATTTTATTTGACAATAATTAACTTATTGATCCGTTATAAGATACTCTAATTGAAATTAGATTGATAAAGAATCAACTGAAAATTAATTAGTTTACAGTTTTTATACAATCCAGGCGAGTAAAAATAAATATGGTAATAACCTTTTGCAGGGTACATGAAGATAAGTTGGATTTTTCCGATGAAGGATTAAAACTTTTGATACTGAAAAATAATTGCATAATAATTTGTACGATTTTGCATGTGTTAAAAAGTATGTATGACAAACTTACCATGTAGCTTTTTTAATTTCTTGCATTATCGGTTGATCATTCATTACATCATCAAATCGTTGACTTACAATAATTTCCTTAAAAAACATGTACACATTACTTTAAAATTTAAACATAATATAAAAAAAAAAATTCATGGATTAAATATTGCTAGACGAATTAAAACAATGAAGGCGTTGAATTATATTATTAATTAACTAAATATTACTCTATAAGAATATCTACTTGTTTCATTTAAAAAATGTTTATATAAAAAAATATGTTTATACACATGATATTCTATAAACCTATTAATTTTTTTTATTTCCTACATTAGAAATATTATATAAATTATGTAATCACTGCTACAACTTATATTTTGTTGCAACAGTAGTCGCGATTGAGATATTACATTTCTTTAAATGAAAAATAAATGTATGCAAATGAGGCCTGCGATGGCTCGGTCGGTAGGGCGTCGGGCTCGTAATCTGGAGGTCCCAGGTTCGATTCCCTGGTCCCGGCCGATTGATACAAGCACCACTGGCGAATGTATTTTCAACAAGTGCTTTCTTCACCAAGACATCGTATGACCTCCGTCGCTGATTAGCACCGGTTTGGGAGCATAAAAAGAGCGACGTTAAAATAATAAAAAAAAATGTATGCAAATAAGATACTCTTGTAACAAAATTACTTTAGAGTTAGTTTGGTTTTCTGCTTTAATTTGTCATTCATATGTTCAAATTGCAGATAAAATTTATTAAATAATTCCTGCTTGGGTCGATGACATAAATTAAAAATATTGTTGTTATATTCTAATCTTTTTTTTCTTAAAATCCATTTTATCATCGAATCTTCCGCTTCATTTCTGCTTTCTTTTACCTACAAAATAAATTTATTTTTAATAATAGTGTGACGTCCCAGAGTTAAACTCTGAACGTTAATTATACCAATAATAATTTATTGGTTAATTTGGCCTTTTTGAATCTGGGATTTTCACCCAATAATTCGGGATGGCCACGTGTAAATTTTAGCAGAAGTAAAATTAGAAATAGTAAATAGATTTTTATTTTATATATTTAGGGATGGATTTTTATTTAGGGTTAAGATTTCCAAAGTGCACTCTATACGATTGAAATATATTCCTTCACTTTTTCTGTGACAGAATATATTTCTCGAGCACTACCTGGAAATTATTTGTTGGGATTTGGAATTCAAGGATTGAGACGGTTACCCCTGACTTGCAAAGAAATCAGAGACCAAACCTCTCGGAAATAGGAATTGTATACATATATGTGTTTTAATAGATATAGAAAATGAAAAATAGAAAAATTATAGGAAATATAATACTTTTATTCACTTACTTTTATAATTTTTGTTTCCTGGTGAACTGCTTCTTCCAAAATCCAGAAGGTTGAATTAGAAAAAGAAATAGAAATTAAACTTGAAAAAACGAAATAGAAAAAATTGGAAATAGAAATTTAAAGAAATAGAAATTAAACTTGATATAGAAGAACTAGAAGAACTTGAAATTTGAATTTAATTGAGAGTGTCTTATTTGACTGCACTCGTTTCTAACTCTGCTCTTACTCTGATTCTGTAGATGTTTTTCATCTTACAGAATACCTCGGTTTTCCTCCCATACTTCTTCTATTATCTTTGATAAAGAAAGAGCGTGGGTGGACCTTTCTCTAATTTGCTAAGAGTAAGATTATCTACAGCAATGTCACAACCTCCAGGATTTTGATAAGAAGCAACTCTTACAATTGGTCAAGAGGTGGGCATTAGGCCCGCTTGCGCGCGCCGATTTTATCTTTTTGATAAATGTAGTTTTAGAACTCTACTTCTAGATGGAACTACTCGTTCTATTTTCATGTATTATAGATGTATATTTTTATAATTAATTTGTACTTAGGTTTCATGTGTTTATTATTTGATTAGTAATGTTTATTTACTATTTATTTGCGGCTTCATGAATTTATAACATTTTCTCTTTTACGGAGTTAACTATCAATACAATTATATAATATAAACACTTAATAGTAATTACAATTGTTTGAATTTTTGCGCTATTTCTAATAATTTTTATACAAGTAAATTTTAATTAATACATCGTTTCAATTAAATTCGAATACTATTGGAATTAAGCAAAAAAACTAATATTCATGTTTTATGCATAATAGTGCATAATAACGCATAAAGATTTAGTCAAAAATAATGACGAATAATTATGTAAATATTTTTCTTGTAGCATACATTTTCGAGACTAATAGTTATCAATTTCTATTGATGCGTAAAAGAAAACTAGATTAGCGTTACGCGTCCTCTTTATCTCTACTGCAGTTTTCACACAGTAAAGAAAATGTGTGACTAACTAAACTCTAAAGGGACTGATGATAACATTTTGAAAATATGGAAACTTTACTGATTAACTTGTTTATTTATTTAGAAGGAAAATAATTTTCCTCCAGCGTGAGAAAAGAAGATCAATCCAAATAATGTTTTTAATACGGTATTTAATCTATATATATACGTATAATCGAAAATCGTTTTTTTTTATTATTGGGTTATGTGACAATAGCAACAAATTATTAAATCAAAATTATAAATTCTGAACATAGGAATTACTTAATTTATTGTAATAATTAAGTGTACCTGGTCAAAGACAATATCGTTTTTTGAATGTAAGTGTCTATTTCAGTTTATACTTGTGATGAATCACGAGTTTAAAATTTAAAATATTACAAATCTAATCAGAAGTAGGACATATAATTTCTAATGAATTTCTTGAAGTATTGCATAGATTTATCAAAGTTGAATGAGAAACAAAAAACGAAGTTCTTTGTTACAGAAAAAAAATTTTAATTGTGGTGATACCCGGTTTACGTTAGCATCAGCTAAAAACGTTCACGAATTTTTAATTCAATAAAGACTAACTTTACAAAAATAAGTTATGGAACAAAAAGTGAATGTTTTCAGAATTTTTTCAGCGACTTTTGGATTTTTCAAAAAATGTCGATATCCAAAAATCCAAAAATTGTTCAAAAAATTCTGAAAAAATGCACACGTGTTTCTCATTTAAGTCTAAGCACTTTTGGTTCCATAACTTTTTTTCGTTAAGTCAATTCTAACCAAGAAAAAAAATCACGAATTTTTTTGGAAAATTTTCGTGGAAAAGGGGTTGTTTTGATGGCTGCCATTTTTAATTTGGGTATGCAACTATTTTACAATAAAGTTTATATGTCATTGACCAAATCTACATGTGTTACACACGCGAGTGAGCCCTCTTTCCGTTAGAAAATTTTAGTTAAACGAATTTTTTATCTCGTAAATTTATGTTTTTTTTCAAAAAATTGTTTATAACTTTATAATAACAATTTTTTCGACAATTTTGATGCCGGATTGAGAAAGTACATAAAATTTTACGTTAGAAATGAGTATTCAACTATTATTTGAACAATTTGAAGTAGATGCTGTACACGACTGTAAGTATTGTCAAAAGATGGTCACTTTGGGCGTTAATGGGTTAATAATTATCATACTCTTTACACTGCTTATGTATTAATTTATATTAATTATATCAATTAATCCATCTTCTTCCTATGAAATTTTATTCATTATTGAATCCCTTTTGCTTCCTTACAGAGAAAGTTTTGCAATAGTACAATTTTTCGACTCGCTAGAAACATGTTATAGATATGTTTATTTTTTTTTCAATTATTTATCCGCCAAATAGTTTTTTTAAGACAATTTTCGATTTTTGAATTATTAATTTTCGGGTTGACTAATTATATCTATTAGTTTTTTTGTTATTTAAAAAAAAAGATTTTTTTTAATGATTTTGTTTTTTGGAAATTAATCAGATAAATGAGCTAACAAAATTTATGATGCAGGAGCCTTATAAAAGTCATAAAGTATAAAAATTTCAAGTAATTATATCGATTAGTTTTGATTTAAAAAATTAAAATGTGAATAAATTCGGCTTTTTATGTCAAACGTTTTCATGAAAACAGAATATATTAATAGCATTATGCTGTAAAAATAATTTTTATTAAAATTTGTTTAGTTTTAAAGTAGTCTAATCTTTAACTAACCATATTTTTGGAAGAAAATATTTATAGAAATTCGAAAGAAAAGCAAGTAAAGATAATTTTTTATATTTTTAAATGATACTATGAAAAGTTTTTTATGTCGGTTGCGAAAAATTCAATCTAATAGTACAGAATTTTCTTACTATAAACTGAAACCGCTGTCCATTAATTGATAATTATGTCTTCAATATAACTTATAGTATTTTTGGAAAAATATGTTTTTAAAAAATTTAAAAGAAAGTAAAAAAGATTATTTTTTATATTTTTAATTGATTCCACCTAAAGCTTTCTATGTCAGGTTGTATTTAGTCATTAACTTATACATATGCAAATATGGATAATTTATTTTTATCTAAATCACATTTGAATATTGAACAAAATTATAGAAATATTCTTTATGTTTGTGAAAAGATGTAATGTTTTTTAAAAAACTTGTTAATACAGAGATATTCGTTTAACACTTTAAATATACTTTTTAAACAAGTATAAATAATTTTAGATATATCGTAAAATATTATTTATTTATAAGAAGAGGAAATATTTTTAGAAATATTATAAAATTTTGTTTATTCTATTCTAGATTTTTGTGCCCTCTTTTTCTTGGCACTTCCTACCGTTTATCCCCTGAGGACTTTAACGGTGTCCACCTACCACCTATGTGTAGGTGCTCTATCCCTCCCTTAAAAACCCCACCATCTCGCATTCGCCCGGGGTTATGCCCGTGGATGTGGGAAACCTGTGAAGCAGGGAAAACCTCACCCGAGATGGCCGGTGTATTCGAAACATTCTTTTTGGGTGTCAAAGTCACATTGCGTAGGCCTTGACACCGAAACCGAATGTTTCACACCTCCCGCTCACGTTGTGAAGTGTGAAAAAACACCTAACCCGCCACGAAAGCCAAGCGACCGAGAGCGTCACCCATCCACTTGGGTACCGCGCTCAATACTGCTTAACTTCCGTGACCGGCTGAGGTGCGTCTCCGCCACTCTGCCACTGCGTCGGTTATAAAATTTTGTTTTATATAATTAAATAATACTATATTTGAGTAATATATTACATATAGGATCAACATTTTAATTTGAGGAAGTTACGTGCTAATTAATTGGCAGCTGTTTTTTCATTCTGTTGATAACTCCCTTTTGAATTTCATAAATTAAATATCCAGTCTTCTATTACTTCTTCCAAAATGCCTATTTACTTATACATTATTTTCCTTTTTTATTCTATATTATATATTTTATTTACTTCCTACTTATTACATATATGTCCCTACTAACCAATAAATAATTACTATTACGTAATATTAACATATTTCTTATTACAGATGCAGCGTGCCAAGGAGTAGCTGACAATGGCAAACCCCACGGACACGCTGACACCGTACAATGTTCTGGATGTTCACGTCATTACCCTGTAAATACAGATAAGTATATTTACATGATATTACCTCTTAATATTGAATACTTATTGATTAATATATATATATTTTATTTTCAGGTATCGCCTAGTGATGTAACTACATCACAGATGAAAGTGTGATTAAATCTAGATTTTAAATTCGCTTGTCATATATTTATATTTTCTGTTTTAAAGATACGTATGTTTCAAGAGATCAGCGTAGACGTATATCTGTGTTCAACAAATGATCTTTTCCATAATTTCAAAATTAATAAATGTTGGGACATGCAACCTGTCTAGACACTCGAAAATTACTTATTTCATCTACTGCTTGATGATCCATCTATGTTTACACCAAGTCAGTAAAGTTGAAAGTACGATTTATGCTAGATTTTGAAATACTGTTGTCGTATATTTACTTTTCTTGTTTTACAGATACTTTTCTGTGTCCAGACATAGGTGTAGATGTATATTTAGTATTCAACCACAGATAACATTCCATAATGTCAAAATTAATGTGAAGAGGAATTGCCACATATTATATGCATATGGACTTAATCGGACCAATACCGGGTGTCCACAACCACCCGTCCACCCCTTTTATTTCTTTAGCAACACGTTTTTAGGAAATATGTTATTTACAAAAGTTTCAGCAAATCAGTCAAGGATTTTAGTGGTGATCTTCAATTGGACCCTATTTTTTATTATGGATTCTGAGAGAACACAAAATTTTGAGTAAAGAGTGTTTTCAGTATTTTTTTTATTGGACGCATATTTAGCGAGAAAAAAATTCAGTAATACAGGATGATATGATTAGTAATCTCTTGTAAGGTTACTCCTTTTAGTCGAAATAATCTTGCCATTACTTAATTCAGGATTACATTAAATGCAAAAGCGAGGTAAGTTTTTTGGTTCCTATAAGTGGACTATTAAAACTGCAATATGTTTAACGAGTTACGAAGTGTTTAATCAAATAAAATAACAAAATTTCTTCACACTCAGAATCATTTCAGTAATCTGAATAAACATAATAAACTAGCTTTTTTTATAAGAACATAAATAATTACCATTTTTATTTCCCTTAATAAACTTTTCTTTTATTATTATTTGTTGTGCCAAGTGTTCAAAATGCGCTCCACCTTGCAAAATGCATGTCTGCACTCTAGCTTTAAAATTATGAACAGCTCTTCTAATTTTTGCTGCTTCAAGCGAGCGGATTGCTTCTGTGATCCTGCGAACCATGTTAGCTCGCGTAGTCGGACGCTCACGGTAAACTAAATCTTTTATTCTTCCCCATAAATAATAATCTAATACTGTCAGGTCCGGAAATCGAGGTGGATAATTGACTGGACCGTACTTTCCGATCCACTTATTCGGAAATAAACGATTCAAAGCTCTTCGAATGATATGCGCAGTGTGTGAATGACATGCATCTTGCTGGAACCACATGTTACGTCGTGTCTGAAGATGTACATTTTCTAATAAAGGGAGTAATTCTCTTTCTATAAGATGGAGGTATCTAAAACGATTAAGGTTTTCTTCGAAAAAAAATTGGACCTATGATTTGGTCATCGATTATGCCGCACCATACATTAACTTTCCAAACTCTTTGGTGGTCTACCATTCTTAACTAGTGCGGATTTTGCGTTGCCCAATTAAGAAAATTGTGCGTATTAACTTCACCATCATTTTTGAATGTACATTCATCCGAAAAGAGTACGATTCTATGAAAATTTTCTCTTTGGCTTCTCACCCAGTTGCAGAATGCAAGACGTTGTTCAATATCAACATTATTTAGATCTTAATGCAGTTCTATTTTGTAGGGATGAAATTTATTGCTCCAAAGAATAACACTGATAGTGGATTTGCTTATATCAGAATCATGTTCCCGCCGTCTTACAGAATCATGTGGCTCAATGATTGCTGATGCGACGATATCCGCAGACCGTTCATCTCTAGCTCGTCGGCGAATTTTTTTTTCCCTTATTGTGATGAGGTTCGA
Source organism: Theocolax elegans (assembly GCA_026168455.1). Taxonomy (NCBI): domain Eukaryota; kingdom Metazoa; phylum Arthropoda; class Insecta; order Hymenoptera; family Cerocephalidae; genus Theocolax; species Theocolax elegans. Next base: position 66,802,333 of record CM047425.1, read on the forward strand.
TAAACCCTTCTTTTTTTATTTTCCTGTTGGTGCAACGTTCTTGCCACAACCTTTCAGCAGCAAGAAATGACCCAGGTTCAAAGACAACTTCCAACATGGCGTGTGCTTCTTCATTGGAATACACCATATTTGAAAAAAAACTAAATCTAATTTGTAAGTTAGTAAGAGAAACCCAATAAAATGGTTCAAATTATTTCCGAGTTAAAACTTACCTCTTATTAACTGTTATGTTATTTCTTAAACGATACACAATTTCCAACGTTAGTTCTAATTACGAAATCACCGCTGACACAGTAAACTTAATTTTGCATATTTTTACCAAAAGTTGAATTTTGACTACTCGAATTTAAATAGAAAATTTTAATTTTCTTTTATTTGCAATTACTAATAGGTGGTACTTTTTTACAATGAAAATTTTTGAACAAAAGTTTCATACTTTGGTATTTTTCGATATGGAATTAATGTAGAATTAAATGATCCGTGAAAAAAATTACTACTTCGTTTGAAAACAACTGACTTCCTGTTCGAGTAGGCTACTTGCGGCCGGAACTGTATATTAGAAGCATCATTAATGACGAGTACGGTTAACTTATTAGCACAAGACTTCGAATTTTACATATCATTAAATATTCTAAATTTTAAAAGATTTTGACGGATGGTATTAAACACCTGTACTACTGAATTATTTCTCGCTAAATATGCGTCCAATAAAAAAAATACTGAAAACACTCTTTATTCAAAATTTTGTGTTCTCTCAGAATCCATAATAAAAAATAGGGGTTCCTATTTAAAAATCGAAAGTTGACCTTGAAATGACCTTGAAAATCAATTTCAAGGTCAAATTAAAGATCACCACTAAAATCCTTGACTGATTTGCTGAAACTTTTGTAAATAACATATTTCCTAAAAACGTGTTGCTAAAGAAATGAAAGGGGTGGACGGGTAGTTGTGGACACCCGGTATCTTACATAGAAAAATTCAGAAATATCGGGTCCCAGATGGTCCAAACAGGTGCATAGTGGAAAGCAAAAAAAAGAGTATCAAATGGTCTAATCCACTGCATAGTGAAATGCAGAAGTTATGCATACTAATTGGTACTATTCACAGCACGTGTTCAAAGGTTGAAACAAAACGAATATCACGAGTGCTTGCATAACGAAATGCAAGGAATGTATTTATCAAAGGTAAAAAAAGGTTGAAGCAAAACGAATACGACGAGTACTTACATAGCGAAATGTAAGGAATGTATTTAGTAAAGGTAAAAAAGTTTGAAGCAAAACGAATACCACAAGTACTTGCATAGCGAAATGCAAGGAATGTATTCAGTAAAGGTATAAAAGGTTGAAACAAAATGAATACGACGAGTACTTACATAGCGAAATGTATGGAATGTATTCAGTAAAGGTAAAAGGCTCTAGTTGCGTTCTAGATGGTATACTCCGCTGCATAGAGAAATGCAGAAATAAATGTATTTGCAGTATTATTTACTGCAGTGTAGTAAATAAGTTGAGTAAACGGTATAATTCACTACATTGCATAATACAAAAGTAATATTTTAAATGTAACGCAATCTGTTGCGTAAAAAGCAGACGTCTATGGGGACGTCGGACTCAGAAAAGGGTCAATTTTTATTATTTTCGTTTTCGTTTGGGTTGAAAATGTATGCCTTTTTTGACTAATACCTACTGACTACAAATTGTTTCATCAATTAATATTTAAAACACGAATTTTTGTTAAAAAAATTGAGAACTTAAGACATTGCTAGTGTTTTAAGCAATCAGCTTAAAATTATTATTATTAAGGGGACAAGCCTGGGTTAAAACCTGAAAAAGAAGCAATTGTTTTAATCATATAAAAAAATTTTCAATTTACATTTAGGATTGTGTAAACAAGTATACTTAGAATATATACTATGTTAAGTTAATTTACCTGGGTTAAAGCTGTATTCGAAGCCATTTTCCAGGTTACGCTGGCCATGACAGCGAAGAACCCATTTTTTCATCCAAAGCCACTTGCCGCAGGATATCTTTAGATCCTATCATTCAATTTGGATGCAATTTTGAGGAAACCTTGATATCTACATTTAGAACCACTTGAATGGAGCAGACTGAGTTAAAAATTGTTTCCAGGTGAGTTAGATACTATTTTTGGTCAAAAAAATCAATAAAAATGAAAAAAATTACTAAAATTCAGTAAAAAATTTTTTTCTTTCTTTGTTTCAGAAAAGTTGTCCATTCAAGTGGATTAAATAATAACTGAGGTGATGTTCTTCCAACCTGGGTTAAAAAGGTGGAGCAACAAGAAAGTAAGCCTGCGGCAAGTGGCTTTGGATGAAAAAATGGGTTCTACGCTGACATGGCCAGCGTAACCTGGAAAGTGGCTTCGAATACAGCTTTAACCCAGGCAAATTAACTTAACATAGTATATATTCTAAGTATACTTGTTTACACAATTCTAAATGTAAATTGAAATTTTTTTTATACCATTAAAACAATTGCTTCTTTTTCAGGTTTTAACCCAGGCTTGTCCCCTTAACTCCACACATTACAATATTTTACAATAAATGTATCCTATAGAGGTGCACACTGCACCTGTACATAGGAACCGGAGAACTTAACACTATATCCTAATACTAAATTAACCTAATACTATATTTAATAAGAGTTTTGCAACTTAATCAGTATAACCAGTATACTGTTTAGTGCATCACTCTTTTACATTTTTTTTAAAACACTTTAAATTTAATTCTCATATTATTGTTTAATATTATTACTTGTTTAAACATTTTTTCCTTATTTTTCACCAAAATCTTGTTAACATGGCTCTAGCAGTTGTGAACGTTTTCGTTGTCGCATTTCTGTTTCTTGCAAAAAGTAATTTCCTCGATGTTGTTTAGTCTTGCAGGGCAAGTGAGTCCAACTGCACAAGTGACTCTGTAATATGGAAACGTTTCCTGATGTTGTTTTGAAGAATCACATTTACATGCTGATGTAAATACTATATCATCTATAACTACGAGATCTTTGTATTTAGGCTGCTGTTTCAGTGGGTAAACAGAATTTGCAAAAATTTGTTTTCCTCTTATTCTCCTATCAAAATAAAAAATTGCTTTATTCGATCCAATGTAGTTTAGATCTCCATAGGACATGCGGTAAGAGTTAATTTGCTGTAATTTCTTCCCTGGTAGATTCATATTTGTGGCATTATCTTCAGCCATTTTGTCTATCTTATTATATATTTATTCTATAAGATTATATTTTTTTTTACAACTTCATATTTAACTTTGTTACATTCTGGTGTTTCTTTTACAAAACTTATGTATTTAACACCAGGAACTACTCGATTAATTTTAGTTTCACAGACCTTATCAAATAGATGTTTTTTGTTTTTTTTTCACTGTTTTATTTGGTATAGTTTTTTGTTTATCACTCAAACTTACCGCGTCCTCTGCAACTGAAACTGCAACTGAAAGTTTATATGCCTCTTCAAGAAAGTTCATATTAATTACTTCAGTTGCAATTAGAATTAAATTGCTGATATTTTCTGTTTTTTTTTCATTTTATTGTAATTGTTATCAGATATTGTGCGATGCGATCGTTTGTAGTACTTGTTACATTTACCATTTGCGCATAGATATGTTCTAACATTAAGTAACAATTTGTCAAATACTGCCGTATCCTGTAAATTTTTCAGATTTTTAATTTAATATTATAAATTAATAAAATATTACTTATGTCAACTGTAGTATAACTAAATTAATTAATATTTTTAGCGGTCTTACAGTCAATAACAAATCTGACTGCCCATATATTTAATTTGTTATTGACTGTAAGACCGATAAAAATATTAATTAATTTAATATTATAAATATAATTTTTATTTTGGAAGATGCAGATTCCTATGATTTGGGTATGACATCCCGTTAAATAAATAAAATATACTAGTATTATCATCTATTTTGAGGTTATATTACATTACCGATATCATTATCGATAATTGTTGAGTTTGCAACCCCAATGATTTTTGTAAAATAATGTAATACACAAAAAGTTATTCGTAAATGAATATGATAACTGGAATGTACGATTAGCGCCATCTACTGTAAGCTTATAGCGTAATATAATGTTACAACGGATGATGGCGCTGCTAGTACATTACAGCTTACTATTACTATTATTATTACTACATTAGTTAGTAGTTAGAGTATATCTCTATCTGTTTTAGAGTTATATGCGACAAAAGTTAAACATTTTGTTTGTGGATTATTTTTTATTTGCATATATCTATCGTAATCAGGGGCATTGGCATCTGTAACTCCAGCTTTCTTCATATTTTTATAGTAGACAACATATCTTAGAGTTTGGTAAGGATCTGTTTCCCGAAGGCCTGATACTCACCTTGTGAGTGTAAAATATTACTTGCTTTACTTATTTACGGGGAGCAATATTACACTTTTCGCTCTTTACCTAAAATGTATCTAGTGCTTAGTGAAATGAACTCAGAATAAACACATATATATGTGCGTGTATGTGAGAGCTAATGCGGATATCTATAAGCGTATGCGTGCGTTAGATATATTTCTGTGTAAGTTTGCGTGCATGAGGTTTGTGCTTGTGCGTGCGTGTGCGTGTACGTGTGCGTGTGTATGTGTGTGTATGTGCATTTGCGTGTTCGGTATATACATGTGTATGAATGAGGATGTGTGAGCAAAGGGTATGTGAGTGTGCCAATCTATGTGTGAACGTGTGAGCGTGCGTCTGAGGGTGAGTGTATATGAGAGTATGTGAGTGAGTAAATGTGTGCAAATGTCTGTCAGTGTGTGTGTGTGTGTGTGTGTGTGTGTGTGTGTGTGTGTGTGTGTATGGACGGTTAAAAACATTTTGCGAAAGCGGATGCGCGTGTGCACAATTTCACTAAATAAAAAAAATGTCATGGTTCAAAAAACTACTTCTCTATACCTATATGTTTTTGAGTTACCTGATTCGAATCCGCGGCCCGCTTGCTACCATCAGATCAGGATTAAGGGCAAATCAAAGTCAAAATTAGAAAAAAAGATACATGCAAAAAATGTTATCCTTTTTATATGTTGTTCAAATCGCTGAATCCGAGTCTATCGTCAAATTTCTAAAATTCAAGATGATGGTTCCTATATGTCGGGTCGCTTAAGGAGACAAGCCATTGTTAAACATGTAAAAAAAATGTTGCTTTTTAAACTACAAAATTTAATCGTAATGTTATATATTTCTATTATTTTGGAACATAATAATACTTTCAAAAATCAGTATTGTAAGCTGGATTAGATCTTGAATTTCTCATTTAGGCCTTAGTTATACGTACTTCACTTTACAACCTATTTTACCCATTGTTACACTCTATCTACAGACCAAATAATCTGATTGCAATGTTTTGGGGCTCATTTTGAAGCTAATTAAATTACTTATTGTCTGAACGGAATAGAATTACAAAATTGTGAACACGAAAAATTGAAAAATTAGTATCATAATTTTTAAAGTGGTTGTAAAATTGAAAATCCAGCATTATAAATGTTTATAAATTAAATTAAAATGTTTATAAATGTTTATAAAAATTATAAAAATTAATTTTTTATAGTTGGATAATAATATTTGTATGTTTAGCAGCTTACAAGAGATTAGATTGATACTGAAAAAAGTGAAGATGCTTTTCTACCATTCTGATAATAATACTAATAATAATACTGATCATGCTAACAGATTCATCGTTATAAGGCAACAAATATACATTTCTATTAATATTTCGGAGACTTTTCCCAGATATTTTGACCTTAAGTAATCTTAATAATTTAGACCCACTCTGGAAATTTATAGGCAGTTTCTGACTAAAATAAGACATCTTTTAGACAGCATTAGGTTTCCAGAGTCCGGAGCAGAATTGCTGATTTTCACTATTTAAGGTTTAAATGACTTACAAGAGTGTAACAGCATACATTTATGACTTTAAAAGTGTTTTTAATGAAAAATTCAGAAAATTTTACAAAAAAAGTCATATTTATGTTTTTAGTGAAAAATGCATCCCCTGGGAGCTACAAATTCATGACAATGGGCATATAATGCAAAAAATTGCTAAAATGTCAACTTTGACTCTCTGTAACTAATAATAATGGTCCTGAAAAAATCTGAAAAAATTCAGGAGAACTACTGGATACCTCTAAAACATATTCCCACAGTTATAGCAATATTTATTTTTTTCATCTTCGATGTCACAGAGAACCACCCATATATATTGTAACGGTATTAATTATTAAAATACGTTTTGAATTGAATTAATACCGTTTAGTAAACGTGAGTATTCAACATAAGAACTTTTCACGGGTAGGGCGCGGCGAACGAACAACGATCCGTGCGTAAGGGAGGGAGAGAGGACCTCGAGATGGCCCACGGAAAATTCAGTACGGCGAAGGACGGTCAACGCTACGGTTTAGCTAGGCCGAGCTACGCGCAAATAAGCGACACATGTTAGGGATCTCTACCGCGACCCGGAGTACGCATGCTATTGCAGTAGACGCGAGGAAACACAGCGAGCTCAAGAAAGCGGGGCTCGACATAGTGGTTGACCCTTGCCTCGACGAGAAGGCTACCTGCCCGACAGGCGGCTAAGGCGTAGTTGGCGTCCGGGGCATTGTAAGGACGCCACACCAAACGTAAGTCGGGATAAGATCTCACGTTTCAATATAGCGCGATCGCGAGCGGATCATCGTTGCCAGCAGGCAACGCATTCGTAAAATCGAGGGCGAGGGAGAGGGGACGATTCGGCCGGCAACTCCCGTCTCTCTCACTCTAGTACTTAGAGGTAAACCTCGTTAGGCTTTCCTCGCGAGATAGCTCAGGACGATCCCGCCAAGGGATCGAAGCAACATCATGTGAAAAACTAATCGCGACTTCGCGTAACATTTATACGACACAACCACACACCTTTATTGTATTTCTTTAGAATTTTATTTAGCTGTAACCCTTTTATTTCTTGGTTCCGTTTAATAAATCAAACATGATTAATTCTTCAACTTTAGATCATTTACTTTTTGCATGCGTGTGTCGTGTTGTCAATTAAATTTGGAATATTTTATAATCACCTTGTAGAGGCGAGACTCACGCCGAGTAATTAGCCTCTCGAGTTCGCGTACTAGGAGGTTAAGGTAAAGGTAAGGCCGAGAGACAAAGACGGAGAGCGCGATGCTCCCTGTGTCATCTTGTGTAGAATTTATCCTTCTGGGTTAGTATTTCTAATCTCAAGGTCAATGTTACATAAACTACATGTCAATATTCAACTTAGAAAAAGTGTAAGTTCGCCACCATTGATTTTTTTATCCAAAAGTCTAAAAGAAAGCTTGGAGCAATACCTTTCAAATAGTGTGTAGCATTTTTATGGCCTTCAATTCTGTAAAAAGTTATGATAATTTAAAGAAAGACAAAAAATTCACAAAAATTAACATGGTATTTCCCATTTAAATTTTTAAAAAAATTTGGTGTTTCTTTAAATTATCATAACTTTTTACAGAATTGAAGGCCACAAAAATGCTACAGACCATTTGAAAGGTATTGCTCCAAGCTTTTTTTTAGACTTTTGGATAAAAAAATCATTGGTGGCGAACTTACACTTTAAGTTGAATATTGACATGTAGTTTATGTAACATTGACCTTGAGATTAGAAATTCTAACCCAGAAGGATAAATTCTACACATAATTAGCAACGAATGTTACATATAATGTTGTATAGTAAAAGTTGATAGATTTTGAGTTAAATAGCGATGAACCCAGCTGGTGTAAAAAAAACTGAAAGTTCACTTTCTGAGGTTAGAATAACTTTTGAGCTAATAAATTCCAGTACCTAAAATTTTTTTTCTGTATTCTGAAAAACATTTGCAATGTGTACTCAAAATTTGGTGCATTTTAAAATTTTGATCGGACCACTTCACGTGGAATACCCCATATATATATATATATATATATATATATAATATATAATACTTTCGTATCTGAGCAATAACAAGATAACTATGATTACAGTAACGAAAACGTTACGTTTAATCTAGTTGTGTTTACGTTTGAAAAGCCTTAGATATATCTCCGATACATGTACTACACATTTCAAACACGTTGACTCTACCGATTCGCGCGGCACAGGTTATATTGATCGCCGCATATATCCTACGGAACGCTTTTCATACAGCCTCCTAGGACGTATGAATACCTTATACGTCCTAGGAAGATGTATAGCAGGCTGTCATACAAGCGAGGAGCCACTTGTATGTACGGAACGTATTTACAAGCGGAGCGCGCTTTGCACGTAAGAGTCGTTGTACGAATTAGTAGGTTAAAATAGTATATTACGATACGAGTGTGCAAAGCAGGCGATTCAGGCACGAGTCGCATTTGCCGCCCGAGCGAAGCGAGGGTGGCAAAACGACGAGTTCTTGTATCGCTTAAGCACACTCGTATCGTATGATATTTTTCTTAACTCCGTGCGCAAAATTCGATTTTGCGCACGCATTTGAGTGCGCAAAATAGTACATTCCCGCACTAGCGCGCAAAATAAACTTTTCCTGCAATAGTGCTCAAAATTATCAGAGACAAAGTGATTTCAATCCCGTACCACCTTTTCACCCTCGCTTTGCTCGGGCGCAAACATCGGTTCGGGGTGAAATAATTTTTTCTCTTATAATTGTGAGTACTGTTGGAGGAAAATTTTATTTTACCCACTATTGCAGCAATGTACTATCTCGCTCGCTCAAATGTCAGCACAAAATGAAATCTTTGCGCAATTCGTTAGGAAAAATAGTATACGATACACGTGCGCATAGGTGACTCCCACACTCGTCTTGTTGCTACCCTCGCTTCGCTCGAGCGGCAAATCCGACTCGTGTGGGAATCACCTATTTTGCGCACTTGTATCGTAATGTACTATTTTAACACGATGTGAGCGTAACACATATGATTAAATTAAACCGTGAATGTACCAAAGCGATTCGCATACTGCGTGCGTGAATCAGGTGCTTCGCACACGCAAAGCAAGCATGAGAAACTGTGTTTCGCGCACGGAGTGTTAAAATATATTTTACAGCCTACTAACCGCGCGTGATTATATCGATTACTAGGACATATAGAAGCGCTACATATCTTAGTAAGATGTATACAAATTCTCCATATCGTCGACCGTCCACTTGAAAATCAAGACCAACGTCTTCGAAACGCGTAGTACACAATCTCTAGCTGAAACAAATGATAAGAGTCGCGTGTGGTATCAGATTCCCGAAACTCGATGTGTTACAAACGAGCCCAGGTTAACACTCAGTTGTTTTCTATGTAGTCTAATATAAGCAAAAACATGCAGTTAAAAATTTAATACTTCTCTAGAACCATGCATTAGCGTTATATCTAGTTGCGAACCGCTTCTCGCAGAATACAGATCTAACTTTCCTCGTGACGTTATATCCAAGTGTGAAAATTCATTTATTAAACTCGGTGTGTGTCGAGTGCGCGCGCCGGTCTAACAGTCGATCTGTACCTATAACCGAAATGATCTATTATTGCCATGCATTTAACATTTCATTTATTTCTGTTATAAGACTGTAAAATCTCGCTGCGTTCGCGACCGCAGTCCAACTACTATCCATTCACAATGATATTTTCCCTCTAGTTGCATTAACGTATCATATATACCAAATTACATAAATAACTAAGATATACGTTACTAATTTCAAAACATTATGATACACTTTATACAATTCGACACTTTTATGCTATTTGACACAAAATTCGTTATATTTCTAAACAGTTTTACTACGTTTCGTTATATAGCACTTTATATTATAAAGAAATTTCACTGTCGCCGCCGATGTGTATAAGAATTTTGTCAATGCCCATATATGGGCATCCCCGATATATAAAGATCGATATTTGGTCTCTAAAAAGGCCATTTTGAGTCATATATCGACCTATTTATGTATTAGATCGGTAATATAGCTCCACAAGGGTCATATATATATACAGGATGTCTATTCATCTGAAAATCGGGAAAAACCGCGAAAATGCCGGGAATTTTTTTGGTCAGGAAAAATATGGAAAACGCCGGGAATTTTTTTTTAACACTCCGTGCGCGAAACACGGTTTTTCATGCTTGCTTTGCGTGTGCGAAGGACCTGATTCGCGCACGCAGTATGCGAATCGCTTTGGTTCATTCACGGTTTAATTTAATCAAATGTATTTCGCTCACATCGCGTTAAAAAATATCATACGATACGAGTGTGCTCAGGCGATACAAGAACTCGTCTTTTTGCGACTCGTGCGTGAATCGCCTGCTTCGCACACTCGTATCGTAATATACTATTTGAGTTCGGGAATTGTTTGAGGAATTAATTAATTATTTTTTCATTTACATAATTTCAGGTAATTTAAATAATACTTGTCGAAAAATATTTATAATATTTTCATTTTATCTTTAAGAGACGATTATAAATATAAGGTTTGGTAACTAACTCAAGTCTTCGAAATATGAAAACATCATTTTTGCGGAAAAAAGTAATCGATTATAGGCAATAGTAAATAAAACAGCGGCCGGTCACACCTCCCCTCCCTCTCTGAGACTATGATTTTTTGCTTGGACGTGCTCACAACAATAATAGTTTGCGCTATAACGTTTACTTTTTTAATTCAATTTTTAACTTGCGTAAAATATTTCCATGTTTGTTGTGTCATTATATTTTCATAGTTTGATACAAAAGTCTGTGAAATGTGTGATATATATATATATATATATATATATATATATATATATACGTGTAATAATATTAAAAGTTCAAAAAGAAATGGTAAAGTGATCACATCTGATCTTATTGTGCAATAACTATTATTCTTTCACTTATTGCTTTTTGTAAAAATTTCACAAGCTGAAAAGTTCATCGTTCATTGTTTTTTAAACTATTCCATAAATTCGCTCTACAATAAATCTATAAAAAGGTAAGTTCGTTTATTGCTAGTTAATCATTTAAATACAGAAGTATATTAGTGCTTTATACATTCAATCATGTTATTATCAAACCTGGAGTAAAAATCATTATATTTATAATTATTATTAGTCAAATTTATGTATTTTTATTGAGCCTATTACGAAAGGAAATGAAAATCTTTGAATTATTTTTAAAAAATGCTTAATTAAATAAACAATTTATTATCTTTTTCAAAATTCATTTTATACAAATTCCTACATCTATATTGCTCCCTACTACTTCGCTTCTTTCCGAAGTTACCGTTTCCTTTGGTTTTCCGTTAGATTTTTCGCGTACCTGTTTTCTCCTGATTCGTTTCGCTAACCTCAGTTTCTTTCGCTGCCTCCACTACCTTTCGACTAACACTTTCTATTGTTTTCCCTTCACTATCCTTTGTCTGTTTCACTTTTTTATTAAATTCCACTTTGTCGCTACTTTCTTTATTATTCTCGTTAACGGGTTGTTCTATTTCTGTTTCCCTTGTATTTGTCGGTAATTCCTCCTCCCTTTCGTCGTCCGTATACCACGGTACGTCTAAGCTAACATCTATTTTCCTACATTCCGCCCTTAATAATCTATCTTTTAATGTGCCGAATGACCCTACTGTGCTTAGCCCTTGCTTTTCCAATAACTTATTAATTTCGAACTATTTTTGAAATCTTCCTAGATAACTCCCTTGCCCCTGTGGACTGTTTAAGGATATTTTCCATCCGTTCCTTGTGACTACCCATTTTTTTCAAGCTTTTCCCTAATCAAAATTCAGCAAAATTATTTTCCCAGTAAACTGACTTAAATGGGAACGTTTCGGTGCACGGGTCCGATCTGACCAGGTAAAACCTCGCGCCAAACAAATACATTTTCTTAAACCCCACTATAAATCACGATCAAAGAAAAAGAAATAAAATGTGTACATCCGCTATACAAATACAAGTAAATATTGACAAATATAGATAAATATCAATATATATAATAGTTATAGTATATAATAGTATAATATATAATATATAATATTATAATATTATAATATATAATATATAATAGTAAATAAGTAAATAATATAAGTAAATAATATAATAGTATAATGTATAATATATAATATTATAATATTATAATATAATATATATATATAATAGTTATAGTATATAGTATTATAACTAAATATAAATTATAGTTATTATATTCTGGAGATTACCTTCGTGTATATCTTCCTAAAAAATGAAAAAAAAAACAATAAATAAATAAATAAATAAATCCGTATTTAAATTAGCTGGTACAAAATAATTTGTCTCCTGATATCCTCACGTCTGACTCCTAATTGCTTTCACAAATGCGAAATTCCAGTCAATTTATTTAAAATTACCATAAATGATATATACGTCCCAATTATCAAAAGAACACAATAAATAAAATAAATTTATATCTCCCTACCAGGGATGCAAATAATTAATTAAAATGATTAATTAATAATTAAAATTCTAATTATCAATTATAAAAAGATAGAATTAATAATTAAATTTTAATTATTAATTATGAAAAGATAGAATTAATAATTAAATTTTAATTGTTAATCATGAAAAGATAGAATTAATAATTAAATTTTAATTATTAATTATGAAAAGATAGAATTATTAATTAAATTTTAATCATTAATTATAAAAAATAGAATTAATAATTAAAATTTAATTATTAATTCTATTTATTCATAATTAATAATTAAAATTTTAATTATTAATTATTATTAGATAATTAAAAATTTTTACATACAGAAAGATGTATATAGTTAAATACACAGTCATCAAAAGGCGCGATTGCGCCTGAGTATGATGCAAATCGTTCAGAAACGCTACGCATTATTACATTATTTACTGGTACAGTTTCTCTGGGCACGACGAGTTATACGGCACGACGAAGCGGACGAAGTCGAAGCCGCTCATCAGGCATTCGAGTGTGAGCAACAGTGTCGCCATCTACACGTCACCATAATAAATAGCGTTCTTATACAGATATACATTATTAATCGAAACAATAGAATTTTTCAAATTTTGAAATAAACAAACTAGCAATATAATTTTTTGTTCAGTTTTCGACGTTTTTAAAACAGAGCACAATTTTACCCAAAATAAATTATAAAAAAATGAATAAATCCATGTTTCCGAATTTAATTACAATTCGCACATTTAATGCTTGACCAATAAATAGTTATTTTACGAACGTTCACAAAGTAACAAAGTTTCAGTACATTACGTGGTTTTTCACTCGAATGTTAAAAAAGTCAAGACGTCAAAAAATTTTAGACGTCCATTAAAAATAAATAAATAGTTTTATTATATAATTAAATTAAATCGGTCTTTTATTCAGTTTTCTTTGCAATCAATTGTATTTATATTTCATGTTTTTAAAACAATTGGAGATTGGTTATTATTGTTCCATATTGTCAAGGTAAGTAACGGTTTTAGATTACTAATTGTATAGGCAATTTGTTTACTAATGGTTTGATTAATAATGGTCAGGATGAAAAATATATTGCAATAATACAGTGAATTCATGGTTAACACGGGATGATCGCATACCATGGTAAAATTTAAGAAGTATTTATCACACAAATTACACAAAATTTTTGGTCAATTTTACTGCGAATTCTCAGAAAATTTTACTAGGCAATGCGAGCGTCTCGTTTTTACGATGCATTTTTTGAAATTTTTCCATTACCTTTTCCATTCGTATACAAAAGACCAAATACGTGCATTTGTGCAATCAATTTTTTTTTTATAATATAACTTTTTTCACAAATAATTGATAATTTATTTATATGAATATTATTAGCGCCATATAATAACCTAGTTACTATAATAGCAAGATCTATGCTAAAAAAATGAAAACGTAATTAACTTATTTTTATTTTTGCATTGATTAATTTGATTAATTAATATGTTAACTATCGTATTTAAAAATAATCACAATATAGAAACATTGATTCAGTAATTAAATTCTAGGTTTATTTGTGCTATAGTGTATTAAAAAAAGCTGATTTAGCCCTTAGTGCATACCACATTTTTTCGACTAATACATATAGTATAAAACTGTGCATATAATATACATTTACAGTATGAACTTTTTTCTTTAGTAAACAATGCACTCCACAAGAAGTATGTTATGTGATGAAGGTGCGATTGACAATAGCAATGCAAATTCACTAACAGAGACACAAAAAGAGTTGTTAAAACAATGCAAAAAGTACAGCTGGTTAGATGGAATATTTTTTGAAGTTGACGTTGAAAAATTGCAAAATACTCATATAATTGCTACATGTAAAACATGCAATCATTGCGTTAAAGGGGAGATGACTATATCTTCAAATTTTACGAACCATTTAAAGGTATTTAAAATATAAATAATAATTTTTTTATTTTAGTTTTTAAACTATAGAATTAAGTTTTATGCCACCCTATGTACCGATAAATTAATTTTATCTCTATAGGTTTTTACTGCATTTTTGTAATGTTTTGTAAATATTGTTGGCCTAATAAATAAATAAATAAATTATAAACAAAACAGCATAGAAGTTAAAATAAGTAATTTTATGATTTGTTAGAGACGACATCCTGACGTATTTGTTGAGTACGAAGTGCACAAAAAACCAAACGAGACACACATGAAGAAGCTGCAGTCAACCGACGAATATCATGCAACTTTTCTCAAGTGCAATTCGAAACAAATATTGCTAATTGCATATTGGAAAGCCAGCTTCCCGTGCAAATTGTTGAAAGGCCTGGATTTCGAAAAGTATTTGATGGTAATATATTTGATATTCATACATAAAAATTCATTAATAATTTTAGTTCTTTTTTAATAGAAACCCCAGTTATTTTTTATATTTATTATGCGGTTTGCGCCCATTTGAATTTTATATAAAAATGTTTCAATTATATTTTTTTTAGATTTGAAGATAAAAAATCTTACTCATATAAGTCGCAACAGAGTAGGACAAAAAATTAATGACATCTTTCAAAATCAAGTACGAGCAATAAAAAGTATTCTGGCTAAAACTAAATACGTATGTACCACAGCGGATATATGGAGTGGTAAAAAACGCAGATTTTTAGGTGTTTTTTTGGTAATGTATTACCGACATTGATCACCGTAAAAGTAAGCTGGGCAGAATTATTAAGTAGTAATGATATCGTAATTTGTAAACCGTTGGTAGTGGATTTGATTGCTGCGCTAGAAAGCCGATTCGCTGATTTTTTTAATGTTAATGAAAATGGAGAGGTTGCAGCTATTACTGCTTTATTGCACCCTCAATTCAAATACGAATGGATTTCTTCTTTAAATGAAAATGCCCAAATCAAATTAAAAACTGTAACAGATAACCTGACGAATGTATCTACCAATAGTAATACAAATGTACAAAAAAAACGACGATCCTTTTATAAATTCGAAAAAAAAGATTTAAATCTGTTTGTAACATCAAGTTTTAAGCCTCAAGAAGAACAACAAAATGAATTGATGAGGTACTTAAACGACGATGATGAAGATTTTACAATTTGAAAAAATACACATTTGTGAAAAATTTATTTATACAATACAATACGCCATTGCCGTCATCTGCCCCATTTGAGCGACTGTTTTCACAAACAAGTTTATTAGATTTGCCAAAAAATAATAGAATTACCGATTATAATTTTGAAAAAAGAGTTTTGGGCAAAGTAAACAAAAATTATTTTACTAATTGAATATATGAAATAAAGAAGATAATATAAAATTATAATGTATTATAGTGTATAATTAAAAACAAATTTTCAAATTTCCCTATGTAAAATTTTTTAATTATCCAATAATAATTAATAATTAAAATTTTAATTATTAATTCTATCTTTTTATAATAAATAATTAATAATTAAAATTTAATTATTAATTCTATTTTTCATAATTAATAATTAAAATTTTAATTATTAATTCTATTCTTTCATAATTAATAATTAAAATTTTAATTGTTAATTATTATTGGATAATTAAAAAATTTTGCATCCCTGCTCCCTACTATTTCTTATTTGGCACGAGGCAATGTGACTGTCTATTATAAAAATTGTTAAATTGTCAAATAAAAGTTGTATCAACTTTGATTTAACAATCAACAAATCACCAATAAAATAGCAGCAGCCCACAAAAAGCGCTTGCAATAACAGACGATAACAATAGACAGTAATTATAATAATTATCACAATAATAATAACACAAAATTTACTAGCATATAATCCTATAATATGAGCCTATCTTCCACTAGAAATGGTATTTCTCAAATTTCCAACGCGGCCAATGAATCGCTAAAATGGCAGCAATCGGTTTTATAATTTTCCAAAATGGCGTAACCGACGGCGAAAATTTCTCTCTCT
The DNA here is from genome assembly GCA_026168455.1 of Theocolax elegans. Taxonomy (NCBI): domain Eukaryota; kingdom Metazoa; phylum Arthropoda; class Insecta; order Hymenoptera; family Cerocephalidae; genus Theocolax; species Theocolax elegans. The sequence goes on from CM047425.1 coordinate 66,818,746, forward strand.
CGACCCCACTGAGAAATTTTAAAACACTCCCTAAAATATTCATTACTATTCAACTTCCGCCGATGTACAAAAAGAAACGTTAGATTTGTTAAAAAAAAACGAAAACAATTTATACACTAATTGTACAATAAAAACACACGTTGGGCGCCGAATGTGATGCTGGTTTTGAATTATATAAAAAAATTATTTAAATACAATTCTTTCCAGTCCCAGATATCATCGTAAAATAATAATGATTTATTTATCCTTATCACCCGGTGAACTCACCCAGAGGAAGTCCCGTTGAATAAAAATATATAGATTCGGATATCTATTAACCTGCGATAACGAATATTAATACTCCGAAAGATAATGACGGTTTATAATATTTTGTTACGGGATCTAAGACTAGATCCCGTGGCACCACTATCGACGAGAGAGAGAAAGTTGATTTTTAAATTGGTTAAATAAATAATTTAACTGGTTAATAAACGCGCACTATTTCACTTAATATTGTCCCCACTAATAAATAAATCACTTATTATATTAGTAAATAAAATAACTCACCTAAAGATAAAGTAATTAATGAAAAAAATAATACTCTGATAAAATATATTAAATATATGTATATCTGTATTTCCTTGGTTTATTTCTTCCAATTGGTAATTATCCTCCTTAATTATGCGAAAATAAATCAAAATCCTCCTTAATAACAGAAAAATGCTGAATACTGTAATCTACAAAAATCAATACTGGTAGAATTAAGAGATAACACTATGATCTATGATCGATAGATTCAGAATGGCGAGGATCCGTTTTCAGAACCACGGCAGACTTCTTCCTCAATTTTCTATCTCTCCCAATCTCATAATATTCCTATCTGTTCTCTCTCTCGTTACCTGCGAGGGATCCAGCAATATTATATTTCTCCAATCCTTCTGCATCCGTCACAGGTGTAATAAAGCTACCCATATTTATCCCACTATAGATAAAAATGACAACTAATTTGTACAAGTTATCATTGTCTCAACTGGTATTTCGACTTTCCGTATTTAAGGTAATTACTGTCATATAATGTAATATGCTGGTATATTTACCCATCCGGAAGAATTATCTCTAATAAAGTCATCTATTTATTGGTCCGTTTAAAATTGAGACTGCCGGCATGGCTCATATATGAGCCACCTGTGACCTTGACAACTACTCTAGAGATATGAGGTATCAAAATATCCTAGTTTTAACCTACTGTTTATGAGTTTTGTTGGTTTCACCTTCAACTCAGCTGGACCAAGAATTAAAAGATGTAAACTGACCTCAGAATCATATTTAACGACCAAAAAATGCCTAAATATAATGGTTTTAGTTTACTTTTTGTCAATTATGATAATTTGGCATTAAAGTGACCTTCATGAAGATCTGATGGAGTCAAACTAATCCCGGAATCAAATTCAGCAACCCTCAAAATATATAAGTACTATGCTCACGCAACTGACCTTCTGCTATTACGATAACTATTTTTTTTTATCGAAACAAGAAATAAGTTGGTTATTTTAAATATTACCAACTTACTATCAATTAAGGTAGTTGGATCAAATATTCAGAATTACTTGTGCGTTTTGCAGTATTTATATTGCAATATTTATGTTTATATTACGCAATTTTCCGCCCCCAATTATGATTTTAGCCTATACGAATAAAAATATTGGAAATTTAAAAAATTAAATTTTGTGACGTTGTAAAATGCACAACACACGATACATGCACATGACTTGTATTTACCGCAGGTAGCGAATCCCTCGCTGACGGACCGAAGTGCACCGATGCACTTTTAAAACAAATATTGATACCCACGGTACGGGTATCTTGTAGTGACGGAGCGGAGAAAAGACGCGACCGATACCTGGCGTATCCGCTGCTGATGTCAACAAGACGGGAGGTTAGGCGGCGTCCTAACCTCAACCGTCACATGTGCTCAGTAGACGACGACGGTTGAGATGGAGCATGGGTGCGCGCGCGCCCGAACTCCGTGCAACTAGATAAGAGAGTCAGGGTGCTCCCCACCTTACACCCGTATACCGGGGAACGCGGAACCGACGGCGACGATCGTGCGGCACTAGGTAGGTGCGCAGGAAGGGGGGATCACTCGAGCAGCGAGAGTGTTGCGCGCGCGAAGAGTTCGAGTGAGCGGCCATAGGTGGGATTATGGGAGAAAGCGCGCGGAGCGAGGGGGAGCGCGGGAGTAGAGTAGGAGTCGCGGTATATCTAATATATGCGTACGAAGGTATACCGCGGCATAATAGAGTATATATATATATATATATATATATATATATATATATACGGTGCGCGCACACCTATGTGGCGTATATACTATTATATAGCGCGCGCACGTATGATTAGATCAATTAATTATTATAGTTAGATCGCGTTGTTAATTAATTAAGTAAAAATATGTAGATCCGTCGGGAGAGTTGGAGCGAATGGTAGTAACTTTTAAAATGTATATAGCTGTAAATAGTAGTTGAAAATAAATTTTAATTGTTGTATGAGTGTGTCGGGATAGTTAGCATTAATTATATAGCCGGTAGGCACGGAGCGGCAGCACCGACTGGGTTACCGATATCGTAATTATTTATTTGTATTGCGCGCCTTCCAAGTGCCAGGGATGATTGGTTGCGTGATTGACCCAATAATTAATAGGTTTATGGTGATGTAAACTACTATTATTGGACAATCGGCCTTGACAGGAATAAGATCAAGTCTGACTACGTGTATCGATCACGCAATCAACCACCCTAATCAACGCCAGTAGATAAGGAGTATATAGAAGATAGAGAAGGATAGCGATAGGGTGGGGAGGAAAATTCTTAATTTGGGAGGATCAAGCCGCCGAGGATGATGAAGCTGGTCTCAAGGATTCGCTACCTGATCGTCCGACAATATAGTCGAAGTTTTCGTGAGGTTTCATTTAATTTTCTTAGTAGTATTTTGAGGCGGAGTAGCCATTTTTCGTAGAGTAGAGCAGAGTTGCATAGGGTTGTCGAGAAGTAGGTTTGACGTTGAAGATGTGCCTGATTACTTAATTAATTAGACGAGTATATTACGGTTAGCCCAACGGGCGGCCGAATTATTATTATTATTAATAGAATATATTTTGATATCCGCCGGACGGAATCGGAGTGTGAAGGTGTGTGAGTCGGTCGCGAATCGCGTAATTAATTGTGTCGGTGCCGGAAATTATAAAGCATTTTATTTTTAAATTTTAAACAAATATTAGTTATGGTAATTGCTGAATTCGAGAGTGTTTGATTATTAATTATTTTTCCTTTACTCTAAACGCCGCCGGTTCCGAGATGGCCAGCCGTTGGGATTCCCTCTGTGACGCGGAGTCGAGGTGAGAATTTACCGGGTTATTGAGTAGGTTTTTCAAGTGATTAATTTCATTATAAATATCGCCATGCGCCCAATAAAATAGAAATCGGCGATATTATTATTTTTGAACGTCGCTACGATGGAACCTCCGTCGGTTAATATTTTGTTTAATTATTGCGCCGACGAAAGATAGCGTCGCAATTTATTGATCTCAGACTCACCTTCCCGAAATATTGAAAGTAACTCATGAAAATTGACCCGTTTCATTTAATAACATAATACCCATATAATATTATTTGCAATCTCAAAACATTTGTAGTAGTTAGTTAATTCAATGACTTTTATATGGAAAAACCATTATGAAAAACGATTTTTATTGCATTAAATCGTTGTTAAAGAGAAATTACCCCAATTATCATTGGTATGCACAAAATTTGCTTCAAGATTCCTTAAAGTAGTAATTGAGATGTCTTTGCAGCTATTTTGATCCAGAATTGTAATTTTGCTAGTGTCATACGAGTTTGTAAAACTCATAAAAAAGCAAAGAAATATTGTATCTGAAAGTAAATTGTTCGTACAATACAAAGAAAAACTCGAAAATTCAATCTTTGCAAAATACGTATTTTTGACGAAATGACCGATATCTAAACCTTATAAGGTCAATCTGACTTTATATTTGGATTCGCCATCGAATCTATTTGTGTGAAAAAGTTCCATCTAAATAATTACTAACGCTTCTCTTATAGTGAGGTGTTGCACTGCCTTGAATGGCAGGAACAATCACGTTCCTCAACAAATCTGAGTACATATTGCCGGTCAGAGTGCCTTCAATGAAGAAAGGCCCAATTATTCGATTATGATAATGCCTGCCCAAACATTAATTTTTTGAGGCCATTGGTTCGACCGAGAATCCATCATCCAGTGAGGATTTGTATTAGACCAATAAGACATATTATGCCTATTTGCACTACCATTAAAAAATTGTAGCTTGATCAGTAAAAATAATAAGATTTAAAAGTTGATTATCAGCATTTATTCTGTCCATCATTATCTCTGAGAATTATAGGCGCCTATCAGGATTATCATCATTTAATTGAAAATTGGGTGAAATTTCATGCGTTTTGTTAATATTCATTGTGTTGTACCATAGGATAAACCATGTTCTTGTTGGCTTTACTTGACAGTACTATGCGGATTCTCTTGAATTAATAATACAACGTTAAGTTGGTGTTCGGCATTCGTTGTAGTAACTGGTCGACTCGAGTTAGGGAGATTACGTACAGTACAGTGATCATTAAAACGTTGTACCGTTAATTTTACTGCAGTTTTTCTAAACTTTTGGTTAAAGAGATCACGCACCCTCTCATAAGATCGTCGATTATTACCGTAACCAGTCATGATAAGAATAGTTATCCGCTCCCGTTTAGTTAGAACCATGATGGTATGTAAGTAACAATGCCTGTCAAATTGTATGGAACAATTAGTAGGTCTGAGGAGAATATTGATAACTTCAGAATTCAAAAACTTAAATGTAAAGAAAATAAAATAATAAACAAAATAGTTTTGTTCAATAAGAGTTTTTTATTTATTTATTCTTAAGAACCATTTAATAACTGTAAATATTTTTTTAACAACCATAAAATTAATTAAATTAAATTTTATAGTAATTATTATGAGAACATTACCTTTTTATAGCCGGGCAAACAAAAAAAATACTATTTGCTGATGGTGAAATAGTTACTCCCTATACATGAACTATCAACGCTTACTATTTTATGAGCTGCCACTGTTTCAAAGTAAAAACAGTAAAAAACTTACTCAAAATAATACCAATTTTTGAGTTTTGATGGTTTAAGGCCAAGTTCAAGGTCACGGACAAGTTTACAACGTTCTGTTTTATCGTAAAAATTGTTAAACTATAATTACCTATTAGGTGATCCGTGTTCGTAGAGCAACGTTGACAATGGATAGTTCCAGCAAAAATAAATATAATAAAAAAAAGTTTAATGAATAAAATAAAAAGTCAAACAGTCCTGAAGGACAAAGAAAAAATAAAACAAATCACTAAAATTAGATACGAAATGAAATTAAGTTAATATAATAGAAGATCCTTGAACTTGTTATAATGAGGAGCTGGATACCACCATTTATACATTTATTTTTATAAAATTACCTCTTGATAATTATAGAGTAAATTTTTTTTTTTTTTTTATTATTTTAACGTCGCTCTTTTTATGCTCCCAAACCGGTGCTAATCAGCGACGGAGGTCATACGATGTCTTGGTATAGAGTAAATATTTTGAGATTGTGGAAAAAGAATGTGAAGGTTTACCTCGCAATTAATTAAACAATATCTAATCAAGAAACTTTTATATGTATATTAATATAAAAGAAATTTGTGTGTCTTAATATTTATTAACCTTTAGACTGCCGGCATTTTTGCCTTATAAATTGATATTTTTGATTTTGATTTTTATTTTTGATTGATATTTTTGATTGTGCAAAATTTATACATAAAAACACCTCATATATCTAGAGTAGTTGCCATGGTCACAGATAGCTCATATATGAGCCATGCCGGCAGTCTAAAGGTTAAGTATGATTCGAACCGAGCGGGCCATCGTTCTCCAATACTTATAGTTAAGGCAACCTTCATTATAATATTAATATCTACCTTCCCACCAACGCGTTAAATAGTAGAATAAAAAAAAGAAAGATTATCAACTGTTATTTCGGAAGGATTGCTTTTATTTAAAAAAAGAAAAGGAAATACCGCGCATTTAGATAGGTTATATCGGGGCCAGAAGCAATCTTGGTACCCTTAGATTTCCCTCCTATAGAGTCTAAGACAAACAGGTGGATCCCGGTTCTGAGGCTGACTCAATGAATCATTTTATGCTTCTTTGCGGGCTCGGTTAGTAGGATGTTCAATAAAAATAAAAGATTGTATGGACATATACATGAATGCAAATAATCAATTGAAAAGTTGATTCATCCGGTTTCGTCCGAAAGACTAATACCCCGAACATTCAATGTATATTTTTAAATCACCATAACATATCTTACATTTATGGTGACTGGCTTTCCTTGATGTCTCTTTGGAAATCTTTCTTGATTCGGGCGAGGATCGCGTGCCGCTGTTATTCCAAAAACGATGAGAGAGAAAGAAAAGAAAAAGATGTAGATGAAGCCACGAGCTAAGTGTGTGCGCTCCTATATAGTTCAATAGTCTGTGGCGTTCGAAAAGCTCACCGCTAGCGTGGTTACTAATTTAAGTGTTTAAATGAATAGAAAATTGTTTTAATTTATATTTTCAATTTATTTACTGTACTTTAAATTATACACAATACATATATTTAAAATAACGAGGGCGCGCATGTTGAATAGAAAAGGTTGGAATATTTTGAAAAGTTCTCTTTCGATACTCCTGTAAAAATATTCCTAAGGAAAGGTAGGGTCGCCGGTTACATCTTGTGGATGCTTCCCGACTTGAACCAAGTTCTCCTTACGGATAAGCCGGTCCTTATCTTAATCGGTGATCCCAGGAAAGGAACTAATGCCAAAGATGGGACTTTTATATGCAAGTAAGTATCCCGCCAAATGGATAAACTAACACATTAAGGTATGTACGTATTAATATAAACAATTTATAAATAATTTGATTTTATATAATAGATTAAAATGTAAAATTATAAGTTTTTACAATAATTTCAATATAAATAAAAATGCAATTAATACATAATTAAACATATTAAATCTAGTGATATTTGTTCTTCATTTATCGTTAGTCTTACAATAAATAACAACAATATATCATACATTCGAAATAAAAATAAAATTATACAGATAATTCTAAATATTGTTATAAATGTATATTTATTATTTATTTATTTACAGGTTAGATCAATACGTGGATGTAGGGAATTCAACATCATAGGTTGGCAACACAACAATATAGTTGGCAGGATTACATCCCCATTATACGCGGGAAAATTTAAATTTGGCAGCGCGGAGAATTTAAATAAGGCAATATAAGTATACTTAAAATTAAATCTAATTTATTTAATAATATACTAATGGCCCATTCCACGTCAACCGGGCCACCCCTACGTCCAAAAATTGAAGAGCTCAAGAAAAATGTTTGAGCGCTGAAAATGTTCGTATTCATGTACTCTTTCGAATACAACATGACGCATTAAAAAATTTCAAGATGGCGGCACCAATATGGCGGTAGAAACCCGAAAAAAATCAAGAGTACCGATTAAAATGCTTGTAAAAATTAAAAAAAGCAATCAAGTTGGACTGTTTTTGACTCAAATTGTAGCTACGATACACCCTTTAAAAAATCACATGGTCGGTTACGGAAACCCAACTTGAGTTGTGTAGATTTGGCCTTACATTCGTCATCAGCAACCACAAGAACCCCCATATACCACATTTGGTCCAAGTCGGTTGATTTTTCAAAATTCGTCTACCTTATCGACATATTAGCCGCCATATTGGATCGGCCATGTTGGGTTTCCGTAACCGACCATGTGATTGTTTAAAGGGTGTATCGTAGCTACAATTTGAGTCAAAAACAGTCCAACTTGATTGCTTTTTTTAATTTTACAAGCATTTTAATCGGTACTCTTGATTTTTTTCGGGTTTCTACCGCCATATTGGTGCCGCCATCTTGAAATTTTTTAATGCGTCATGTTGTATTCGAAAGAGTACATGAATATGAACATTTTCAGCGCTCAAACATTTTTCTTGAGCTCTGCAATTTTTGGACGCAGGGGTGGCCCGGTTGACGTGGAATGGACCTAATATATATATTTTTTCTTTTAGGAAGATGTACTGCTGCAGTATAATTATGAAAAAAGTAGTGCATCCCTCCTTATGATGAAACTCTTGCTTTACCGCGCGCCCTTACTTGAAAGATATCGGAAAGGCCCGCCCCAAGAGAGAGAGAGAGAGAGAGAGAGAGAGATTGATTAAAATATATATTTATTAGGCTACGGGGGCCAGCCCCCAAAGTAGCACAAAATGCAGAATATAAAATACATAAAAAAATTTTTACATTAGCGCAGAATAAAAACAAAAACAAAAACAATAAAATCAAAAACAATTATTAATGATAACGCAGCATACAATATAATATAAAGGCCATCTCCGACCCATCATATCTTAACATTTAGATATTAAGTACTTATTTAGTAGAGTACGCAGAGTGCAGAAGCCTAAGCGGAGGTACTTGCACTATGCGTGTGCGTTCGACCACGGCGGAATTTCGGGCAAAATAATGCTTTCTTCCACGCGCCGGGCCCATGTCTGCCGGTCGAGCCTAGTGAGATGCTCACGCAGGCGTTGCTGAAATGAGTAAAGATGGACGGGATCGAAGGTCAGGTCGGAGAAGCTATTAAGGAGTTTGGAGGCAGTAATGGTAAATGACTGCTTTAACGCTTCTGTCCGGGGCGGATGATAGGTGAGAGGTCGACGCTGAAGGCGGGAAGAGACTCGTGCACCCGGACAGGAGTCGGTTAACATAAAACTATTGCATAGGTATGACGGAGATGAGGTTGATATGATTTTAAAAGCCAGCGAGCCAACGAGATACAATCTCCTACTCCCGGCCGACAGCCAACCCATTTCCAGGCGGTATAAGGCCCGTCTGTAAAACCTAAGCGTGTGTAGCACGCCGTGCACATTTTGTGAAATCGATAAGACGTGTTTAGTCCAATCCATGGTCGGCGTGATCCACACACCCAACGATTTAACGACATTCTCGTACGGCAACGGCACGCCACCCACACACACCCTCGCAATGCCCCCAAGATCGAATCTCGAGGTGTAAATTTGACTGCCTAGCAGAATGACCTTCGTCTTGGAGACATTCAACACCAAACCATTCACTCTTGCCCAGTTTGCAACCGCCTCAGCATCACGAGTCACCCTTTCCACAGCCAGGTCAAGTTCCGCCGGGTGAAAAGAATAATAGAGCTGCGTATCGTCCGCGAAAATCATGCATCTCGAGTACTCCAGAACCGCAGGCAGGTCATTGATAAAAATTGAAAATAGGAGGGGCCCTAAAAAACTGCCCTGCGGGACACCTGCATGAATAACCGACCACCCAGATCGCTCACCCCCATCACCCTCAACAGCCTGCGTGCAGCCCTGTAGATACGTGTAGAACCAGTGAATAATCGTATTAGAGCAGCCAACCGCTCGAAGCTTACGAAGAAGCACGCCATGGGGGACCATGTCAAAAGCCTTGGAAAAATCAAATAAAACTAAAAGGGTAACCTTACGTTGGTCTATACTCCTGCGCACATCCTCCAATACACAGAGCAGAGCCGTCTGCGTGCTATGCCCCCGGCGGAAGCCAGCCTGTCTGCAGAAAAGGAGATCATTGTCCTCCAAATAACTCGACAACTGACCATGTACGATTCGATCGAGCAACTTTGACCCTCGCTCAGTCGCGCAATAGGTCTAGTGTCAGTTATGCTGCCGCATACACTGGACTTTGTCAGTGGGTACAGCAGCGCCCTCTTCCACTGCGAGGGAAAGTAACCTAACTGTAGCGAAGCATCAAAGAGGCCCGTCAGATGTCCTAAGACGGACGAGTTCGCGATCTTGAGCATTGGTACGGAAATACCATCTTCACCCATCGCCCGCGAGGTCGCCCGGCCCAACGTCTCACTAACATGCACAACATTCACACGCTCAAACTCAAAACAGCCCACGGTCAAGGACGGTGCAAATACCATAACGTCTGTCAATACGTGACTAGAAACTGGGTCGGATTGGCTCGAGATGGCCGCATAATGCGCATTTAATTCGTCCAACGAAAACAGAGCAGAGGGAGAAGGCCTCGAGGCCAGCTCTACGCAGGCGGCGATACCTCTCAAAGTCGCTCGTTAAATTGCTGCGTTTGGCAGTGCGAAACGCTCGCTTCCTCTCCCTAATCAAACCAATGACATTGGGTGTAACCCACGCCTTTCGCTTAGTCCCCGTGACATGCATTACAAGAGGTGCAATTTGATCAAATGCACTCACGACCGCGTCACTCAAATCCCTCGCAGCAGAATCAACGGCCAAAGCATCGCTGAGCTCATGAGTAGGAGCCTGGCCCGAGGCATGCTAGTTCGATTCAACACTAAGGCCATCAAAACTCAAATTAGAATTAAAATCAAAATTGAAGACCTCAGCGAAGCTTCCACCGTTGAGCCCCCTCAGTCTGCGTGACCCAAATCTTTTTATCGGGCATCTCGGTCTCTCCAAATTTAAATTGATCATAATGGCGTCGTGCCCCGAGTCAGCCAAAAACGGAACTTCAGATTTGGAGTAAGTAAATCGCGTCGTAGTGTCGCGCAGGATAAATAGATCGAGCCATGTATGAGACGTGTAGCCCGCACAATGAGCATGGTGCGTAGGCTCCGATGTAACCAATTCCAGGTTAAGTTCAGTTAACCGCAGGCGCATAAATTCGACGGCGGCACAAGGTCGATTGAAATCAATATTGAAGTCGCCTGTGATCACAACATGCTCATATCGCGGGCTCACTTCCGCGAATAGATCGAAAAACACGGAAGGCAAAGCGGCGCCCGGGCGCCTATACACTACACAGACTAAAACTTTAAATTGATTACACGCTACATCTAACATTAAAAATTCTGGCGAATTATCGAAAATTTGGCCCGATTGGCCCATAGTCTTAACCCTGTATATGTCACGAACGTAAGTACCCACTCCCCCTCCCTCCTTCCCGATGCGGTCAAGTCGGTAAAAATTATAGTGCTGTAATTTAATAATATCGGAAGCATCGAGTGGAGTTAGAAACGTTTCCGTGACTGCAATTATATCATGCGCGCGCGGGTGCACCAGTGTTTCGATTGCCGCAAAGTGCGACTTAAGCCTATTAATATTAACATGAAATACACTAAATTTATTCCATTTACATTTAGTCACGCCGAAGGACCAGAAGGGCCTTCCCGATTTATACTCGTGCCTTTATTGGGACTCAGCTTATTAAAATTAGTGTCAGCGTCTACCGAAATCAGCTGACTCTCTCTCGTTTTTTTAATATAAACTTGCATGTTACGTACAATAGGTCTGGCATAATGCAGTCGATTTGTTTCGCGAAGGGCTCTAGACCATAATGTGTGAACATGCGCACCAAAAATGCCCTGTGCATTGAGGCCACTTAATCTACCACTACGCGATATTATATTGTCCCGAATTTCCTTAGTTAATACTTTAAAAGCTAGTCCGCGGGTTTTGTTAGGAGGAAGGTTTCTCGGTTGCGCAGAAGTACTAGCACCCTCATCCATACTCATATTAACTTCGGTTGACTGACCCGGCATCGGTTGTGGGCGACGACGTGGTTCCCACCTACGTATATCGGTGACTTGATTAAAAATCAGACGCAAACCCAGTGCAGTAAGCAACAATTTAATTATATCGTCGTCTTCATTTGTGACCGACTCCAGAACACCAAGTAATAAAATCTCGCAATTGTCTGCCTGTGCGCGCGAGTCTAAATTCCGCTCTTGGACCAAAGACGAACTCGAATTCACCGCCGCTAACTCATTCATGCGCGCTGTGTCAGCAGCTTGAATACGCGTGTTCATTTCTTCAAAACGTATGTCCGCAGAACGTGAGAGCGCGTCAACATCTTCGCGATTATTAAATTTATCTCTCACGAAAGAAAAATATTTTCTAATACAATACACTCACACTACAGATTAAGTCATAGGGGCGTCCCTCAGGGTGGAGTCTTGAGCCCACTTTTATATATACTATATACATCTGATATCGCAAAACAATTACCAAAATGTATTTTAATATCTCAGTTCGCAGACGACCTAGCTGTTTATACTAAATTTAAATCGTTAAAAAGAGATAAAAAAGCTCTGAAAAAATCTATCATTATCATTAACGATAATCTAAATGATATCGGACTTTCCTTATCACCTAATAAAACAATTATTATACATTTTAATAATAAAAACATAACTCCAGGAAATGTTGAAATTAGTATTGATAATTGCATTATTAAAAGCAGCGAAAAAGTTCGATTCCTGGGTATTATTTTCGATTATCGATTGTCCTTCAATTATCATTATGAACTGGTTGTAAAAAAGTGCTCATCTGCCATGAATATTGTAAAATCTTTATGTGGGACATGGTGGGGCTGTCACCCTGAAACACTTATCATCTTATATAAAAGTTATATAAGATCGATTATTGATTATGGCTGTTTCATTTATTCTTCTGGCTCAAAAAACAAAATAAACAAACTTGAAAAAATTCAACTAGCTGCCATTCGTTGTGCCTTTGGTTATAGACGATCTACACCCAGCAATATTGTATTAGCCGAATCAAAAATTGTATCGATATCAGATAGAATAGAATACCTATGCAATACTTACCTAACAAAGGTATCGTCCAACCACAACTCATCTACATACAAATCTGTTATAAGAAATTTTCACATAAGCACGAAAAGAAAATCTAGAAGATTTTGTATTTTAAATAAGTGTATAACATCACTTATCGAACATAAACAAGTTATCGATTCGTCCTCTAACTTTAACATTTACACTACCAACTACGATACAATCACAACCTGCATTCCGTTCGAGATCGATCTGGGCGCGAAACTTAAAGTAAGTTCTAATCCAAACCTAGTTATATCAGACTTAATAAAAAAAAATGCATATACCATTTTTACAGACGGTAGTAGAATCAAAACTGCTCCTTGCGTTGGCGCCGCTTGTATATGCCCAGAACTAAATATTCAAATCACTAAAAGCATAACAAAAGAAATTTCTATTTTTACTGCTGAATGCGTAGCATTAAAAATTGCACTTGATATCCCTCTTCAAAATAAAGCTACGAACTATTACATTTTTTGTGACTCATTAAGTGTCTTACAGACTTTAAACTCCAACAAAATTAATATAAAAAACAATAGACATCTTACTGAAATAAAAGAAAAATACAACTTTTTTAAATCAACAGACCCTAATAATGTTATAAAATTTTATTGGGTTCCCTCCCACATCGGTCTTGAAGGCAATGACAAGGCCGATGAGCTGGCCAAATCTGCCACCAAATCTCTCATACCCGATATCTCTACGGTTCCATTTACTGATATAATTGAAACACACAAAACTAATGCTATAACTGCAACGACAACTTGTTTAAAAAAGCAAGGCTTAATCAAAGGCAAACGCTACTTTGAAATAGACTTCAGTGATAAAAATACTCCATGGTTTTACTATAAAAATCTTAAACGAGAATTCGTAGTGACGATCAATCGTTGTAGGTCAAACCATTACAGTCTGGCAGCTTCTCTTGCAAGAATTAATATAATTCCCAACGGAAAATGTAAATGTAATATGGCTGATGAGGATCTGCACCACATTGTTTGTCACTGCAAACTCTACCATTCGGAAAGACGCAAATTATTTAACAATTTAAAAACACTCAAAATACATTTAACTCAACATTCCGACGTCTCTGTAATTGAATCATTGTTTACAGCTCCAAATATATCTGCTTGTCTCTATTTGTTTAAGTTTATTGTAAATTGCAATTTAAACATTTAACCACACCAAACTTAAGAATGTAACAGTGTAAATTGTAAATTGTTATCATCGATTGTACTCGGTGTTTCAATAAAGTTGCGAAAATAAACCTCATTAGAGGTTTCAAATCGCTTTAAAAAAAAAAAAAAAAACATCTTCGCGAATGGTGTGCATTTCTGTCCTCACCTCCGCAGTGGTGCGCGCGAGCAAGTCTACCTCCACCCGTGTGGCCTGCAGCTTAGTGTGCAATACACTAAGTCTATTATTAATCTCCGATAGTCGCTCATCGATTTTTTTTTCCACACGTTCAGCTATACTATTTTCAACGCGCGCGGCAAATACATTCATGTAGTCGCGAAACCACTTAGGCGGCTCGTCCTCCATCGCGATAACCAGCTCAGAGAGAGAGAGAGAGAGAGAGAGTGTCCATGGAGTGACGGGGTAATTGTGTCTAAACTATAGTAGTATATATTTTTCTATAGTTTAGTATTTAATAAAAATTAAAATGTATACGACGCGACGTCGTTGCAATGAAATGAAATTATATTAAAAAATAATATTTCGCTGTACGTATTAAAATTTAAGAGAGTCTAAAAGTGTGTATTGCCGTACGAGGATGTATGCGAGCATCCATGTACCTTCGTAAATAAGTGTGAGTGCGGTAGGTACTTTTCGGACATCTCGAATCACCCGAAAAGTTTAGTCTGCGACCGGTCATGACCGAGCTCTTATTGGAATCGACACACAGTGAAACTATCGATACCGTGATACGGGTTAGTATCGGTCCGGTTTTTCCGGCCACCGGGAAGCCGTATAGTGTGGGTAATCAGTGAGTGTCGCGTGAACTTAGTGACTAAGTGCCGTGCAGTGCGAAGGACCAAGTGCCCCGGGTCAAGCTACTCCCCGAGGCAGGTGAATCGCCGCGGCGTCGAGCCGCGCCGGCGCGTGGCCAAAGACAGCGGGACACAGGGCCGCATCCAGTGGTAAGGATACGTCAGTGCACCGACTTCCACAAGGACGCATGGAGCAGCCAGCCCGGTAAGTATTCGACGTTAGTCGGTTACATTTATAGAGTGTGTTGTATGAAAGTTTGTTTGAGTGTTGGGTAACACACCAGTTCCTCTCGTGCCACGCAAGTATCACGTGACTGGGGAATATTCCGTATTCATTGTCGTGATTCCCGTGTGATTATTATTATTGAATAAACCATTCTTTTATTATTACTAATTGGTCGCGTGTATTATTAATCTAAATACAACCATTCTTCCTTCCGTTCACGCATTTCCCGTAGCACGTGTTGGTACGTAGGAGATCATCTTATCTCCGCTACCGTGTCTCGTGAGCTCGACTCCTCGACCTTCCGGCGACGAGATCAACGTCTTCCTCGGAGCCGTTGTTCCCTGCTTATTTAATAAATTAATTGTACGTGGTGTCAGGACGATATATCACGTTACATGTATTATTTGACTAGGCATTGAAAATTAACGCTCTGAAAAGTGTTGGTGCTCGGAGCGTACCTACGTATACTGCCCTCGAAAGCAATAACGTCCTATCTGACCAAAATATAAAATCGAGAAAATCAAGTTTTCGTAAATAGTACGATGCACGATATGATGCTTTTTGATAGTTAGGACAATCTTTCTTAGTGTTTTTTTACTAACTTAAAAAACATTAAGAGCCATTTTACTTAGAGCAATAGCTACGCATCATATTTATCTTTCCAGACATCCAAAAAACTCAAAATTTTAAAAATTGTAGATAGGACGCTATTGCTTAGGAGGGCAGTATACTCGCATGTACTTAAATGTTTTTATAATTGGCAATTCCTCAGCCAATATTTATCAAGCCAATCATGTTTGTAAGTGACGATTATTTAGTCAATATTTAATTACTACTGATTATATGTTCGTAAAATTTGATGGGTGTGTATTTAAATATATTATATATTTTATATAATATAATTATTATGAATAATATAATTATTATTATATAAATAAAAAATTTGTATAAAATGATAATGATTTGAATTAACATTCAAATATTTCAGGATAAACTATATTTTTTGTACGAATTTTTGTGTTTTCACTAAGTATTTGTTTTTATTAATTATTATATTACTTTTATGAATAATTTTATTATTTAGAAATATTTTTAAATTAGCTTTTGATGTTGTTTTTGACAAAATGACATATAATTGACCATGGCTACATACAGGTTTATTTAAGTACAAGCCAACTTTGTCAAAAGATTGACTTTGAGCTTTATTTATAGTCATAGCAAAGCTAAATCTTATTGGAAATTGCCTTTTTATCATATGAAAAGGAATTTCTTCAAATGATGGATATAAATCAATACGTGATAATAATACTATTTTACCAGCGTATGTACCTGTAATTATTTCTACTTTTATATCATCTTGTTTTACATCTTTGACAATAATTCTTGTGTTATTACAAAGACCACCGTTAATATTTAAATTTCTTAAACAACTTACTATTGCACCCTTTTTAATATTAATTTGTCTGGAGGAAAACTTCTGTTGGGATTGATTGTTTTATGATACAGAGTACGTGAAGTGGCACTTCACGCATTTTGCTAAATTTTTAAGTGCAATTTTACGCACTCTGTTATCATAAAATATCGTTCAACACACGTGCATGAACTTCACGCACTTGTATCGAAATATACTATTATAACTATGTTCATCAATTTTTTCGACTGTATATTTCGACTATATATATCATTAATTTTTAATACCTCACAGTCTAAAGGAGATAATATTACTTCATTTTTAGTGTTTGGTCATTAGAATTATTCTTCAGCTCAAAGATTTCTGCTATTAAATCATTACAAATGAATTGCATTGATATTTCTTTAACATTGTTTTGTAATTCATATTTTTAACTTATTTTTAGGCACGATCGTTGCACGAGAGTTAACGTTTTTGAAAAAAGTATGTATGTGTATGTGTATGTATGTAGTCAAGTTAATCGAATAACTCAGCCAATATTGGACCAATTTGGCTGAAATTTTTATGATATCTTGTACATAAATAGAGAAGTAAACGTTTCTATTTTGGACCAAATTGGTCGAATAGGTTTTGAACGGTAGCACTTTTTACAATGGCGCTAAAACGTTTTTCTACATTATATAAAAAAAATTAAATAATCTAAAATATAAATATAGAAGATGTTTAAATATAAAATATGTGATAATTTTTGTATTGTAACTTTCTATGTACGACTAAATACTGGCAAGTTAAACGCATGAAAGTGTCAAAATAGTGCAAAAAACCGTTTATTCTACTTTATGAAGACAAATATAAATTGTACTGTAAAAGTTTAAACGTAAAAAATCTTTATCTTAATAAGACAAAACTTGTTTGTATACAACACTGTTTGCTTAGATGAATTTTTTTAAAGTTAAATAAACAAAACTAGTTGAAGAAACCTAAAATGTACAATAAAAGAAGCTTATTAGATATTAATTAATTAAATATTGATTTTATGTAGACATTTTAAATGTAAGAATTATTCATCAGAAAAAAGAAAACTTTTTTCTATTAAACATCTCTTACTCAGATATATATTTTTCCTAATCAATGAAAAAAAACGGTTAAAAGAGCGTAAAATGTACAAAAAAGACGGTTTTAGACCTTATCTAAATAAATATCGATTATATGTACAAATTTTAAAGATAAGAAGTGTTTATCATAAAAGAAAACTTTTGTTTACCTTTTAATTGTTTTTGAAAATGTATGTATGCTTGAAAATTTTAGTCAAATTTTTAACCTTTTGGTTAAAATTTATTTTCATAATAACTTTTAAATATTATAGTTGCTTATTTTTTAAAGCACTTAACGGTCGTGCCTGGAATGTAAAAATATGTAGCTTATACATATTTTGGGCCCTCTAGTTTTAATTTTAAATTTCCATTTATTGATAACTTTGTGAAATATGACCATAATCTCCTCCTTTGACACAAGTTTCAATAATTTTAGTTCTATTCCCATGTGGTACTATTGGTAATGTTTGTCTAAAGTCACCAGAAGTTACGATAACTTTTCCCCCAAAAAGAAGGTTGTTCTTCCACATTTACTTTTGTTTATAATAGTAATAACGGTGTGTGTGTGGATTATGTTCGGTATCGCGATTAATTATTTAATGGGAAATGTAAGACATTAATTATATAAAATTGTCGTGAGCGTGAGATTTTATTCTATTTTCCTATGTAGGTTGATATTCGCGATTTCGTCTGTGATGTAAGAATTTGTAATATTATGTTAGGGTAATAAATAAAGTAAATAAATAATTTATTGCTTCCATTACACGGACTACCAAATTTATTTATAATTTTAATTATCCCTTTTGATTTGTTGTTAATTTAGTGGAAAGGAATCTAGTTAGTCTCGCCATTTTCCCGTCGCCGAGACAAGGATCCACGGCACCGTTAAGAGGTTTGTGCACGTGCTCAGTCAACCATATTACAAAGACGAAAAACAAATATTAGTTTCCCTGTTTATTTAATTGAAAATATATATATCGATGTTTATTATTATCTGTTGTACATAGTGTACGGGATTTCTTATATTTATTTAGGAAACGCTATGTCACACCTTAAATTGTCAAATCTCTCAAATCTGTTAACCAATCAATCAGTTTTGTACGACTTTCCCTTAAGGGCAGTCCGTACTCATAGCTTCACAAATCCACCATCCGAATTTTGCGAACAAAAGTGGCGCTTCCGTCAGATAAGCTGAGTTCATATTCGACAATAATTATGAACATTTAAAGGAAATATAGTTTTTACCACACAAAATCCTCCTAAGGGAAGGACACTTCAGGGAACGTACAACTCGAAATGACAACACAAAATTTCATTTTTGTTTGGCCATTGGCATCCTTTGTTTTTTTATTTAAATTCTACAACATAAAAGATACATATAATCCGAGACGCTCGCGGGTGACTAATCACAAAACGTTAAGTGTCGGTAACATAATTTCGCAATCACGGATCGATTCCGTGATTACTCGGGTCTGTTACCCAGTAGTTAGCCAGCCCCTTAAGGGATTGTCGGAGCTATAGCCTCTGTCGATAGCCGCTCGATCTCGAGGTTTCGAATAGCGCTATAGTCAGCTGTCAATTTCTACGGTAACCGTACTTTCAACATAAATTATAAATTTTACAGCTACATAGAGCTGTTGAAAGATACTTTCCCCCTTGGCTATGACGAAAATTAAGGTAATTGTAATATTACTCTTGGCAGCAAAAATTTATTTTGTTATAGAAATGTGTAGTACGTTATGTATTACATTACGGTAGATATAGACTCAATGAATACCAGACGTATTATACATTTCTTGGAAAATAAACATTTGATGTCAAGAGTAATATTACAATTACCTTAATTTATTCATAGCTAGAGGGAAAAGTATCTTTCAACAGCTCTATGTAGCTGTAAAATTTATAATTTATGTTTAAAGTACGTTTATCGTAGAAGTAGAGAGAGAATGTGAATGTGAGATTCCAATAATTCTTCCTCATGCTTTGTGTATTTGCGATTTATTATTTGTATTTCTTCGGATAATTGGGACATGTTAAGATTACAGAAATTCATAACGCGTTATATAAACTAAAAAAACATGTTTAGCTATAATGAACATAAGGCGTAAGCCGGCCTCGCCTTAATTACGCAGTTAAGTAGCTTGTAGACCGCGGTACGTGGGGGAAGATGCGCGCCTATCCCAACTGGCCCGCGCGGTGAGGAGATAGCGTTCGAGTACCATGCATACATTTTCGGTGATGAGTTTGATTAACAATATTAAGCGCAAGATTAAAAACATAAAAATCTTTTGCTTATTATTATTTATTGATTTGTTTATCTACTTACTAAACCGACAATTGGGTAGGTTGCATATCCCCCCTCCCCCAAATAAATAAAGAAATTATAATGTGGGAAAAGATTTTCATTTATTTCCCTTTCTTTTTTTTTGCTTTATTTTAACTTGCGTGTAGTTGAAGAATATCTTTATCCGTTGTAGATGAAGATATCTTCTTAAAACGGACTCCCGGTATTGCCTGATAAGATTTTCTGCGGAAGCTGGCTGGATCCTCCGATATTGGTTTCTTCACGAGGACGGCTGGGCGAGAGTTATGATGACCGTAATTGGCCAGCCACTCCTCGATGTACCATCTTCTTTCGGCCGCCCTTGTTTCCTCAAGCGTCTTCCGTGCTCTCTTAATCGGTCCCTCGCATGTGTAGGACCCCCAAAATAGGTCCTTTAATACTTGCTGCCTCTTATTTTCGCATTCGGAGGCGCTGTTCGCACTTAAGGCTGCGCCTTTAATTTCTGGCATTGTCACCTCTTCTTTTGATTTCCTCCTCGGAGCATGGTACCGTTTTAACTCTGTTGAATTAAAACTTTCTCAGATTATTTTTGTTACGGAGTCTGTTAATTTGCACGTCGCACAGGACAACACATTGTTAATGACATACAGCCCTTCATATAACAACAGAAACTTATCTGTTATCTCGTGATCTGCAACTGAAAAATTATTCCGATCCGTTTTTCCCAAAACCGAATCGGATGTTTACTCGTTTGAATTTCTAACGATGTAGCTTCAATTATTTCGTGGTAGACCTCATTCATGCAATCTTGGATGAATTGCACTCAATTTACCCACACCTTAAGCTGCGAAATATATTAGAATTTAGTTCTGCTCCTTAATTGTTCGCGAGGCTAAACTAACTATATTCAATTCCTCATCATCATCTAATTGACAAAGAGCCGCGCCTCAAGCGACAGTACTTGTATCCGTGCATAAAATAAATAGTTTTTTACGTACTAGATGGTATACCATTATTTGCTTCGCGAAGAGTTCCTTCGTCCTTTCAAAAACGCATTGTTGATCGACTTCCCCAATTCCATCGATCGCCCTTCCATAATAGCTTAAGAAAAGGCGAAATTTTCTCCGAAATCGTGTTGGAAAATTTTGCATAAAACCAACCCAACAAAACTCTTTAACTGTTAGGTATTTCTGGGTGAGGGAAATGTATCTATCGCACGTGTTTTTTCTGGATCCCAAAAATTTTATTTCGGTATGAAAAAACATAATTTTCTCAAAATTTAAGGTTAAATTATAACGCCTTATTTCCGCAAAGAGTTTTTCTAACATATTAAAATGTTCTTGATCTGTTCGTGACACGCATACCTAATCATCCATAAAATCGAATAATGATCTTTAAACTGACTATCATTTCGGTAGCCCGTCTTAATGCCTCACCGCTTATCTTGAGACCGCAGGGGGCAACCTTATTCTGGTACGTTTTGCCGCTATGCATAAACGCCGTATATTGACGAGATTCGACTTGTTAGGAAATTTGCCAAAAACTTGCTGTCAAATCAATGGTTAACATCACTTGCATTGAATCAAAATTCCTTAATATTTCGTCTATGGGTTCTGGTCCGTCATGATCATTTTGTAAACGTTTATTTAATTCTTGCACAAGTAAATATATTCTAATGGATCCATTTGTTTATCACCGGCACGATCGGTTTTACGTATTGGCTCGTTGACCGTTCGATAATGTCGAAGTCTAGCATTCGCTCGATTTCTCGATCAACATTTTCTCGTAAATTAATCGCGACTGGATATGGCTTCATGAAAAATAGTTCATTCGTATTTATGTTTAGTTTATACTCAAACGATTTGATGCGACCTGGATATTTACGAAAAATAACTTTCTTTTGTTTAAAGGAAAAATATCTTAATTTTTTTAGTAGTTAGCGTAATTTCTCTTTTTGGACGATCCGATATATTTTTCGCGTCATCGAGTTTTTCGCGAATTTGCTTATTCGTTAAATACGTTCGTTTTCGTAGTTAGTATTGTAATCGCAGCTTATATCCATGAGGCAAATTTCTTTGATTATGTTTTGGGATTCTAATGATTTATCGTAATCTTCGTATTTAATATCAGTTATTGCGCCATCTTTACTGGAGAAATTAATATCAATGATGAACTGGTATCAATTTTAAATTTGAACGCAGTTTGAACGTCTATACCCAAAATACGCTAATCGTAGAATTATTACAAAATTTATATTTGTCGATCATGGGCCGATTTTTACGCGAGCGTAAAATATTTAGAATTCTAAATATATAATTTATTGTAACGGATTTGCTATTTTTAAAATAATAAAATAATAACGATTTTACTACCGTTAAAACAATAGTCTTATTATGCGATTAGTCTTTCAGTATTAATACGAGTCTATAAGACACGTATAGGCAGAGGCGGTGGTATCCTTTACTTAACAAACGCGAAAGAAAATAAAGGGCAGATGAAATGAGTGAAAACACGATATTTAATTTAAATAAAGGCAATAATATATTACCAAAAAAAAGAGATAATACACGCGTGCCGCTGCACGCAAAATCGCAGGTCGATACGCAAAAATAATAAAGAGAGAAAGAGACAGAGAGAGACTACAGAGTTAGCACTTACAGTGCGTGAGCCGCGATAGAAAATGAAATGACCGGAGGAAGTCTGCGTAGTCGCTTCTCTCCTCGGCTTCCTGGGCTGTGTCGTCGCTGAACAAAATACCACGGATTCACTGGGTCATCAGCACAACACCAGGATCACAAGAGACACGAGGCAATAAAAATGAAGGGATAAAAAAAAGAAACGAAATAATTCTCTCACGGTTGATGTTAGTCTCTCGCCGGTTGAGATTAGTCTAAGTGCTCTCGCACTTACAAACCGAAAAACTCTCTCTCTCTTTTCCTACTTTTACCTTTACGAAGGTCCGCGAGAATCGCCGAAAATCATCGAACGTCGACCTGTAACAGCTGTAAATATTAATACACAGGCTAGACGGAGAAACTGAATGTTACGAGCCATTTAATATAATCGAATATTATATTAATTCGTTACATTATATATAATTTTCCCAATAGGGGTTTATGACGCCCGACATATTGAATTTATATCTTCTGTCTTTTTCCACCCACTGGTTGGGGGTAGGCGGGTTATAGAGCTCTGGCGTCATAATCCGAACCTCTCTCTTGCTCTATCGCAATTACGTATCTTCCCTCCCTGTCATGGGCGTCATAAACCCCGATATTTAAGTTTATATACATATATATACATATATATTATTCCCATAAAATTCGTCGGAAAAACAAGTGATTTTATTTCCGGTTTCTATTAACGTTTGTACTTCTACATTCTCAATGCCTACGTTTATTTCGGAACGATCAATGTTCATTTGCAAATTGACTAAAAAATTGGTATCGTTTTTCGTTAGTAACTTATCAAGAACATTATCAAAAGCGAATTTACTTCAATTTTAGGAACCGAGTCGTTTTCATCGCGTTTAGATAGAAAATCCTTACTCTGGATAAGAAACCTATGGTCTCTTTATCTAAATTTTTGGACTCTGACTGCAGGTCCTCAACCAGCTAATTTACGTCTTGACGATGTTCTACGTAACTGCGATACGGATCATAGGAGTTTGGAATTAAAAGGGAAGAAACACTAACATTTGAGATGCACGATTCATTAGACTTTTCAAGAGATTGAATGTTTTTGCACGGAATCCGAGCTATTTGATATTGGCGCATTTTCCTTGCATCAGGATAATTTGTTACGTATATTTCATTAAAATTATCCGAGGCCCGGATATAATACGGGATTTTCTGGATACTACAAGAATTTCGAAGGTACTTCAGGCATTCTACAACTCCTTGGATAACTCCTTTAATCCGGGATTTTCTGGATATTTCGGGAAATTTTGAGGTATTTCGCGATATTTTCAGTAAATGCGAGATATACAGGATGTTTCGAAAAATTTGAAGGAATCCGGGACAACTTCACTAATACGGGATATTCGGAATATTTCGGGAATATTGTAGGTATTCCGGGATAACTACACTTATACGGGATTTTCTAAAGATTTCCGGAACTTTTGAGGTATTTCGGGCATTCTACACTAATTATGAGATAGCTTTGATATTTCGGCAATTATTGAAGTATTCTTGGATTTTTTGGAAATTTCTGAGGTGGTACGATAACTCCATTACTACGGGATATCTTCGATTTTTTGTGAAATTTTGAAATTTTCAGAGATAAATTCACTATAACGGGATTTCCAAGATATTTCGGGAATATTTTAAGTATTTTTAAATTATTTGTATAATATTTGAGATATTTCGGGATTAATTCCTTAACACGCAATTTCTTGGATATATCGGGAATTTTTGGGGTATTCCGGGAAAACACCATTAATACGGGATAACCTGGATATTTCGGGAAATTTTGACGTATTCCGGGTTAACTGCACTAAATACGGGCTCTCCTGGATATTTCGGGAGTTTCTGAGGTATTACGGAAAAACTCCACTAATCCGGGTTTTCTCGGATATTTCGGGAATTTTTAAGGTATTCTGGGATAATTTAACTATCCGGTATTTCCTGAATGTTTTGATAATTTTGAGGTACTCCGCGATAACTTCACTAAATACGGGATATCTGGGATATTTCGGGAAATATTGAGGTATTCCGAGAAAATTTCACTAAATACGGGATTTCCTGAATATCTTGGGATTTTTGAGATATTCCGAGATAACTTCACTAAATATGGGATTTCCTGAATATTTCGGGAATTTTGAAGTATTCCGGTATAACTCCACTGATCCGGGATTATCTAGATATTTCGGGAAATTTGATGTATTTCTGGATAACTCCCCTAATACGGTATAACGATACTAATATGGTATAGGATATTTCGGGAATTTTTTAAGTATTCCAAGATAACTCCTCTAACACGAGTATTCCTGGATATTTCGCATTTTATGCCCTTGTAACGAAAGCATACTTTTTTTTATTATTAAATATACTACCTGAAATCTTACACTTTTCAAAAGTATGATACTCACATTTTGTAAATTCTAGCATTAATTATTATATTTCTTGATTTAAAATATTAGAATTGGTGGTGAGTGAAATTAATTAAAGTAATAAACGTTTTTGGGGATATCTGTTCCTACTTTTAATAAAGTAAAAATGCAAATAAAAATTTAAATATTTTGAATTTATAAAAATAAATAAATTAAAAAAAAATATGTTATCCTTATTGAATGTCTAAATAATCTAATTTTTAGATTTACTCGAATAGATCGACAATTGATAATGACAGCTTGATGTTATTGCCAGAGCAAGATATATTAGTTTATATAAGAGTTTACGTACCCTATACCAGTCGGTGTAAATTAAGTACTGGAGCTTTAGGAAAATTATCTATCAACAGTGTAATTGCTATTAATGGATCTGATACCTTAGATAAATTAAGAAATTGTATAACATGTGTATCCGATCTTTCAATTTCTCAAGAAATAAGTGATTCTCCAGCTGAGTATAAAGCAGTAAATGCAAAGGTATGTTAATCCAAATTTGCATAGTATTTTAAATAAGAATAATTCCTAGTGTAAAACTAAAACATGAACCAACAATTTTTAATCTCAGAAGATTAACTTTTACTACCTTGTGGATCACGTAAATATTTAAAGTTAAATTATTTTTATGGTGACAAAAAAAGATATTTGTTTCATAGATTAGGCTATGGTTTTTCAGTATTCTTTAACACTTCGCTCGCAAAAAGCCTATTCTGCTTGTCTAAAAGAGAGCGCGAAATGCTCTTTCTCTCCCTAAGTGAGAGAAAATCAACATGCTATAGATTCATAATGTATTGAGTGTTATGTGTATAAATAAATATTGACTTTCAGTCTTCACCCATTTATTTATTTTCACTAATTACTACAACGTTTATTCTTCGTTGATTTCAGCGCTTTCATCTCGCTTTGGCTCAAAACTCGAACTCACTCCAAATGCCACATTTTGCCCGCTTGCTACTGTGACAATGTGCTTTGCACATGTCAAGTAACGAGCTATCGAACCCACAACGAACACCTACCTACCCATATATAATTCCCTACACCTACCTACCCGCACAGTAAATAAGCCCTACCTACCCTCACAGACTAAAACCCTATCCCAAGCACAGCACACATAAGCATCCGAAGCAGTAGGATGGTCCTGGCGTTGAAGGCCCTGGACGAGCTCGGTCAGCATTAGGTAGGCTCCTACGGGTTTAACACCGTCAAGTAGATGAAGCAAGGAGGCTATAAATAAGGAAGCCTCGAGGACCCTCCTTAGCTCCACAGAACAACAGACTAGGCGAAGAGGCACCATCCGGGAGGAAGGCTCTGGAACCTCCAACGCCAACCAATATACAGCTGTAAAAGAGCCACATAATTAATACAAGTACGCATTAAGAGGACGAAGAGCAAGGAAGGAGATATACAGCTGTATGTAAACATTACAGCTGTACAAGAAACAGTATAGAGCAGAATGAGGTTAGGTTGTTATACGTAAACAACGTATATAGCAGACCTCTTTCACAGTATATAAAATAAATACGCATACTTGCGTAATCCCCACGATAAAGTATTTACCTGTAGCTGTAGACGGAGAGGCTATCAGTCACCGAGGTTAACATCGTCGAGGAGAGGGGTGAATCGGCCCTGAGCAGCGATGCGGCGGCGGGTGAGTTCGTACCTGAAACTCACACCGTATAACTTCGTGAATACCGCTAGAAGGAACGAGGTAATAGTTACCTGGGAGGAGGTTGTACCGCATCTCCGAGACGGAAACAGCACCAGGTCATCATACACCATACAGCTGACTTGTACCAATACATCCTGAACACAGCGGTACTCGACTCGCTCGCGCAACGCGAGATCGAGGTGCCGCGCACGAGTACGTACTGCGCAGGCGCGCGGTATGAACACGGAGTCAGAGCTCTACGGTCGGTCGATGCGACGACTTCCCGAGTCAACCCGCAGCAGCCGATATCAGCCAATTTTGAGTGCGATCGAGTACGAGTGAGCAAAGCGAGAGAGAAAGAGAGAGAGAGAGAGAGTAGCAGCTTCCCGACCAAGTGTCCCGGAGTCCTGTAAAGGTTGGTGAAATTACCTCTCTCTGCTGACGGTACCGTCCGTTTTTTCCGAAATTCAAAATGGCGGACACAAAATTGTGTTCGAAAGGAAAAATTTTTTTTTTAAACTTGACGGCTTTTTTTCTCCAAAACTATTAAGTTTGGTGAAAAATTTCTAAGAACAAAAATGTCTTAAAATTAGTCAAGAAATACTCTCAAAATTTTTCAGATTTTTCTACAACGAATTTGGAAATTTCGATTTTCCGATTTTCCACAAATTCGAAAATTAACTCGGATAATTTTGAAAAAAATTCGTCAAGTTTAAAAATAAAATTTTTTCTTTCGAACACCATTTTGTGTCCGCCATTTCGAATTTCGGAAAAAATCCAACGGCATTTGAAAGAAAAGACATCTATAACACCGATAACAGTGTTTCCAATGGTGTGTACAAACTTTTTCCATTTCAAAATATACTTTTTTTAGAAAAAAAACGCGAAAAGTTTGTGAATTTTCCAGAAAACCGGCCTATAACGTTTCCGGCTTACAATTTAGGTAAATTTTGTCAACGGTATTCGAAAGAGGAGGTCAAAATCTACAAGATATGATGCTTGATAAATTTTTCATACGATTTTTTCATTAAAAGATATGAGGATGAAAGTTAAGAAAAAATTTGTGTTATTTGTGTGTGTTACTTGGTGTGTTTAATTTACATTAGATATAATTAAACAAGAGCTAAGAAAATTCACTGCAATCGAGCTAAAAAGAGCTATTCGTAATAATATTTATCTAATTAAAATATAAAGTAATATTAATATTAATGTGATGATCTTGATTTAATTTTGGGAGAAGACTTATCGGTTTTACAACCAGCAATAGGCGCTGGTGTAATACGACGCAGTATTAATAATACCAGTGATGGTATACGCGAGCAAAATCGGAATAAATATAGATTCGAATTGTAAAATTATTAGAGATAGGTTAGCTAGGTACGAAATTAGACGTAATTTCGGACCGTCGTCTGCTGACTGGAATGCAGCAGTAGACGAGGCTAACCCAACCATTGAAACAGATTTGTCCCTAACGCAATCAGAAAGAGAGAATATCCCCAATATTGCAATAGATACAGCTCCAGAAAAAAGCAGTAAAGCAAGACAGATGCTTTATATTCAATTGCCAACCGGTCAATCAAGAGGACAGTACCGAGATCCAATCTCCATAAGTAACGAGAATTTGTTGTCATTACCGGAAATGGAATGTGGATCGGAAATGCAATCGGCTGTAAGGGAAAACAGCAACGCAAGAGAAAATATGCAGCGATTAAATAATGAAAATTTAAGGATAAGCAGCGCAGCTAATCGTCCTCAAGCACAATCTACAGCATTTAGATTGAGTCTACCATCACCAGTAAGCAATAATTCGATGATGGAATTAACGCACACAATACCAAGTTTAACAACGACACAGTTAAGCATAAATTCGACTTCTTCTTATCCCATCCATACATTAGCCCCTTCATCTCCCACCAACCCAAACCTCATAGATAACTCATTTATCCAATATACAGCTCCAGTTACCACATACAGTAACAATATTTATACAGATACCCGACCTATATCTACCCAATCATTTCAACCCTCAGCTTTTCGTCCAATAAGCACACTCCGTTTTTCCCCTATTGCACTCGTACTTACACCAGTAAGCCGAGCAAATACGCCACCGCACAGCAATGCAGGACCCGAAATAGCGACCCAAGAGAAAAGAGTCAATCAGGCACACGGAAACAGACAGAATCCCAGAAGCAGCACGCAATTGAGCAATGTACATACGAATATACAGAGTGTTCATTGGGAAGACGATGGAGTTACAGAACCCAACGTCCCAGAAGAGAAGACGCAAAATAATGACAAAGAGCTCGAAAATAAATATGATGAACAATTCAAATAATTGGAGCAGCAAACACAGCAAATGCAGCAGTTATACAGCAAACTAATCGGAATATACAGCACTCAGCAAAGTAACGAGCAGCAAAATAGACAGCATAATAGCAGATCATCAGTGCACCACGAAAACAATGAAACGTACTCAATCCCAACTAACCCACACATACAGCCGCAGCAAAGTACGTTTAACCCAGCATTCAGGTATAGCCGTTGGTACGAAACAAGCTTAGAAGATGCTACCTTTATAAGAGAAAAAAGGACAGCACCGATATTCTCACGCCACCATATCGAATTCAAAGGAGCGAAAAAGAATGATCCGGAGACATTCTTATCAAATCTTGAGGAATGTAGAAAAAGTTATGGTTTCTCGACTCAGGATATATTTAAAGCTTTGCCTTCAGTCTTAGATGACGAAGCATGGGAGTGGTTCAGGCGTGAGAAAAGCTGCTGGAAGGATTACCTAGATTTTGTAGATGCGCTGAGACTACAATATGGGACGGAGGAAACTCAGAGCCAGCTAAGACAAGCAATCGAGAATCGCACACAAGGACCGAATGAGGATATTTCCACATACCTCACTAAGCTACGAAGCATGCTAGACCAGGTCAAGCCAACAATACCTCAATCCGAACAGCTAGATAGAGCGTATCGGAACCTACACCCTAGCTATAGAACTAAAATCGACAGACACCACTTCGATAATTTTATACAGCTGCAGTGACTTGGTAAAAAGGAGGAAGCAAGACGTTTGATGGATGAAACGTACAAACCTCCACCAGTCATTCAAAATTACGGCCTAGCAAAGTATGCATACGTTGATCCTATGCAAACGAAAATCCGTAAATTAGCAGCAGTTTCCTCAGAGCCGAGCGAAAATATTGTAGTACCCCCAAAATTTATAGCACCCATAGCCACTAATCCACAAAAGAAAATACACCACCAGTACCCATGGAAGCCGAACAGCCCCCAAGCAGCTAGAAACTATACAGCACCTCTCAAGCAAGAGTCGAAGCAGCAGTACAGCGAAGCTGTAAAGAGTAACAAAAATAGCAGTTATTGGCAGCGAGCACAGGAAACTAAACAAAGGACTGAATCACCAAAGAAGCAGGAGTTTAAGCCAAATAAATTCAGCACACCGGTGCTCAAGGTACAAATTACACAAACTGCCGCTGCAACAAAAACAGAAGCCAGGGAAACTACAGTCAGAGAAAATAGAGACCCGTATTTTCTCACCCAAACACCCAAAAGGCAAATAATTCCCTAATACAGCAAGTACCCGGCATCGACCCACGTCATTTCTTTAACATAGAGTTAAACGGACAGAAACTTACAGCTTTACTTGACGATGGGTCAGTACACTCATTCATTGGGCGAGGAATGAGTGGAGTATTACAGCATAAATTGAGACAATCCAGCAATTCAGCCGTTAAAGTAGCAGATGGTACAGCTGTACCAATACAAGGTATAATAGATGTAACCATAGAAATAGATGGTGAAACTATTATAATGCCTTTTCAAGTAGCAGACGGCTTGCATTATGACTGCATATTAGGTATCGACTTTAAACGTAAAGGGAACATGAATATATGCTATGAAAATGATACGTGGTGGACTGATAAAGGTTCATTCATCATTTTTATCCTTATGGCAAAGACCCTAGTTTCTTCCCCGCCCTAGCAAGCATAGGAGGATTGAAATGAGCCACACCGGAACAAGAAAGGAGATTACAGCAGCTATTAAACGCAACGATCCCCCCAACACCAAAAACGCTAGGTGTAACTAACCTAGATTCCCATAAAATCGATGTGCAGGGTGCCGAGCCTATTCGTCAACGGAACCGCCGTTATTCGCCGAGGATGTTGCAGGCTGGATACGAGGAAATCGATAGGATGCTAAAGGAAGGTATCATAGAACCTTCAGAAAGCCCGTGGTGCAGCTGCCCAATTATAGTTCCGAAAGCAAACGGAAAATACCGCTTTTGTATAGATTTTTGGCAGGTTAATGTTGTTACCAAGAAAATAGCGTACCCTATGCGCAATATGGACGACATTCTCAATCAGCTGAGTCCTCTACGGCCTATCGAATGCACCTGCAATTTTCCAGAAAATGATGGACAAGCTTATAAAGCCAGAATGGGAGCCAAACGTATTCGCATATCTGGACGATATAATTATTACAGTCAAAACCTTTGAGGAACACCTAAAATGGTTAAGAATTGTACTAACCGCCCTCAAAAAGGTAAACTTGCAAATAAACAGAGAAAAGTCCGAATTCTGTTGCGCGGAAGTAACTTATCTAGGATATATTGTTAGTGGGGATGGCCTCAAAACAAATATAGATAAGATACGACCGATACTAGAGTATCCAGCCCCAACCAATTTAAAGCAACTAAGACGTTTTACTGGCTTAATTGGTTGGTATTCAAGGTTTATCGGGAAATTAGCCAAATACAGAGCACCGTTAAATTATTTAACGCGAAAGGATGTCAGATGGCAATGGCATCAAGAACAGCAGGATGCATTCGAGAAAATGAAGCTAGCACTTACCCAAGCCCTTGTTTTAGTCCGCCCCGATTTTTCCCTCCCCTTTACCCTTCAAACCGATGCTAGCGACTATGCTATAGCCGGTGTGCTCACCCAAGAAATAAATGGTGAAGAATACCCTATATATTACGGTAGCCGTACACTGAGTAAAGCGGAACGTAATTATACGGTGACAGAGAAGGAGTATTTAGCCGTTTTGTGGTCCATTGAAAAACTCAAAGGTTACCTTCAAGGCGAAGAGTTTACCGGCTTTATAACATCTAGGATCCGACAGGCAGATTGGCTCGATGGAACACAATCCTGCAAAATTATAAATTTAAGTTTGCGCACAGGAAAGGAGCACATCATAAAGTACCCGATGCACTCTCGAGAGCATACGAAGATACAGCATTAGCAGCTACAGACACAATTAATACAAGCGATCCTTGGTACCAAATGAAAATCCAAGCAGTAATAAAATCTACCCAAAAATACCCTGACTTATGTATAAAAGACAACCTTTTATACGCACACCGTCCCAATCCCCTCGTAGACCCATTAGTCCCCGACCTAGATGCTTAGAAGCTGATTCTGCCAGCAGCTGATAGAGAAAAAGCTCTCTATGAAGCGCACTACACCCCGCAAGCAGGTCATTTGGGAAATGACAAAACGTATGCAAGGTTAGCCACCTACTACTACTTGATACTTGCAGTTATGTAAAAGCTTATCAAGGGTGTCAAGCACATAAAAGTAATCAGCAGACTCCAGCAGGAATAATGGAAGGCAGGAACATAGATGGACCTTGGACAGTAGTAGCAGTCGACATAATGGGACCGAAACCACCATCAAAGCAAGGTTTCAGGTACATAATTGTCTTTGAGGATCTATTTACCCGTTATGTTGAGATGAAAGCGTTAAGACGAGTCGACGCAAAAAGCGTACTCCAAGCGTTCGATGAGTTAGTCATTAACAGATGGGGTTGTCCCAAATACCTAATTTCAAACAATGGGACAGAATTTGCAAATCGCCAAGTTGCAGAAAAATTACAGCAGTACGGAATTATACAGTCAATAATTCCGCCCTATTTTTCACAAGCTAACCCTGTAGAAAGGGTAAATAGAAATTTAAAACCGATGATAAACAGCTTCGAGTGTAGAGATCGTCGTCTCTCTCTAATGGTGGGAAAAACCACCAGTCAAAGCGCTATTATATATACCATTATATATACCGTTAGTATCATTATTATATATTATATACACATAAATATTACCGAACTGTAAGAATGTACAGCGTGATGTGCTTATGGGAGAGCACTCTATATGTATAAGCAATCGTCGTCGCTGTGCGCAGCGCCTCTAGTACCGAACGTTGCGATACTCTCACTTCGAGTTCGGCCTCCGCTGAGTGTAGACGTCTTGTAAGACGTGCTTTACGTTAATAAAGGTTATTTCATTTATGACTGCAGCAGAGGAATATAAAGGTAATTTACGTAGTACTTGTTACATTGGTAATTCAAAACAAATAAAATCTAATGAAAATAGAACTTTAGTAAAATTCATAGCAGATTCAGGTGCAACCGAGCATCTTAGTAAAACTAAATTAATGTTCCAAGAACTTGACGAAACGCAACGAGGTAGAATTAATTGCGCTAATAAAGACGGGTTTTTGAAAACGACAGGAATTGGGATTATTAAGATAGATACCACACAGGGTAGTGAATACTTACTAGAAGACGTATTGTATTCAGAGGAATTAACTGAGAATTTATTATCTTTGAGAAAGTTTGTAGATAAAGGTTTAGACATTTATTTAAATAATAAAATAATAAATATTTATGATCCAATCTCAGAAAAGAGTTTAATTACTGGTATATACAAAAGACCTTTTTGGCAGGTAAAACTGAGTGTAGCTAGAAATGTAAATTCTTTAAATAGTTTTGAAAATGGGACAGCTTTAATTGGTGAAAATGATACACGCCATAATTATAACACGCGAAGTAAAAATATAAGGTTAAATGAATCTAATAAAAATTCAATAATTAATGAACAAAAAGAAGTAGACTGTGAAACCAATATTATAGATAGTAAAGTAGAAGAATATCAAAAAGATTATAGTAAGGATGATAAAGAATTAGATAAATTATTAATTAATTCAGATTTAGCCACGACTTTGACTGACAGAAAAGTAAATTCGATAATTGAAGAAAGTTACATTGATACAGATATGGATATTGAATATCCAAACTGCAACAATAAAAATATAAGCTTAGGGATGTTATGGCATTTGCGACTTGGACATGCATCTAAAATCTATCTTCAGGCTTTAGCTAAATCGAATCCTAAATTAATTAATCCAAGTATATTTAAAAATGACGATAGCATAGCAGAATGCGAAGTTTGTTTAATAACAAAAAGTAATAAGTTGCCGTTTAACAAAACTAGAACTAGAGCTGCTAAACCGCTGCAAATTGTACATGCAGACACAATGGGTCCAATTAATCCAAATTCATATCAAAAAGGGTACAAATTTGTTGTAGTTCTAATTGATGATTACTCTAGGGTTGCATTGGCATATCCAATTAAAACGAAAAATGAAACTCCGAAATGTATAAGTGATTTTGTAAGTAGTGTAAGAAATGTAATAGGCCATGATGAAAAATTTTGCTTTCTACGTTGCGATAGAGGGACAGAATTTACTGGATCTGAAACTATAGATGTATTAAATAAATTTGGAGCTGAATTACAACTTGCTTGTCCTGATACTCCCGAACACAACGGGGTTGCAGAGAGATTCAATCGTACATTAGAAACTCGAGTTAGATCAATGATGTTTGA
Organism: Theocolax elegans; assembly: GCA_026168455.1. Classification (NCBI taxonomy): domain Eukaryota; kingdom Metazoa; phylum Arthropoda; class Insecta; order Hymenoptera; family Cerocephalidae; genus Theocolax; species Theocolax elegans. Next base: position 66,852,961 of record CM047425.1, read on the forward strand.
CACAGGTTTGCCTGCAAGCATGTGGGATTTAGCTGTAAAAGCAGCAGTGTACGCATATAATCGCACTCCTCATAAATCCACAGAAATGGAGACTCCGTTAAAAAGATTAAACGATAATCAAAAGGGGGATATGACTCAATTAAAGAGATTCGGTTGTGTAGCTTACGTTGGAATACCTAGAAACGTTGGTACTAAATTTGGTGTACAAGCAGTTAGAGGATTTTTAGTAGGATTTATACAGACAGGATATATTATATACATGCCTGAACAACATAAATTGTTTGAGAGTAGACATGTTAAATTTTTAGAAAAATATGTTTACAAAGACTTTTATAATAAAAATGAGACTGATAGTTTAGTTTTTGAAAGTTTAATAAAAGCTAATGAGAATATAGAGAGTCCAATTATTGATAATAAGTTAGATAGTGAATCAAAAGTTGAAAAGAAGAAAAGAGGGAGACCGCGTAAAGAAAATAGTGAGCATAAAATCATGTTTAATTTATATCAGACTGAAAATAAAGAAAGCTTTGATGAAAGTGAAAGTGATATTAAATATCATGCTTTATTAGCTAAAATACAGGGTGATCCTCAAACGTTTAAAGAAGCTATGAATTCTAATGAAAGGGATAACTGGCTTGAGGCGGTTCAGTGTGAGTTGAATGCGTTTAAAGAAAAACAAGTATATGTAGTGGTAGATCGGGCTGCTTTAGAATTAACAAATCTGAAACCTAATATTATAGACTCTCGGAGGGTATTCAAAAAGAAAATAGACGAAACTGGAAAAGTTAAATACAAAGCTAGATTAGTGATTCGAGGATTCAAAGATAAAAATATATACGATCTAAGGGAAACATATGCGCCAGTCTCTAGGCTATCGCTAGTCAGAGCTTTTCTAGCAATAGCGAATAAATATAATTTACATTTGAAACAGTTAGATATTGAGACTGCTTTTCTTTATGGAGATCTAAATGAGGATATATATTTAGAAATTCCAGAGGGAGTGAATGTTAATGTAGATATTAAAAGACAGTTAATTTGGAAATTAAAAAAATCACTATATGGATTAAAAATTAGCCCTAAAAATTGGAACAATAAGTTTTCGAGTGTGATGGAAAAATTAGAATTCAAATCGCATGACTTAGATCCGTGTTTGTTTATCAAGCAAACGTCCTGTGGAATAGTATTAGTGTTACTTTATGTGGATGATATATTGATAGGTTGTGACTCTGTTGAAAATATAAATTCCACGAGAGACTGTTTGAGTAGTGAATTTGTTGTTAAAGACTTAGGTGAGCCTAATGAATTTTTAGGAATAAAAATCGAGAGAGATCGTGTTAAAAGAACTTTAAAGATCAGTCAAGAACAATTCATTGTTAAAATGTTACAAAGATTTGGCTTTGATAAAATAAAATCAACGTTTACACCTATGGTGTCTAATCAAGTTAATAATAGAGAAAGAAAGGCTAGAGAAGAAGACGAATCTTCTTATGAAACAATACCGAACAGAAGGTATCGTGAGGTCATAGGATCATTGTTATACATTTCTGGGTCTACACGGCCAGATATATCATATGCGACTAATGTACTTAGCAGGCATCAAATTAACCCAACTAAGAACGAATGGGATATGGTGAAAAGAGTGTTCCAGTATTTGTCTGGAACAGTAAACTATAAATTGACTTACAAAGCAGAAAAAGACAATTTAGAAGCATTTTCTGATGCCAGTTTAACCGATTGTAAAAATGCACACACTACATGTGGATATGTAATAAGACTGTTTGGTGACTCTATAGCCTGGAAGACACATAAACAAACAAGTGTGGCTTTGTCCACTTGTCAGTCAGAATATGTAGCTATGAGCGAAGCTTGTCAAGAGTTAATGTCTTTACATAATTCAATTAAATTTATATTAAATAAACACTTGTATCCAATGCAATTGTTTTGCGACAATATGGCGGCTATAACATGCACTAAGACAAATGGAAATAATAAATTACGACACATGGTTGAAAGACGCGAATGTTATGTTAAAGAATGTGTTAACAAAGGCTATGTAGATGTAATATGGATAGGATCTAAGGATCAGTTAGCTGATATTTTTACAAAGCCTTTGACGTTCTTATTTCATAAAACAATATCATTGAAAATTTTAAATATGCATATAGACTAATTAAATTGTATATGTTTTCAGATCAATTAAATGAAGAAACTGAGGACTGGGACGAATAATAAATTGATGTCATACTGACGGAAAACGATGGTGGAAAATAGCACCAATTAAATCATGTGTACATAATGAGATGAAGCTTTAAGTGTTGTATTGAACAGAAGTTGCGTGTCATATGTAAATTTGGAAAAATAAAAATTATTAGTTATACAGCGACTAGATTGAGAGGGAGTGTAAGAATGTACAGCGTGATGTGCTTATGGGAGAGCACTCTATATGTATAAGCAATCGTCGTCGCTGTGCGCAGCGCCTCTAGTACCGAACGTTGCGATACTCTCACTTCGAGTTCGGCCTCCGCTGAGTGTAGACGTCTTGTAAGACGTGCCTTACGTTAATAAAGGTTATTTCTTTTTCTAAAGAGTTTTGCGTTCACTGTCACACCTACACGAATCCTAACACGAACTTAATTTCAATTTTTTCAAATAATTTGCGACTCGGTTTAATTCCGTCTCGCTTTGACTGGTGGTTTTTCCCACCATCAGAGGGAGACGACGATCTCTCTACACTTGTTGGAGAGATCGTCGTCTCTTTTATATATATATATAGCAACAGAACAGCTTGCTGGCGTCGCGGTTCATCTTGCGACAGGCGTCTAAGGTAAGATCTACAGTTCCTTACTGAGGAGTCCAAGCTGGAGATCGAGGACGAAACGCCTTTAATTGTTTTAAAAGGCCGTGCTCTGGGAAATTCCACTAACTATAGTGGACAAAGAGTATAATAAGCCTGCTTTATTCTAAGCCATTTATCTCAAAATCTATTGATTTTTTTGAAAAAACATTACGAACAACTTTTGTTTAAAATAATCTTTAGAACTTATCTACCCTGGTTACAATTCTTAATTGTAAAAACACGAAGAGATAGGATACCCGGAAATACTGATTATCAAAGAAAGGCGCATAGCATTATCAAAAGATCACATTTGGGTTAGATTATTGGCCAAGACCGCTGGTATAAGTTAGGTCCTATAATACGTGAAAATTAGTGATTTTATGAGGTTTATGAGGCAAACGACGAGTCGTCGACAAAGTGCTGTGGTGGTCCGGTTGCGTGCGATAATAAGTTCGCCGTGCACAACCTCAAATCGCCCATTATTTACATTGCCTCCGTGCATTGGAGGCAAAACCCCGACGGCACTGTATATGTATATATATATATATACGTGTACTATATATATATATATATATATATATATATATATATGGGTGGTTCTCTGTGACATCGAAGATGAAAAAAATAAATATTGCCATAACTGTGGGAATATGTTTTAGAGGTATCCAGTAGTTCTCCTGAATTTTTTCAGATTTTATCTGGGCCATTATTTTAAGTTACAGAGAGTCAAAGTTGACATTTTAGCACTTTTTTGCATTATATGCCCATTTTCATGAATTTTTAGCTCCCAGGGGATGCATTTTTCACTAAAAACATAAGTATGACTTTTTTTGTAAAATTTTCCGAACTTTTCATAAAAAATACTTTTAAGGACATAAATGTATGCTGTCACACTCTTGTAAGCCATTGAAACCTTAAATAGTGAAAATCAGCAATTCTGCTCCGGACTCTGGTAACCTAATACTGTCTAAAAGATGTCTTTTTATAGTCAGAAACTGCCTAAAAATTTCCAGAGTGGGTCTAAATCATTAAGATCACTTATGGTCAAAATATCCGGGAAAAGTGCCCGAAATATTAATAGAAATGTATATTTGTTGCCTTATAACATTGAATCTATTAGCATGATCATTGCAAAAAAATTTATGCACTTACCTTGGAGTGGTAGAAAAGTATCTCCACTTGTTTCAGTATCCATCTAATCCCCTGTACGCTGGTAATAATACAAATATTATACAATTATAAAAAATTATTTTTTAAACATTTATAATGCTGGATTTTTAGTTTTAAACCCTTACAAGAATTATAATACTAATCTGAAGGATTACTATAAAAGTACCAACATTATCATTATTATTATTCAGCAATACATTGTTTAGATTTCACAAACTTGTCACTGTCACGTTATCATAGTATTCATTATAATTATATATCCGATTTATTTATATATCTTTTGTATTAAATACGTATATTCAGTTATTGTAATAATGATGTTTATATATTTATAGTAATCCTTCAGAATAGTATTACATTTCTTGTAAGGGATGTAAAACTAAAAATTCAGCATTATAAATGTTTAAAATTAATTTTTTACATTTGTATAATAATATTTGTATTTTTAGCAGCTTACAGGGGATTAGATGGATACTGAAACAAGTGAAGATACTTTTCTACCACTCCAAGGTAAGTGCACAAATTTTTTTGCAATGATCATGCTTATAGATTCATCGTTATAAGGCAACAAATATACATTTTTATTAATATTTCGGGCACTTTTTCCGGATATTTTGACCATAAGTGATCTTAATGATTTAGACCCACTCTGGAAATTTTTAGGTAGTTTCTGACTATAAAAAGTCATCTTTTAGACAGTATTAGGTTACCAGAGTCCGGAGCAGAATTGCTGATTTTCACTATTTAAGGTTTCAATGGCTTACAAGAGTGTGACAGCATACATTTATGTCTTTAAAAGTATTTTTTATGAAAAGTTCGGAAAATTTTACAAAAAAAGTCATACTTATGTTTTTAGTGAAAAATGCATCCCCTAGGAGCTAAAAATTCATGAATATGGGCATATAATGCAAAAAAGTGCTAAAATGTCAACTTTGACTCTCTGTAACTTAAAATAATGGCCCAGATAAAATCTGAAAAAATTCAGGAGAACTACTGGATACCTCTAAAACATATTCCCACAGTTATGGCAATATTTATTTTTTTCATCTTCGATGTCACAGAGAACCACCCATATATATATATATATATACATGTAATATAATTATTTTTGTATTAAATATATTAAAGTAAATTTATATAAGTAGCACGTTCGTATATATGTTGATTTTGTTTACTTTTTCCTTTAACTAATTTTAGTATTCACATTTCATCCCTTATCTTTTAGAATCACTTCTAAATAATGTTATATTAGTAGTATATATTTACAAAACACAAAAATATACTGTGTTAATTTTTTTCAGTTTTTTAAATATACATATCTGCTTTGAACGTTCATCTACAATAAAAATGTAATAAAATTATTATAATGTAAAAATTGACAAATAAATTTTGTTTTTTTTTTCATATTAATAGGTAATACTGTTCAATATTTTACTGTTTATATACTTGATACTACAAATTTTTAATAAACATGAAAGACACGTCCAAAATAAATAATATACAAACCAATATTATTATATTTGAAGGCATTTACAGTCGTTTTTCCGAATCGACCAAGCTTGAATTAAAGAGGCAAAATCTGCTCTTTGTCCACTATATTTTGTGCAATTTCTCAGCACAGACCCTCGCTAATAAAAATTATAAGCGTTACGTCTTCAATTTCCAGTTTGGACTCTTCAGTAAGGAACTGTATATAAAAGAAGATGACAATCCCTCTAGCAAGTGTAGAGAAACAGTCATCTCCCTCTAGTGGTGCATTGGGTAATGAGTCTATTTTTTAAGGCATAGTTATATTATTATAATAATAAATTAATAATAGTTTTTTACGTTTCTCTTTCCCAAAATAAATAATGCGAATGCAAAACCAAATACTATTAATTGTCCTTTATTCATCCAATATTGCGGTCCATTATTCAAATTAAAAAATGCGTAGAAGGAATATATTTTGAAGTGTATAACCTTCAAGTTTGGGCGGAAACACAACTATGTTGTTAAAAATGTAACACTTATCAAATAACTATAAAACCAGTGAAATTTTATGTTATGTTTACACGGCAGTTCCGTAGCAGCTCTTCAAGTTTTAACACTGCGACAAGACGTCGTTGCAATGAAATGAGATTTTAGAAAATAATATTTCTGTTATATAAATAATATATAAATAATATATAAATAATATATAAATAATATATAAATAATATATAAATAATATATATAATATATAAATAATATATATAATTTAAGAAAATCTAAAAGCGTGTATTATGTTTGTATCGTGAACTGTATACAGTCAAGGCCACGCGAACCGTTTGTTTATATTGTCGCGCGAGCATGTATGCAAGCATCCATGTACCGTTGTAAATAAGTGTGAGCGCGTTAGGTACTTTTCGGAGATCACGAATCACCCGTAAAGTTTAGTCTGCGACCGGCCGCGATCGAGCTCGCATAGAAATCGACACGTGAGTTTATCGATACCGCGACACGGGTTAGTACCGGTCTGGTTTGTCCGAGCACCACGAAGTCGTATAGTGCGGGTGATTAGCGAGTGTCGTGCGGATAGTGACTAAGTGCAGTGCAGTGTGAAAGACCAAGTGCTCGGGTCGAGCTACTCCCCGAGATAGACGAATCGCCGCGGCATCGAGCCGCGCCTGCACTTGGTCGGCGGGAACACCGGGCCGCATCCAGCGGCAAGCAGTGTTGGGTAACACACCGGTGTTACCGAAATCGACGTGCTTTACGTGGGGCTACCGGGGAATATTCCGTATTCATTGTCGGGGTTTCCGTATGATAATTAATATTGAGTAAATCGTATCGAGTAAATTCCGTTCCCGCCTTTCCCGTATAGTACGTGTCGGTATGTTGGAAATCGTCCTATCTCCGCTGCCGTGTCTCGCGATATCGACTCCTCGACCTCGCGGCGACGAGATTGATGTGTTCCTCGGAGCCGTTGCTCCCTGTCAATTAAATAAATTAATTGTATGTGGTGTCAGGACGACATACCACGTTATAACTGATATACGCAATGCAATTGAGCCACATTTCGACGACATACGGTTGTATATGCGTTATGCACATCGATGCCCGAAAATTTTTTCAGTATATTGAAAAATCGTACAAGATAATTTTGTGTTTGCTTCCGCATGTTCCGTTGCAAGTTTCAGTGAAAGTCTTGTAAAACGAAAGTGAAAGTTTTGTTACCAGAACAATGACAACAAATATTTTTGATTAACATATTGATTAATTTCATTTGATCGCCTATTTTAATCGTGAAGTTAAAATGAAGGTGATCAGAAACCAATATTTAATTTTATTATTCTCGTTTATGTAGATTGTATAAATACTTTATTACGAGCAGTTTACTGTAAACAATAGCAGATACGCGCAAATTATTGTGTTGTAAAATAGGTTTACCAGGTGCTTTACTTGCTTATCCTGTGGCAGTCTTTATATTGTAGTTTCTTTAATGAAGAGTATCTACATTATATTAAAGTTCTTTTTCAGCGATTTTGCAAAAACTCCCCAATTCTTGCGAAAAATACTTAAAACATATATATTTTATGATAAATATGTGTTACATAAGTTAATGCTTCATATTACTGACAAAAAAATTATTATTATAATTACTAAGCTATATTAAAAAAAAAAACGATAAATTATAATGTCCGTCCGTCCGTCCGACAAACATCATCTTGGCGTCAGAAAGAATGAGACAGAGCGAGCGAGGCAGTGAGAGGAAGAGATAGGGAGACAGATAGAGAGAGAGAGTGAGAGAGAGAGAGAGAATGAAAGATAGAGAGAAAGAGAGAGAGAGAGAGAGAATGAAAGATAGGGAGAAAGAGAGAGAGAGAGAGAGAGAGAGAGAGAATATCTCTCCATCTATCATTCTCTCTCTTTATCTATCTCATTCTCTCTCTCTCTCTCTCTCTTTATCTCTCATTCTCTCTCTTTATCTATCTCTTTATCTCTCATTCTCTCTCGTTATCTATCTCATTCTCTCCCTCTCTCCCTATCTCTTTACCTCTCATTCTCTTTCTTTATCTATATCATTCTCTCTCTCTGTATCTCTTTATTTCTCATTCTCTCTCTTTATCTATCTCATTCTCTCTCTCTCTCTATTTCTTTATCTCTCATTCTCTCTCTATCTATCTCAATCTCTCTCCCTCTCTCTAATACTCTCTCTCTCATTTTCGCTCTCGCTCTCTATCTCCCATTCACTTTTTCTTAATCTCTCGCTCTTTCTCTCTATCTTTCATTCACTCTCTCTTACTCTCTCTCTCTCTCTCTCTCTGGTGAGTACAAGTTGGCTTGTTTACTGCTCCGTCTTGCTCTATAGTTTTCACTCACACAGTTGCTCCGAGTTTCTTTCAGTACATAAAAAAGGGACGTATACTGCCTGCAGCGTCTATCTAGATATTTGATGATTTATTGCTGCAGCTTGTTGTTCCAATATTTGCAATTCTCGTTTTGCGGCTTTTTGGAGGTTATACTCGGGAGAAAAGACGACTCATCGCGCTGGCCAGTGTAAGCAGTGCTCCCAACATCCAGACGGCTTTTCGCACGCTTTTTGACCTTCATAGACGGGCATTGTGCGGATATCATGGCAACATCGCGCGGCTGCTATGTATGTGGCGGGAGACTCACCAGGAAGGATTACACGGAGGTTTGTCCACAGTGTAACAAAATCACGCACGCGCACTGTTTTGACGTCGCGCTGGGCACCTCCGAGTGCCGCTGTTGCGCGTTGGCTCAGGCTAAAGCGTTAGTCGCGGCATCAACTGATGCGAGGGCGCCACCGCCTGGGTTGCCGCGACAATCGATGGAGACCTGCGCTACCGAGCTGGCGGCCACGCCCACTCCGTCTCCTTCCAGCGTCAAGCGCATAGCCTCGCCCCCGTTGCCATCATCGTCGCAGGTTGCTAAGCAACCTCGCGGCGCCACACCCAGCGAGAGTTGCTCCGGCCTACCCGAGCGGACGACCGGTGCCGGCGATATGGCGGCTCTGTTCGCCGAATTCGCGAGCCGTTTGGAAACTAAGCTTGATAATACGGTTTCGCGCATTGAGTCCTCGATGCAGGGACTGGCCGGTGAGATTCGCGAGTTGGGAACGCGGGTTTCTATGATAGAGTCGTCGACAGAGGAGAGGTTGAACGGCGTGTCGGGCCGCCTGGATGCCCTTGAAGCCGCGAACGAGGAGATTCGTGGTCAGATCAGCGGTTTGCGGAGTTCGAGTCTGGGGACTGCCGGGCCTCAATTTATTGACGCGTGCGAAATACTTATCCGCGGTATTCCGTCAAATCTTGATATTTCGGAAGGGGAAGCTCTGCAAAAAACTTTTGAAGCGCTTAACCTTCCCAGGGTTTCTTCCCAGATAATTGAGACTCGTCCCTGGGTCGTTCGGGACAGACTTAGCGGGAATAACTCGGAATCGGCTTCTTCGACCTCTGCAGCAAAAAATATCAATATTATTTCCAACACTGCTAACAACGTAAATATTAATTTTAAGAACGGAATCGTCGTCCGATTTTCATCGCCCTCCACTAGAGACCTTATTCTCGAGAGAGCGCGCCTTCTAAAGGGAGTCTCGGCGGATTCTCTTTTCGGTACGGGTGGTTCTGGGGCGATTTATCTGCGTGCGTTATGGCCCAAACAGATCTTTGAACTATTTTCTAAAGCGCTTCGCCGCTCCACTGAGTTAGGCTTGGCGAGGCCTCTAGTGAAGAACTTCACGGTCTTTATGCGTATTACCAAGGGAGGGCAACTCTTCCCGATTCACTCAGAGGCAGACATTTTTAAGATATCGTCACAGAATCCTCCCTCTCCGAAATAGGGTTTGTCTGGCCAGGCATCATCTTCAACTAACTCTTCATTCTCCATTTTCCATGCAAATATTAACAGACTAAAAACCCATTTTTCATCCATAAAATCATTAGTTTTACCTTCAAATCACGACATCATCGCTCTTTCTGAAACATTCCTCATAAAACTGAAACATTCCTCCTCCTCTATAAAGATCTTCGGAGGCTAGCTAAGAACTCCATAGACTCTTGTAAATTTTCGTATTTCAGCAGCAAAATCAACGCGGCATCCGATGCTGCAGGTTTGTGGAAGGAGCTCAGGAACATGGGTCTTGCGACTAAGTCATCTAGGTCACCTCTTACCATGTTTTCATTAGATCAGCTAAACACTCACTATGCATCCATCTCTCATTCATCTATCCGCTTCGATCTTGCTCATTTTCAGTCACTTATCTCATCCTCTAATGTCTTGCCTCCCTCTTACCATTCCACTTCCTTTCATTTTGCTCCTATTACTCCTTACAAGATCCTGTCTACCATCTCCAGAGCTTCATCTAAGGCCATAGGCTCTGATGGAATCTCAGTCTCTATGCTGAAATGCTTAGCACCTCAGATTGCACCCCACCTTGCCGAGTTGTTCAACTCCTATCTATCAACCGGATCTTTTCCAGAGCCTTGGAAGAAATCTCTCCTTTTTCCATTGGCCAAGTCGGGCAGGATGATCTCGCCGTCTGATACTAGGCCCATCGCTAAGCTCTGTGAAATCTCCAAGATTCTTGAGAAAATTGTATACGAGTAACTAATGGAATACTTAAATAATAATGATTTGCTCATGGAGAGACAAGCGGGCTTTCGGCGAGGGCACAGTACCCAGACGGCCCTAACTGGCATACTCGATGATATTAGGAGAGCGATTGATAAGCGCATGATCACCGTCCTCATCCTGTTCGACTTCTCTAAAGCGTTTGACTCGGTTCCACACGATATCTTATTGCGCAAACTGCGATCTCTGGGCTGTTCGGACACGGTCATGTCCTGGTTTTTCCACTACCTCGTGGGTCGTTCCCAGGCGGTGGTGGATGAACTAGGCTCTAGTTCGGCCTGGCTTGACACATCTAGGGGGGTTCCTCAGGGAAGTGTCCTTGGCCCACTTCTTTTCTCCATTTTTATAAACGACCTGCCGAGGGTCTTAAAGCACTCAAATCACATGATTTTCGCGGATGACACCCAAATCTATCACTCTTTCCCTCCTGCTGATCTCGCCCTGGGAGTCCAGAGAATCTCAGAAGACGCAAATGCGGTTGAAAACTAAGCGAGATCTAACGGATTAAGTCTGAATGTAAGCAAAACGAAAGTGTTGATACTGGGTAGTCAGGCTTCTATGTCGCGCTTTGATTTAGATTCGGCCCCTAAAATCAAAATCGGCGACAATTCCCTCGAGTATGCTTTAGAGGTCAAATCACTGGGCGTTTGGATTACCCCCACCCTGGATTGGTCTCGCCAGGTTGCGTCGATATCACAGCGAGTTCATGGAGTCTTGCACTCTCTGAGATTCTTCAAATGTGCTCTCTCGCGACAAAATAGGAAACATCTTGTTGAGTCGCTTGTTTTCCCACACTTTGACTACGCTTCTGCGGTCTTTCACGATCTTAACGCCACTAAAAACCTAAAACTCCAACGTTTATTAAACGCTTGCGTTCGCTTTGTGTGGGGAAACATACCCTGAAGAGAGCACGTAACGCCCTACCGCCTCAAACTTGGTTGGTTATCGGTCGAGCTCAGGAGATCCCTCTTCATCGGCTGTAGTACCTACAATATCATCTCCCATAGTTCCCCATCCTATATTGCTAGTCACTTTACCCTTCGCGATTCTTCCTTTTCCTCCCGAACTTCCTCTCGTCACCCACCCCTTTCCCTATTTTACCTTCCTCCTAGGAACGAAGCCTTCAATAACTCTTATCTAATTACAGCCTCTCGCCTTATTAACAGTCTTCCCTTTACTAACTTCGACCCACTCCTCTTCCCTTCCTTTAAATCCTCACTGGCACTACATCTCTCTGAGCTTGATCGTCGGGCGTGGGAATCGAGAGTGGTTGATGAGGGTTTAGAGTGCCCTCCTTTGCCCGATCTTTAGGCTTTACTTAATCTCTTACTTATACTTAAACTTTTATCTAGTCACGATTCATTGTACTGCGGCTTTTATGTATTTATTTATTTATTTCCTATTTGTTTTTTACCTCTGCGTGTGCTGTATTATACATATTTATTTATTTATTTTTATTCTTCGTTTTATCTCTTGACGACATATATATTTTATTTATTTTATTTATTTTATTTATTTTTTGTATTATATCCATCTTTTTCATCTTATTTTTATCATTTTATTTTTATCATTTTATTTATTAATTTTATTAGTTACATCATATACTTTGTTTTATTTTATATTTTATTTGCCAGTTGTATTTTATTTTTGTTATACAGTTAGTTCGTTATTTTATTTTATTGTTATTTTATTTTAGTTATTGTATTATACAAATTTGTTATATTTTTTATTTTTATTCCGATCTCTGTACTCCGATTTTATTTTTCTATTGTTTATTGCGTTTTGAAACTTATGTAACTTTTGTGTATACGGGGGTTTCTCCCAAAAATACCGAATAAAAGTATCAATCAATCAATCAATCTCTTTCTCTCTATCTTTCATTCTCTCTCTCTTATTATCTCTCTCTTTCTCTCTATCTTTCATTCTCTCTCTCTTTCTCTCTATCTTTCATTCTCTCTCTCTTTCTCTCTATCTTTCATTCTCTCTCTCTTTCTCTCTATCTTTCATTCTCTCTCTCTTTCTCTCTATCTTTCATTCTCTCTCTCTTTCTCTCTATCTTTCATTCTCTCTCTCTTTCTCTCTATCTTTCATTCTCTCTCTCTTTCTCTCTATCTTTCATTCTCTCTCTCTTTCTCTCTATCTTTCATTCTCTCTCTCTCTTATTCTCTCTCTCTTTCTCTCTCTCTTTCTCTCTATTTTTCATTCTCTCTCTCTCTATCTTTCATTCTCTCTCTCTCTCTCTCTCATTCTCACCCTCTCTTTATCTTTCATTCTCTCTCGTTCTCTCTCCCTCTCTCTCTCTCCCTCTCTCTTTCTCTCATTCTCTCTCTCTCTCTCACCTGAAGCCTTAAAATTTATGCACTCGTTTCTTAGTTGTCGTGAGCAGGCGGTACTTGACGCAAATGGCATACCTTCGAAATTTATGAAAATGTCTTCAGGTGTTCCACAAGGCTCGAATCTCGGTCCAAATCTATTTTTGATTTATATTAATTCGATCACTAGAATAATTAAGTTTTGAAATTATATGCTATTTGCAGACGATTTGAAAAAATATATTCAGTGTAAGCCAGCAGATATTAATCATACTATTTTTAGGGTAAATCAGGATGCTCTTTCTATTGATGCCTGGGTCCATGATAATGGATTGAAACTAAACAAAGATAAGTCTGAGGCGATACTATTTGCATCAACTCAATTAAATCGTTTAGTTGATTTTGCTACCATTGACACGATAATGGTTGGTGATCTTTCTATAGCATTCAAAAAGACTGTCAAAAATTTAGGGGTTGTTCTTACAAGTGACCTGGCTTGGAACTCGCAAATTAGTAATATATGTTCCATGGTTCATGGTGTTCTATATCGGTTACGCTATAAGGGACATCATTTGCCGCATAAAATCAGAGCAAAATTGGTGAAGGCGCTGGTTTTGCCTCATTTTGATTACGCCTGTTTAGTTTTTCATGATCTCTCTAATTATTTATCTATTAAACTCCAACGAGCTTATAATTCTGCAATTAGATTTATTTTCCATCTCAAACGTGACGCAAACCTTCGTCCATTTTTTGAGCGTTTGGGTTGGCTTTCATTGTCGGATCGACGTAAATATTTTTTGGGAATAACTGTTTATAAACTTATTGCTTTACAACAGCCACAGTATCTATTCGATTTACTTAAGTTTAATAATGACGAGCAACGTAGGTCTAAACGCACTGCATCTATATTCAACATCCCTGTTGCTACGAGAGATTCATATAGAATGTCCTTTTCTATTCAGAGTATGCTTTTATGGGAGAAAATGCCTGCTTCAGTTAGGGATAATAATAGCTTGATTAGGTTTAAGAAAGATTGGTTTAAGTTCTTAATTGAGGATGCAAATGTTCAATAACAGTTTTCTTTTAATATATATCTTTTAATTTTATTCTTTTTTATTTACTTTGTTAGCATCTCATCATGGACATGAGTGACCTATTATTTTTGATTTGTTCTATTTATTATACTGAATTAATTTGTAATAGTTTTTGGTTACTTAAATCGTTATTTTGAATTGTTTATTTTAGTTTATTTTACTTTATATTCGCCAATAATAATAATAATAATACTAGCTATTATTAGTTACAATAAAGACTGTATTGATTTATAATATTGTGTACTTGAGTTCTGCTTTTAACATTGTATTATTAGCGATTAGTGATGAAAAATGTTTACATGCGTATTTGTATATTATTTTTTTATAATCAACATATTTGTTAAAATTGATTTATATAATTTTTTTGTTTTTATATGATGTATTTTAATAGTCTTTAATATTTGCATAGCACCCTTCGGTCGTTTGACTTGGGCAAAATAAATTTTAGTTATCAATCAATCAATCTCTCTCTATCTGTCTCCCTATCTCTTCCTCTCACTGTCTCTCTCGCTCTGTCTCATTCTCTCATTCTCCGTCCGTCCGTCCGTCTGACAAACATCATCTTGGCGTGAGAGAGAATGAGACAGAGCGAGAGAGACAGTGAGAGGAAGAGATAGGGAGACAGATAGAGAGAGAGAGAGAATGAGAGATAGAGAGAGGGAGAGAGAAAGAGAGAGAATGAAAGATAGAGAGAAAGAGAGAGAGAATAAGAGAGAGAGAATGAAAAATAGAGAGAAAGAGAGAGAGAATGAAAGATAGAGATTGAGAGATAGAGAGAAAGAGAGAGAGAATAAGAGAGAGAATGAAAAATAGAGAGAAAGAGAGAGAGAATAAGAGAGAGAGAATGAATGATAGAGATTGAAAGATAGAGAGAAAGAGAGAGAGAATAAGAAAGAGAGAATGAAAGATAGAGAATAAGAGAGAGTGAATGAAAGATAGAGAGAACGAGAAAGAGAATAAGAAAGAGTGAATGGGAGATAGAGAGCGAGAGCGAGAATGAGAGAGAGAGAGTGATAGAGTGCGAGAGTGGGAACGAGTAGGATTGAGGGAGAGCGAGGGAGTGCGAGAGTGAGAGTGAGTAATGAGGGACTGTGAGAGGGAGAGAGTGGGTAAGAATGAGGGAGAGAGAGGGAGAGGGAGAGTGAGGGAGAGAGAGGGAGAGTTAGGGAGACAAAGAAAGAGTGAGGGAGAGTGATAGAGAATGTGTAAGAGATTGAGAGGGGGAGAATGATATAGATAAAGAGAGAGAATGAGACATAGAGAGAGAGATTTGATTTGATTTGATAAAAACTTTATTGGGGTACGGGAGTTAACCCCCAAAGTAGCACGAGTTGGTACAAAAATGGTTAGCATAATAATACAAGATGGTAGAACAAAGTAAGATAAAATAACGTAAGATATAAAATATAAAAGCATCTAGTCGACGCGTAACAAGCATAAAATACGATAGACTCATCGAAACATGAACATAAGAATAACAATAACAAGAGAAGCAACGCCATAACCCCGACCAGGAAACACCTACAATGACGGGACAGGCGGCTCAATAATGCCCTCCGCTACAACGCGACTGGCCCAGGACCGACGGTCGACCTCAGATAGATGATCGAAAAGGCGAGACTGGAATGATACGAAGTGTGACATGTCGAAGTAAGGGACGTGAAGATCGTTAAGAAATTTGGAGGCTGTAATAAAAAAGGAGGCATTGAGGGCCTCAGTGCGGGGTGGCCGATATGTGAGAGGACGAAAGGGAAGATGCGATGAAGAGCGAGAGTCAGGACGGGATCCGGAAAGGGTAAAGTGATGGTGGAGATAGGAAGGAGAGGAAGTCGCGAGAATTTTATAGGCTAATGAAGCGATGAGATATGATCTTCTGAGGCCAACCGACAGCCAGCCCAGTTTTAGCCTAAACGGCGTGACGTGCTCCTAGGGATATTGCCCCAGACGAAGCGCACACAAGCGTTCTGTAACCTTTGCAATTTGAGGTCGCGCGTACGGTCTACGTCATTATAGGCGGCACACATGTAGTCGAAATGGGGCCACGCCAAACTCTCGACCAGGGCTTTACGCGATTTCCTGGACAGCGCACGTTTATAAAATCTTAGAGTGTGCAAAACCCCGTGAATGTTTTGAGAGATATATTGGATATGTCGAACCCAGTCGAGAGATGGCGCAACCCACAACCCCAGCGACTTAACCACCCGCTCATACGGCAACGGTACGCCGTTTACATTCACCCTTGCCATCGTATCAAGGTCAAAGCGCGCCACGTATTGCTGGCTGCCCAGGAGTAAAACCTTGGTTTTACCTAGGTTCAGGGCAAGGCCATTCCTAGACGCCCAGTTCGCTACCTCGCTAGCATCGCGCGAAATGCTCTCAACTGCCTCGTCAAAATCCGCCGGCAAAAACGAACAATACAGCTGCGTGTCATCGGCAAAAATCATACACCTCGAGGTCTGGAGAACCGCAGGCAGGTCGTTTATGAAAATAGAAAATAAAAGCGGGCCAAGGACGCTGTCCTGGGGGACACCCGCGTGCACGGCCGACCATCCAGAACGACGACCCCGGTCATCCATCACCGCCTGCGTGCGACCCTCCAGGTAGTGATAAAACCACTCGACCACCACGTCCCCACACCCTAGCGACCGCAATTTCCGGAGGAATGGGCCGTGGGGAACCGTATCGAACGCCTTAGAGAAATCAAAAAGAATCAATATTGTGATCATGCGTCGATCGATCCCCCACCGCACATCCTCAAGAATCCCAAGCATAGCCGTCTGCGTGCTATGCCCGCTACGAAAACCAGCCTGACGCGATGATATCAAGTTATTTTGGTCTAAACAATACGAAAGCTGGGCGTGTACCACCTTCTCTAGCAACTTCGACACCTCACTCAGCTGGGCAATGGGTCGCGTGTCCGACATAGAGCTACAAACATTTGTCTTGGCTAAGGGGCGAAGCAAGGCTCTTTTTCACTGGGCAGAAAAATAGCCAGCTCTGAGCGAGGCGTCGGAAACGCCAGCGAGATGCCCAAGGACGCCCGAGCCCGCAAGCTTAAGCATCTGAACAGAGATGCCATCGATGCCCATCGCCCGCAAAGTCGCCCGTCCCAGGGCCCTACCGACCTGTGCAGCCGTCACCCGAGCAAATTCAAAGCGCGACGTCACATCAAAAGGCGCAAAGGTAATGACGTCCGTCAACACATGCTGCGACAACGGCGCGGCGCGACGCGAAACATACGAATAGTGGTCGTTGAGTTCGTCCACCGACCTGTGCAGCCGTCACCCGAGCAAATTCAAAGCGCGACGTCACATCAAAAGGCGCAAAGGTAATGACGTCCGTCAACACATGCTGCGACAACGGCGCGGCGCGACGCGAAACATACAAATAGTGGTCGTTGAGTTCGTCCAGGTTAAAGAGAGCGGACGGAGATGGTCGTACGCGACCCGTTACACCATAACCCCGAAGGACGCGCCAACGCGAACGGGCATCAAGCGAGGCCTCCAATTCACGATTTATGAAACTAAATTTCGCCGATTCCAGAGCATTGAAGGCCAGACTGCGCAAACGCCTGTATCGCCCAAAATCCCGATTTTCGCCGGAAAGCCTAGCCGTTCGAAAGGCACGCCTCCTCTCCCTAATAAGCCGCATCACATGGGGCGTAATCCTCGGTTTTCTCCGGGGATTGACCGTAAGGGCCATCACAGGCGCGACCCGATCGTAAGCCCCCACCAAGGTGCCCGAGAAGCACGCGCTCATCGCCTCCACATACGCTTGAGGAGTGCATTCCAGAGAATCAGTTACCGGGCCAAAAATGTGGGACGACAAGGGGTTAGGCTCGCAAAGGAGGACTCAACCTCACGCGCGATGAGTGCCCGATCCACTCCACTCAAACCCCGCGACTCGAAGCGGCGCGGGCCAGCCTTAGGCCTCTGCAAATTAAGACGCAGCAGAATGGAGTCATGCCCGGAATCCGCCAGAAAGGGGGTATCTGATTTCGTGTAATCGAAAGACGTAAGACTGCCGCTCACGATGAATAAATCGAGCCAGGTGTGTGAGATATATCCCGAACAGTGGGCATGGTGCGTGGGGTCGGAAGATATCAACGAGAGATTCAGTTCCGCCATTCGCGACCTCATGTATTCAGTGCCTGAGCAAACCTTAGAAAAATTGTAGTTAAAATCTCCCGTGATAACTGTGTGCTCGTATGACGGCAACAAGACAGACAATAAATCAAAAAAAGCAGTAGGTTGGGCAGCCCCGGGGCGTCTATAAACTGCACACAGCAGAAACTTAAAACGCGAACACGAGATGTCCAAACATAAAAACTCCGGCGTATTATCAAACAGAGGGTCCGGATGGCCAACAATTTTTACCCTGAAGTCATGGCGAACGTAAACACCGATGCCTTCCCCCCCTCCCGACGCGATCTAACCTAAAAAACGAATAACATTGTAAATTAACTATATCTGATGCGTCGAGAGGGGTGAGAAAGGTCTCAGTGAGGACAATAACGTCGTGCTGCAACGGCAAAACCAGGGCCTCGATCGCGGCAAAATGTGGCTTGATACGATTGATATTAACGTGAAAAACACTAAGTGGACAGTTACGATTGACAAATACATTAGATTTATACTTATTGAAGCGATTAGAATTAACATTAGAATTAACATTACGACTAAAACTAACGCCAGGACTGGTATCTAGTCACGCTGAGACGGACATTGCGGACGTGGAGGCCTGGGTAGAAAATTCCTCGTCGGTATGACTTAGTGTCTCTAGTGGAATAAAACAATTAAAATCAGTACTCGCGTCAACTAAAATAAGAGGGCTGTCTCTCTTCTCTCGGATAAAAACTTTCATGTCGCGTACTATCGGTCGCGCATAGCGCAATCTTAGTGACTCACGGAGGGCCCTCGACCATAACGCATGTATATTTTTAGGCCAAAG